>LPNX010252241.1:147158-162202 GCA_001517045.1 Pseudotsuga menziesii | reverse complement strand
ATTTAGCGATTTTGTATGCAAAAAACTTCACCTGGTATTTGCTCCGATATACTTCCACAGCAGCTGCATGTCCAAGAAGAATGTTATGCGCCACTGTGTACAATTCACTTGCAGTGGGATTTTGCAAACTACAGCCACTAGGCGCAAGTGTTCTATGATCATATCCACTGTTAAATGTTATCCACGAAAGGTTTGTTAAATGTTATCCACTGTTTAACTGTATCACCAAATAATCGTTATGACTAACAGAAGGTTCGTTAAATGTTATCCACTGTTTAACCGTATCACCAAATAATCATCATAGTCATAGTGTAATTTTTCTAGCAAAGAACCTTGCTTATCATGCTAAAACAAATCATATTGATGTCCAGTACCATTTGTGTGACATATGATTGAAGGCAAGGTGTTATTGGAAATGTTTGAACCTTTAATTAATGTTGTAGACTCATTCACGAAGTATGTCAATATTGAGAATCTCTCTTGATGTAGAAATTCTATGGGAATTGTTTCCCTAAACTTGTGACCCTATCAGTACATGGTCCTCTATTCTCCAAAGAAGACAACAACTCATGGTCCTCTATTCTCCAAACAAGACAACAACTAGGAGAATGTTGGGTATTTTTTATATTCATTGCATGTGGGTTGCATCACTTTACACCCCTATTAAGTGATTGGGGTCTAAATTTAATATAAGTTAATGGATTGGGGTTTTGGCTATAAAATACCTAAATATTAAATTGTAAATAGTTAAAAAACACAATGAGAAAGATAGAGATGCAACTCCAAGTCCTATTCATTTTTCACCTAATACTTATCAATTTTTTTAACCAATACTTACATTTTTTTGGCTTATAAATATTCTTTTTGAGAAATTTTTGAAACTTTATTATAATATTATATAGATAAAAAGTAACTTTTATTTAATATAAGGATAACCACTATCATTAAAAAAAAATTAAAACAATGTTAAAAAAAATATAATATTACTTAATCAACGCATGCTAAAGTGGAAATTTAGAAATAAAGCTATATATATTCTTAGGGTTAAAAGTATTCTTATTAATGAGACACTATTTTGATATGATGCGTTGGTTTGTTTCAAACATGATGTGTTTGAATCGGGACCTCCTGTGAGTGAGTTTTTCTTGGCATACATGCATAGATAGTGGGGTATTCAACCCTCGCATCGAACCCTACCTATATTTTTGAAGGCGATTCCCTTGATTTGATTATAATTTAAAGAAATTGTAAATATCAAGAAGATTCAATATATCAAAAAATATATATATTAATTAACAATAAACGATAAGCGATAAGCCAAAAGACCCATACAATTACACTTAAAAAAAATATCAAAAGATGTAATATATCAATAAACAATAAGCGATAAGCGAGAAGAGCCATACAGTTATAACAATAAAAAAAGATAAGCAATAAACGATAAGAAAAATATCAAAAGATGTAATATATCAATTAACAATAAACGATAAGCGAGAAGAGCCATACAATTATAACAATAAAAAAACACATAGAAACCCAAATTTATCAACACATACCTTTATATAGAAACCATTATACCGCAAAAGTAGAACAAACGTAAATGTTTTGGCTATCAAAGTAGATTAGGTCATAAGGCTGGCACCGCTTTTGGCAAGATTATTTTTTTCCAAAGAAAAAATTCATGAATATTTTATTCATATTTAGCAGATGGCCTAAAAGGTCCATTATACCAAAAAACCAACTATGAAGTTGTCATATACATACAGATATTTGCCTCATGAAGAGCACAAAATACCATTATCGTATCCAAAATCTGACCCAACTGTAAAGTTGTCATTACATATAAGAAATTACCTCATAAAAGGCATAATGTTTATCAATACTTTTCAGCATAAAAATCAAATAACAATCCTGTATTATCAATCATTCAAGTCTAATCATAGCAGACTTTTTTCATCATTCCTGATCAAACAGGTTAGATCAACTGTGAAGTAGGTGGTCATAAGCAAAAACAGCTCAGAGCATAACTAGTTGGCCGAAATAGTCTCAACATGCAAGAAACTGTAATCAAATGTTGGTAAAAAACAACAGCTAATAAATTGGCCTTCCATGCCATCCAGTGAAGAAAGTTCATAACCATTTCAGCGCCAAATAAGAGGCCAAACAACCCACATGATATGCTCTCAGTATATTTGCTTGAAAAATCACCAGAGGCAAGATGAAGCATATAAAATTCAGCCATAGCATCATATATCTAGGATGGAACCAAATAAGAAAGCTGATCACATCATATAATCCAAAAATGCCCAAACATTAAAATATTCCAAAATAACCAGCAAAGTATTCACAAGAATCTATCAGTAATAAACAATATGTATGTAGCCCTCAGCAAGATACAGTCAAATAACTGCAGATCAAAAGCTCACAGAACCAAATTTAGAAAACCTGAAAGGTTTCCACATTTGCTGCGCCTCTCTATTCATAGATACTCCAAGATCCTTCAAGAACGCTGCCACTTGCTTTAGCCAAAGTATTTGCTTTGTAGTTTCGTTCTCTATAAATGTGTTTGAAAGACACATAATCAAGACTGTCAGCTAAACAGTGAACATCTTGAAGAATCATGGCTAATTCAGTATTTAGTAATCGATACTTACCAGATGCCCAATTTATGACTAACTGGGAATCCCCAAATACTTGAATTTTATCCAAATTATGCTGCTGAGTCAGCCTAAGAAGAAGCTTAAGTGCACATAATTCTACAAAATTATTAGTGCCCAAGCCTAAACCTGCTTTGAAAGAAACATAATGGATATCAGATATGAACAGTATACCTCCAACCCCACAAATCATTGGATCCCCAGCTGCAGATCCATCAAAGTAACTCCATGCATAAGTTTTATCAATTTCTTCCACAAAAATTGATCTCATAGAGACCATAGGTAAAGACTGTGGTAAATTCTTCATCATACCCAAACTGTAGCTTGATACCTGTGCAGGGGTTGTGACAAGATCCTCAAAACAAGACTTATTTCTTGCTTTCCAAATAAACCAGAGAACAATGATAGGTAAAGATTTGATAAGAACCACATCTGAACAAAAGCACCAGGTTTTAAAACAAGAAGACAGGGAATCTCCATACCATAAATTATTGAGTTTCAAATGATACTCAATAATTGACCAAACAGATTGAGTAAAAGGGCATTCCACAACAATATGAAAATTGGATTCACAACTCTGCTTGCATAATGAGCACCTTCCAGGACCTTCTCTACCCTTCGAATAGAGAACATCCCAGGTCAGTGCTTTACCAGAGAGAAGAAACCAACTAAAATTTTTTGTTTTTAGTGGACACTTCATCTTCCAGAGGACCTTCCACCACCAGCTCGATTCCACTTCTCTATTTATAAGTTCAGCATAACCCTCTTTAGGAGAATACTTGCCTGTTTTAGATAAATTCCAGATAAGGCAATCGGCTGCAGCAAAGAGTCTAACATGGCTAGACTTGAGAATGGAAATATATCCAATCCAAACAGCAATCTCAAGAGGGTCAGCAAATCCAATAGTGTCTGCAGATAACCATATTTGAGACAACAAACCAGACATACAATGAATTCCAATATTAGAAATGAATTGAAAACCAGCCAAATGTAATCTTTCTATGATAGGAAATGGAAGAGCATGTCTCCATTTACATCCAGACCACAGGTCTAAACCAATACAAACATCCTTGCCAGCACCAATCTTCCAGACCAGTGAATTACCAATGAGATCAAAGGCCCAAAGTACAGCTTTCCAGCAAATAGAAATGTTCTTTTTCTTTTTAGCAGTAGATCTAATCCAATCCAGAATATTCATTGGATAAATATATTTATGTATTGCAATCTTAACCCATAAACCCGAGCCATGAATGATATTCCAGACATTTTTTGTAGCAAGTGCCTTGGCAAATAGAACAGGAACTTTAAGTCCCCATACACCCAAAGATTTAGGCATAGCAAGTAACTTCCATGAAATCCAAGGTAAACCAGAAGAGTTTTCTTTACCAGCCCATAAAAAATTAAAACAAAGCTTTCTGATTTTGTTTGTGACTCCCATAGGTACCCAGAAATGCATCCAATAAACTAGAATGGCCTCTAAAACAGCTTTTATCAAAATCAGCTTTCCTCCTTTGGACAACCAACGAAAGCTCCAATTCTGAATCCTTTGTTCAACTTTAATAATCATCCAATCCCAATCCTTAATCAGATATTTGCATGGTTTAAGATGAAACCCAAGGTACTTCATGCCCTTTACAATTCTGTTAACAGGAAAACAGAAGATATTCTGTAAAGTAATAACTTTAGAATCTTCCATACAGGAAAAATATAAAGATGATTTATTATCATTTATGAGCATCCTAGATGCCTTACAGAAAAGCATTAAAATATCATAAAGAGTGGAGAGAGATTGTTCAGAACCATCATTAACCATGACAATATCATCCACAAAGAGTACATGAGTTAAAACTATATCATTGTCGAAAGGTAAACCATGATAAGTCTCACAGAATTTAGCGTGAAGAATATCCCTCCCAAGGCCTTCAACCACAATAAGAAATAGAAGTGGTGCCAAAGGACACCCCTGTCTGAGTCCCCTACCAGATTTAAAAAAATTGGTAGCAACACCATTGATAAGCAAGGAGAAAGAAACAGAAGATAGACTGCTCATAACCCACACAATAAAGTTTCCTGCGAATCCCAATTTTGCTAGAATAACCCAAAGATAGGTCCAGCTGACTCGATCATAAGCTTTAGAAAGATCGATCTTAATCATGACAGCTTTTAAGGATTTAACATGCATAGTATGCATACCTTCCTGAATGACACCTACAGCATCATGAATCTGCCTTCCCGACAAAAACCCAAACTGTTCCCCAGATATACATCTACCCAAAACCTTTTTGATTCTGATCGAAATAATCTTACCAATAATTTTGTATACAAAATTACACAAAGATATAGGCCTAAAGTCCTCAAATGATAAGAGACGACCATTCTTAGGAATAAGGGCAAGGAAAGTAGAATTAAAGATACCTGGGATTTTGCCACTTGTCCGGGACAATTCGATGACTCTTAAAAGATCCTCTCCCAAAATATCAAACATGCATCTATACACCTCAACAGGAATACCATCTGGTCCAGGACTCTTATCATTTTTGCTAATGGACAAAATATGCTTGATATCTTTAATGGTTATAGCCTGCATAAGCTCAGCATTTTCAACCTCTGAAATAGAAGATGGGAAATGACCAGCACTATGAACAATTTCTGGAAGATGGAGTTCATCTTCTTCTTTAAAAGGCTTTCAAAATGCTGAATCCCAGCCTCAGCTATAGCCTCAGATCCTTCCACAAGATTTCCAAAATCATCATAAAGTTTCCAAATAGAATTGCGACATTTCCTATGAGAAGCAAATTTGTGAAAGAAAGGAGTATTATCATCACCATATCTCAACCATAACGCCCTACTTTTTTGGCGAGCCTCCTTTTCCCGGAAAAGAAGAATAGAATTCTTGCGAGATTCAATCTCAATCAGTAAATTTTTATCAGCCACTAATGTAAAACCAATATTCCTATCATAAAATATTTTCAACCCAAATTCAATTTCAACCAAGTCTTTAATGTTTTGAGCATTTTTATTCAATGACCACTTAATCGAGATTGCTTTAATATATTTAAGATTCTCACTAAATTTATCCGCTGGAGATAAAGTAGACTGAGCAACAAAAGGCACCCAAGAATCTCTTAATGCTTCAACCAAGTCAATATGATCCAACCATTCTACATTAAACTTGAAAGGACTATGGGACTTAGGAGAAAGAGAAGAAATTTGTAAGAAGATAGGTTGATGATCAGAAGCACCTCCACACCCAATCCATTGTTTAAGAAGGAAACCACAATCTAGGAAATCAGCCGAAACTAAAATACGATCCAACCATTTACAAATACTCTCAAAACCAACTCTGCGATTACTCCAGGTAGGAATAGACACCAACGGATTGATGTCAACAATCCCCAAGCTCTCCAACAGATTGTGAAAAAAATTAGTTGAGGGATCTGCTTGTGCTTTAACCCCCCAGATTTCAGAAAGACCTAAGGAAAAATTGAGATCTCCCCCAAAAACTAAGAAAGGGGACAAGAAAACATCCATCTTAATCAAGTTATTCCAGAAAGTTTCCTTGTCCTAATAGGAAGCATAAAGATTAACAAAGGATATTTCCTTTTGTAAATCATATGAAAATAAAATAGCACATAACCCTGCTTTCATATCCCAGGCATTATGAATAAGAAAATTACAAGACTTCCAACCCAAAATAAGTCCACCCGATCTACCCTTAGCATCCACCAAAATGAATTGCCAACCATGAATCAAAAGTTCCAAATCCTGAACCAGAACACACCCCTCAAGCATTGTCTCTTGTAAAAAAATAACATCAGCTGGATTTTGCTCGAGAAGTCTTAATACCGCTAGTTTCTTGGGGAGACTAGCCAAACCCCTAACATTTAAGGTCAAAAGGATCATATGGAAACCTTGTTAAGGGCATATGCTCTAAGTGCCCCAACACCACTCGACACAGAATGTAAAACTTTATCAACCCCAATCTGATCCTTATAAGATTTCTGAAACCCAGGTTTATCCTTGACAGGCCGAGGAATCTCCTGAACTGATTTCGAGCACGAGCGAAGATAATAACCCTTGCTAACAATAGGAGATGCCTTACAAGGAGATACAAAACCTGGATCCTTTAGAGATGAAATTGGTGCAATAGGGGAAAAGGCCTCAGAGGACTGGTTCAGAACAGGAAAGTTATCAATAATGTCCAAAGAATTGGAAATGCTTAATGATTTAAGATTGGCTAAAGGTTCAGGCTCAGGGGAGATAGGATGCAGATCCAAATTCTCAATCACATATGCTCCAGCCTTTGCAGCAAACTGGTTCCCACCATTTTTCACTCTACAGACTTTGGAAGAAGAAAGTTTATTAAATGAGAGAGAGCATTCATTAGCCAAGTGTCCAAACCCATGACATCTATAACATCTAAAAGGAATTCCAAAATAATCCAAAGGCTGATAATAGTCAATATTACCCTTTTTAATGAGCAGTTCAGTAGGTAATCCCAAACGAAAGTCTAACAGAACAAGAACCCGGCCCATGTAGAAAACCCCAGAATGCAAATAAGTAAAATCAGTTTCCAGATGGGATCCTAAGGTATTGCCAACAAGTCTGAAGAAATCAGAAGACCAGAATTCAAAGGGTAAATTTGGGAGTTTGACCCAAATAGGAACTTGATCATACCTTTCCTTCCACGGATCAAATAAAGGGGACCATCGCTTGAGAAGAAGGCCATCACTATCCCATCTCCAAAATCCAGCCATAATCTTATCGGCATCAGCCACCGAAGAGAATTTAAAAGCTATCCATCCCCTTGGTAGCAAATAAATCTCAGGACTAGTACTAATATCATCAGTCCAAGCCTTATCAGCCCATCCATGTAATGAATCAGCATTATAATTATGCCTTCCAAACCTCCCAACCAAGGTCAAATCATTGGTGAGGACGATATCATTTAGAAGCACGTCTTCCCCCAGGGTCATTAAAACCGGACTAATCTTCTTGATGGGTTTAGGCTGCCTCTTTTTAGACTTAGAAATCCCCTTGCGAATAGAAGAGTGTGGAGCAGACACATGTTCATTATCAGAATCCATAGACCTGATAGAAACATGATTCTCATCAAGATTAGGAGTAAATTCCAAATCTGCAATCATACCTTCACTAACCTCATGATCCCTCCCAAGTGCCTTTAGACTGAACGGAAAGCATTGATTCTTGTCGACCTGAAAAACTGAACCTGAATGACTATAATCACTAGCACCCTTGCATTCGCAATTCATAATACTCAAAGTGTCTGATTGGGAACCCATTATCAAAGAGGAAAGCATGTTCCTAGGGCTCGCAGAAAACTACCTTTTCTTAATGACCTCCGAATCCAAAAGACATGTAATGGATTCCGGGATTGAGTAGTTTTCCATAGGGAGCAATGGATCATCACCAAATTCAACCTTATCAAAAACCCTTGAATTAAACCCCTCCGATACTGATTTAACAACCGAAAGCACTATCCCAAAACCACAAGACCCTGCTACCAAGGACTCAACAAGACCGGCTACCAAAGGTTCCAACTCCACAGCTAATTCATCAAGAAGATGAGAGGTTGGATTAACATATCCGTCACTCTTGAATCCGCCATCCAAACAAGAGGACACCTGAAACATATCCAAACAATCCTCTTTCTTAGGGGAATAAACCGCAGATACACGATTATCCTCATCAAAACCCTTTCGGGAGCCTGACAGATGTCCCATGGGGACAGAAACGACGGGACAATTAAAATAAGGACTATGCACAGACAGACAATTATCAATCAGATTGGATCTCCCACCCAAATCATCTCGACAATCCACTGCAGAATTTACCCAATCCAAAACTGGATCAAATTTAACTTCCAGGCCTGGAGCAGACCCCATTTCTCCCGGGTTAAACTGGAGAGGCAAATAAGTTGTTGTACCCTGTTTCTCCACACCAAAATCCTGCTTAATACAATGTAGGAATCCTGGTGGAGTACGATCCAGAGATTTCATTGCCCGAAGCGACATAGCTAAACTAACCGATCAAATCCCCCAACCCTGAACCAAGATCCTTCAAAATTTGGAAAGAGACTCAAGATCCCCAATAAAGATCCTAAATACTCGCACAGAACATACAGAAACAAAAGAAACACACCAACACCAATCCAGATAATCGGAAATCGCCAATAAACACCAACATAAAACTATAAAAACAGTTCGGGCTTACCTCCATAAAATCGCTAATGAAACCACAGTGCAGAATCATCTGCCTTCCCTGCACATGCTTTTTCATCCACTCAATCCCTGCGAATCATAATCTTCATTCATCAACAAATTCCAGCAGGCACTGTTCAAAAGAAAAAAACATCCGCCTCTGGCCCTCGACCATATTCTCCTTCAAAAAATAGCCTGTCAAATGATAAATCTTCACAAAGAACTGCCGAAATCCACCAGACACCAGAAGACCAGGAAAATCCCCAAAACCGACTAATTCCAGCTTCAAAGACTCTAGCAACAATACTATCGGCCAAATTACACCAGGAAAACCAGAGAACCAAAACTCCAAAAAAGCCCTAGTAATCTACCAACGCCAACAGACAGGAAAAACACAGTATTCAGAAGCAGTAATCAATAGAGTAAGATCACTCCAGAAAGAAGCACGATGGGACCCTTAAAATGCCATGCATTCATATCACTACCATAATAAACCTAAAACAAAGCCCACTAGCGCGAAAAAACAACACCGTCGCCACTGAAAACAAGATAGCAAATAGAGGGATCATTCACAGAACCCATTCACCACATTACCAAGGAATCGATACCCAACAAAACAAGGCAAGTCCACAGCACTAAAAAGGCTTCGGACAGTGCATTAAAGCACATTAAGAAACCACACCAGGATTATTTATAGAACCTTGTGAAAACTAAGAAAAGCAGACTGATTTATAGAGCCTTGTGAAAATTATGGAACAACGTCACAGACCCTTGAATACCTACAAACCACTGGCAATCATCATCATTCAACAAAGGGATGAGCAAATCACATGACTGCCATCATTCAACAAAGGGATGAGCAAATCACATGACATGTAATTTTAATGAAGTGAAAACTATGGATAGAACAAACCATTCTCCAGTAGTTTTTATATCTTCCAATCCTTATAATTCCAAGTGAATGGCAAGTACAATCCCCCTGATTAACTCTTGCAAATTCTGAAAGGGTGAAAGAGTTCCAAAAGCTCAGTTAAGGGCTACCTTATAACGATGATACCGGTCTACAGCTACATCACCAGTTGCTTCCATCTGCAATTTTGCGTGGATTGTAAAAACCATCATATTAATCTCAGTGATTTAAGAATAATTCTCTTTAGATCACAAAAATCATCCCGGTTACTACTACATTTTTTTTCTTTTACCCATCACCCAGAATACAGTCATGTATTATAATTTTCATATGTTCTGACTTGACTTCATTGAGCATATTAGTGCACCTGGTGTTATTATATGCCTTTGATCCGTGTCATGCCTTGATTGTCCTGGAGGTATAATGGAGTTAATAACGAGAACAAAACCATCATTGTATCAAACAGAATTGAATAAGATTTTTATAAGTTCACAGATTTGGTACCTTATCTTCACCATGATGGAGATACTCATTAAATTGAATTGCACTGGTGAGTCTCGTTCTCTCTTCCTTTTGGTGACCAATTGTCAAGATGACATCATGTAAAAATGCATTTCCATTTATATCTTTGGTGACTAGGGATCTCTTTTGTAGGGTATCCAACTCAAACTCTCCAACAATATCTGCCACTCTGTCCCACTCCCATCCTTTGAAAAATGAACAGACGTCAAGAAACAGATCTTTGCACTTCTCAACAAGAGAGTCATATGCAAAGAAATACTCCTCCATACCATCATACGTTAAACCGTTCACATTATGTTTGTATTTCATAACCATATTATAAGCTTTTTGCTTATCTTCTTCGAATCTTAATAATTTTGCTACTAAAGTTAACATTAGTGGAATTCCACCACATACCTCTATTATGTCATGGATTTGGCTAGATTTTAGTTTTCCTTCCATGTCATCTAACACTTCCCTTTTCAAAAAATTCATTGCGTCGTCCTTTGAAATGATTTCCATACTATGAGTTTTAAAATTCGTTTTTCTTAGGCACGCTCTACCCACATTTGAGTCATGAGCAGTAAGGAGCAGCCTCACTTTTTTGAGGTATCAAAATCCTTTGGAAAAAGCTGCATCAACTCTTTTTCATCCAACACATTGTCGATGTAGATAAAATCTGTCATGTCCTTTAATAACTTACCCAATTCTTGCTAGCCGCTCTCATACATTCTAATATTTGGAATTGTCTCTTCAGGTCCCGTTAAATCTTTGGAACAAAACTAGGGTTTACCGCGAGAAAACCTGATAAGAAGAATTAGTTGTTATCCCAAACATGAACCCAGGTGGAAAATTTCTCCTCCTTAGTCCCCTATGTTCGTTCAATTCATTATACATCTCGTCCATAATCAACTTCAACTTTAATGTTTACAGAACTACAGTCAGCTATTGCTATCCCCTGAATATTCTAAATGGACAAAAACTGAAGGTTCTATTGAATATTCTAAATGGAAAACAACTGAAGGTTTTGCTTTGATAGGATGATAATATTACATTAAAGCTAGATTTTATGCAATACCCAGAAATTTTGATGCAAACCCCAATCCAAACAACATCGGTCCACACATCAATGGACATTTGGAGCTAGCTCGTTCTGATACACTATAGAGTCTTTCAGAGGGAATGCATCTTTTTGAGGCACTCGACCAATATTATATACTGGACGTTCGGAGCTAGCTTTTTATATCCTCTTATTAGTGCAGCTATCAAATTCTATCACCACATGCCATAAACTCTTGTTGTATACCGAAACAATGCAGTCCCAAACTGCGATGAACTTGTTGATGTATTTGTAACTTCAGAATGTATTCATCTATCTATCTTATGTATTGTAACCCGATGTTTATTTCGGGATGTATCTATAATGTAATTGAGTCATGTTGTCATGCCTCGATGTTCCGATCGAGAGAATCAATAATATTGTTAGAATATAATCCGTCAGGATTATTGTAAATAAATAAATAAATAGGAATTTGAATAGTTGCATGGGAAGGTGAAAAGGCTGGTTCTCAACCGACTCATTGTAATCTATAAATTAATGTTTTAGCCATGAATATAATATTGAATCGGGAGTTATTACCAACAAGTGGTATCAGAGCAGGGCTGTCTGCCATAACTCCTGCTGCATTTCTGCCCATTCCTGGCATTCTGCTTGCCAGTCCATTGCCAGACTGCTCCATCAGTCTACCAGTGGAGTCACATGCATTGTCTGCGTTACAATTCCTTCATGATTGAGTTTGTGTGCTGCAAACCCTAATCCGGACACGTTTTGTTGTGTATGATCTATGCATTGTGTATTATTCATAAGCTAGGTAACCTACGCGTGATATACCATCCCAGACTAAGCCCACCATCTGGAATCCTGGAACTAGCCTTAGTTTTGGCTGTGAGGACTATCTAGAACTCGCTGAGAGAAATAAAGTTGCAGCCACTCGTTGATTCAAAACCCTAATTTCTGAGAGCATATTGATGTTGCGACCATTACTTCACACATTTTTTTGGGTTTTGTGTTGAAAAGAGAGAGAGAGACAATGTCGTCTCAAAATTCCAATGCCAATTCAAGTTTGAGGTAGCTCGTCTTTACCTGAGCCTGCAAGTGATCTCACAAAAAGCTGCTATCTACATTTGGTCGTGAATGATATTATACTAGCTGCGTTGATATATAGCGCTTTATCACACCTAAAATATAGCGCGAGCTGAATCACAAGGGTTCCAGTTCTGGAGCTGTTGGACAGCCTTCTTCATTTCCCAGAGCCATATCATTAATACATGAATCGGTGGGACGCTCCATACCGGGTTGTGAAGATGTTTCAAGAAAAGCTGCCATTCAGGTAGGTCTACCAGGATAGATTCATTACTAGCGACCTGACCAGCTAACGAACTGAAGTACTGTTCGCAACGACCGACGCCCTCCTCCAAATTCTTAAATCTTGTTACAAGGTTTTCAACCCGCGCATTCTAGAATTGAGATGATGTAGTTATGTGCTAAAATTCTGTGTTGAAATTTGATGCGTTGGAGACTTGTTAATATATCCACGAGAATTATTAATGTATCGTTGGAGAGTTTTGAATGTATGCGCTGGAGAAATAATGAAGTGCTGCGACCTGCTCCTGTGGAGTATCATGAAGATGGAAGTTGTGAGATGATGCTGCGTGGTACAATACCTATCAGTGGTGATGACATGTATATTACCTGCTGGAGACTGCGTTGATCCATAGCATTGTTGGAGACTCACTGCCGCGGCCTGTCCTTCACCCGAAGACTGATATATGTTCAAGACCAAGCCTGAAGCTGCGTGAAGAGACTGCCAGACTGCCTGCGTTGGAGGTTGAAGACTGATATTGCATTGAAGACTGATATTTTGATGTGCTGGAGAAGAGTGCTGCGACTTCATACAGAAACCCTAGTTTATGCTGCGAGCTGTATGCTGCGTGGAGAATACTGCCAGGAGCTGGGCTGCGTTAAGGATCTGTGTTGTGAGAGCTGCAACAAGTGGAGACTGAGTTGAGATAAGTGAGACTGATACATATCTGTGCACTATTAGAGACAGCACACAAGAGATTGCGCACAAGCCGATATGTTTCAAATTTTATAGCTGGAAACTTGTTTTGAACTTGCACATGATTACCATTTAGCATATCAGGTCTCTCTATGTATTGTAGAACAATAATGTTTCTGTCCTAAGTTTTTGGCCTTTGATAGCTTTAGAGTTTAAAAGTTGGATGCTGATTTTGCTTTGTAAAATCTGGTAATGCATCTACAATACATTTTAAAATATGATTGATATTAAGAAGAAAAAGAAGACTGCGCACTATTGTTGATAGTGTCGATTCCAGTTTTTTTTCAGCAGAGTGAAGACCGGTGGAAACCATTGGAGACTCAGTTTTTTTTCTCTCCAGACCAGAATGTTATGCTATGTAGTTGACTTAATGGAGAAATAATTTGCTTCGTATGAGCTCAAGCTATAAACTTACATTGTATTCACCTTGGCAGAGACTGTAGACCTGCAAGGTTATTGTTTTTCTCTTTGTCATATCAAGTTTATTATTGTAAATTACACTAACAGTTGTAAAGATGCTCTCTTTGGCATCTAGTATTGGTGCTTCCCTAGCTGGCAAAGACCAATCCAAAGACCCTTCCAAGGGATATTGCGGCAAAGAGAGAGGACAAGGAAGAAGAAATTTCAAAGGCAGAGGGGGCAGAAGCAAAAGATCAAAGTTGCAGTGCAAGCGTTGCGGAAATACTGGGCACACATCAGATCAGTGTTGGGCTTCATGGGAATCCATCAAAGACAAGCATAACCAGAAGAAAGATGACCAAGATGCTAGTAAATTTTCTGATTCTTGTATTGTTGCACATTGTAATCTTGGATTTAATGAAATGACTTCTCTCTCATCTTATAAAGATTGTTGGCTGCTTGATACTGGTGCAACATCACACATGACATTTAGAAAAGACTGTTTTGAAGAACTGAATGAATCAATAGATGGCATAGTTTACTTTGCAGATAAGTCTAGTATTAAACCAAAGGGAATGGGCACCATTCGACTGAAGATGCCTGGATTCCCTGATTTCTTGTTGAAGAACGTTCTCTATCTTCCAGAATTGCAGAGAAGCCTGCTATCCTTGGTGGAGATTTGACAGCAAGGCCATTCCATCCACATGTTTGATGGAATCATTGAAATAAGAAAGTCCTCTGACAACCAAGTCATCATGACTGGATACGAAGATGGAAAGTTGCTGAAGCTCAAGGGTTCATTAGCAAGATTTCAGAACTATGCCTACCTCTCTCAGCATGGAGAAGGTAATATGTCATCCAACTCATTGTGGCATGCAAGATTTGGTCATCTAAATTATAACAGTCTTCGTTTGTTGAGAAAGAATGGTGTATTTGGCTTGCCCACCATTCCTAAAGAGAAGAATAAATGTGATGCATGTATATTAGGGAAACATAGTAAGCTGCCATTCCATGAGTCTAATTTCAGAGCAAGTAGGAAATTAGAACTAGTGCATTCTGATTTGTGTGGCCCAATGCCAACTCCTTCAGCAAATGGGAACAAGTACTTTATGACATTTGTTGATGACTATTCACGAATGTGCTGGATTTACTGTTTAAATACAAAGTCAGAAGCATTTCAAACATTCAAAGATTTTCATGCATTGATTAAAAAACAAGCACAATCAAAAATTGGTGC
>LPNX010252241.1:102744-144321 GCA_001517045.1 Pseudotsuga menziesii | reverse complement strand
TATCAAGGATCACCTTATCCCACATGTGTCCTCTCTCAAGACACCTAAAGCTATGTTTGATGCCCTAACCAAATTGTTTGAAGGGAAGAACATAAATCAGAAGATGACTCTGAGGAATCAACTGAAGAATGTGAAGATTCAAAATGCAGAGACTATCCAGTCCTACTTCACAAGGGTTTCTCAGATCAAGGAACAATTAGAAGATTTTGATGAAGAAGTGGAAAATGCAGAGATTGTGATGACTGCTTTGAATGGCCTTCCTAGGTCATGGGATTCTTTCATCCAAGGAATCTGTGCTAGAAAGATGTTAGTCAAATTCAGCAAACTATGGGAAGAATGTTCTCAAGAAGAAGCTCAGATAGCAGCTCGAGAAGAGAATATGGGAAGTGAAGATCAAGCTCTCACAGTTCACTCCAAGAGAGGCAGAAGAAAAACTCATCACTTAAAAGGTAAGAATTCTCATCATAGAGATAACAATAGAAAGGACCCATCTAGATTAAGATGTTATACATGTGATGAGGTAGGAAAATTTGCAAAAGACTGTCCTAAGAATAAGAACCACTCTCATAAGAAGAAGGGGAACAAAATAAGACATCATGCTCATGCTGCAGAGGATGATGAACCATCCAAGAAGAGATCCAGATATGAAAGTGAAGATTCTTCAAGCGAGGATGAATATGTTCAGATCTCCGCTCTCACAAGTAACATTACTCATGGTAGTGATGATTGGCTTATAGACAGTGGGGATTCCAAACATATGATTGGATTCAAGGAATCCTTTGTAAGACTGTCAGAACATGAATCACCTCACAAGGTGAAGCTAGGAGATGACTACCAATATCCAATAAAAGGTAGTGGGGAATATTCATATAAACTAGACTCTGGTAAGTCTCTAACAATGAAAGAAGTATTGTTTGTGCCAGGACTCAAGAATAACCTTCTCTCCATATCAGCATTGGATGCAAAAGGAATGAGGGTTGCATTCATAGATGTTCAAGTCATCATGTGGCAAAGAGGTAAGACTATCAATGATGCAGTGGTGATTGGAGAACAAGAAGGAGGATTGTACAAATTGAAGGGCCATCCAGAACAAGCCTTGGTCCATGACATAGTAGAGCCAAATGAGCTTTGGCATAGAAGGCTTGCACATGTGCATTATAGAGCACTACCTATTGCAAGCAAAGTTGTTGAAGGTCTTCCAGAATTCCAAACAAAACATGATTGGATCTGCAAAGGATGTGTGAAAGGAAAGAATACAAAGAAGACATTTCCCAGTAGCGAAAGCAAAGCCAAAGGCATACTAGAAATCATCCACTCCGATGTATGTGGTCCGATGTCATCAAACTCACTAAGCGGGTATGCATACTATGTTTCTTTTATTGATGATTTTTCTAGGAAGACATGGGTTTACTTCATGAAGAACAAAGACGAAGTATTCAGTAAGTTCAAGGAACTCAAAGCCTTGATTGAAAACCATACTAAAAAGAAGATCAAGACCTTTCGATTAGATAATGGCGGAGAATTCACTTCGAATGAATTCAAAGAGCTATGCAAAGAATCAGGGATTAAGAGGGAGTTGTCCACTCCTTATAATCCACAACAGAATGGGATTGTGGAATGGAAGAACATAACTATCATGGAAGCTGCAAGAGCCATGCTTCATGATCAAATCTTCTTATGCATATTTGGGTGGAAAATGCTAGAACAGTGGTGTATGTACAGAACCGTGCTCCACATAGAGTACTGGAGAACAAGACTCCTGAAGAAGTATTCTACGGCAAGAAACCAGAAGTCATCCATCTCAGAATATTCGGTTGTCCTGTGTACATACACATTCCAAAAGAGAAGAGAACAAAATTAGATCCTTTAGGAAAGAAGGGCATATTCGTGGGATACTCTGAAAGCTCGAAGGCTTACAGAATCTATTTCCCAAGATACAAGAAGATTGGCATCAGTAGGGATGTGACATTTGATGAAGATGCAACTTACAACAAATCCAGAAAGAGAACTATTGAAGAACCTGAAGAAGCAGAAGCAGAAGCACCCAGAATTCATGATACAACCATGAACAAAGAAGTTCAAGAAGAAGATCGAGATTTCGAAGAACCACAAAGACCTGTAGATCCACCTTTGGAGAAGAATCCTCATAAGAGGAAACCTGCTTGGGTACAAGAACTTATCCAAGGTGTGGAAAGATATGGGGCTCTAGAAGAGAATCACAGAGAAATAAAGAGGACTAGATCCTGCTCTGGGTATGAGGCCTTACTATGTGATTTCATTGATAAAGAACCTTCCATTTATGAAGAAGCAGCAGAACGGAAAGAATGGAAGGATGCTATGATCGAAGAATACCAATCGATCATGAAGAATGATGTTTGGGATGTTGTCCCAAGACCAAAAGGGAATTTAGTTGTAACTTCCAAATGGATCTACAAGATCAAGCATGCTGCAAATGGTAGCATTGAAAAATATAAGGCAATATTTTTAGCTTGGGGTTTCTCTCAGAAAGAAGGAATAGACTATGAAGAAACCTTTGCACCTGTAGCTAGATACACTTCCATCAGGTCAGTACTTGCTCTGGGTGTAGTGATGAAATGGAAGATACACCAGATGGATGTCAAGATTGCTTTCTTGAATGGTGTAGTGGAAGAGGAAGTGTATGTAGAACAGCCACTTGGATTTGAGACACATGACAGAGAGTCTCATGTGTGCAGATTGAAGAAAGCCCTGTATGGTTTGAAACAGGCACCCAGGACCTGGTACAGCAGAATTGACAGCTTTCTATCTAGTTTGGGCTTTACCAAGAGTAAATCAGATTCCAACCTTTACTATAAGGTTGAGGATGGCAACCTAGTGATGCTTCTACTGTATGTAGATGATATATTTGTGATAGGTATGGATGGGTTGATTGCTGATACGAAGAGAAAGCTTGCTACTGAGTTCGAAATGAAGGACTTGGGGATGATGCATTACTTTCTAGGAATGGAGGTGTGGTAGAGTATAGATGGAATCTTCCTTGGACAAGGGAAGTATGCAGTAGAGATCCTGAAGAGGTTTGGGATGATGGACTCCAAGGCTATGGCCACACCTATGGCATCGAACCTGAAGATATTGAGTGATGCTTCATTAGATTTGGTTGATGCTACGATGTATAGTCAGATGATTGGGTCATTGATGTACTTGATGAACACGAGACCAGACATTTGCTTTGCTGTGAACACCTTGAGCCAGTTCTTGACAGATCCAAGAAATGTTCACTTAATTGCTGCAAAGAATATTTTGAGGTACCTGAAGGGTACAGTTGATTATGGGATCAAGTACGATGTGAATCAAAAGATTAACCTAGAGGTTTATGTTGATTCAGATTGGGCAGGGAGTGCCATTGATAGGAAGAGCACTTCAAGGTGTTGCTTCAGTATGGTATCAGGTGTGATTTATTGGTTTAGCAGGAAGAAATCCTGTGTGGCACTGAGTACAGCTGAAGCAGAGTATGTCGTAGCTTGTTCAACTAGTTGTGAGGTAGTATGGCTATGGAAGCTACTATCTAATTTATTTGATCTCCAATTGGATGCTACTTGTATACATTGTGACAACCAGAGTTGCATGAAGTTGTCAGAGAATCGAGTGTTCCATGACAAGTTGAAGCATATCGAGATCAAGTACCACTATATCAGGGATATGGTGCAGAGGAGGGCAGTGAAGCTCCAGTATGTTGCGATGGAGGAACAGATAGCTGATGTATTGAAAAAGCCATTAGCTAGGGTGAAGTTCGAGTACTTCAGGGAGAAGCTTGGTGTTCTCTAGATCGAGATTTCCTCCAAGGGAAAGTGATGAGTCCCATAGATATTCTGACATGGTGAGAGGATTGGTTCCTTCCATGGTCAGATGTAAGGGCTGAGCCATTCTGTCATGGTGAGAGGATTGGTTCCTTCCATGGTCAGATGTAAGGGCTGAGCCATTCTGTCATGGTGAGAGGATTGGTTCCTTCCATGTCAGATATGAGTGCTAAGATCAGTAGCCATTCTAACGAGTAGGTCAGATGTAAGGGCTGAGCCATTCTATCATGGTGAGAGGATTGCTTCCTTCCATGTCAGATATGAGTGCTAGCCATTCTGTCCAGTAGGACAGATGTAAGGGCAATTGCCATTCTTTGAATGGAGCTGCCTGGTGAGGTACCACAAACACTCAGTCTAGGAATGAGTAGCCATTCTGATGTGATAGAGGGATGTGTTCCCACTTGATCAGATGTAAGGGCTGAAGCATTCTGTCATGGCTAAAGGATTAAGTTCCTTCCATGTCAAATGTGAGTGTTGGCCATTCTGACGAGCATGTCGGATGTAAGGGCAACTACCATTCTCTAGGAGAATGGAGGCACCTGGTCAGTTACCAGGTAGCTCAGTTGAGGAGGACTGGGGGCCATTCTGATATGACTGTAGGATTGGTTTCTACAAGATCAGATGTGAGTGCAAGCCCTTCCATCACTGTGAGTAGGATGTGTTCCCGCCTGGATGGATGTAAGTACAGAACATTTTCATCATTATAGGCAGGATGTGTTCCTGCCTGGATGAATGAAAGTGCAGAAATATTTTATCATTGTGAGCAGGATGTGTTCCAACCTGGATGAGAGTCTTTCATCATTGTGAGCAGGATGTGGTTCCAGCCTGGGTGGAAGAACAAAGTTCTTCCATCATTGTGAGTAGGATGTGGTTCATGCCTAGATGAAAGTGAGAAAATCTTACATCATTGTGAGTAGGATGTGTTCCATCTTGGATGGAAGTACATAACTCTTCCATCATTGTGAGTAGGATGTGTTCCAGCCTGGATGGATGTGAGTACTATGCCTTTCTGACGAGTAGGTCAGATTTAAGTGCTGAAGCCTTTTCACAGATGATAGTGATGTCCTATCATGTTGGTGAATGTGAGTATTGGGCCTTTCTGATGTGATTATAAGATTGGTTCCTATATGATCAGATGTGAGTGTTGGGCATGCCTTTTTAATGAGTAGGTCAGATGTAAGTGCTGGGCGAAGACCTACATGATGGCTAGGCCTACAACCAGCATGAAAAAGGGCTGGCTCTATAGAACTTCCTGTGATGAGAAGAATCATGAGATAGCACCAGTGATGATCCATATCAAGTGATGATCCATATCTAGTGATGATAACCTATGATGATCCATATCGAGAGATGATCCAGATCCAGTGATGATGTCCCATGATGATCCAGATCGAGAGATGATCCAGATTCAAAGAATAAAGATGACATGAAGACTCAGAATACCTGAGATGCAGATGACAAGATGATCTAGTTGATACAAAGAAGAAGACCAGTGCTGAAAATTGTGTCGAAAGAATACCTTCCTAGTTAAGAGGGAGTGTTGATGTATTTGTAACTTCGGAATGTATTCATCTATGTATCTTATGTATTGTAACCCGATGTTTACTCCAGGATGTATCTATAATGTAATTGAGTCATGTTGTCATGCCCTGATGTTCTAATCAGGAGAATCAATAATATAAACAAGTCATGTCAAGTCATAGTGGGTAACCCTCCAATTGTCTAAGGGTTAAAGTCCCCACAATTTTGGGGCACTAGGGTTATTAGACTCTCCTAGTAGACGTCGGCCCTGGTAGGGTTTTAGTCATGTCGGGATTAGTATAAATAGATAATTGGGGTCTCTATTTATAACACAACTCATACACACTCAAGTATAGCGCATAGTTAAGGAAGGAGAAGAAACTGGGGCTAGATAAGAAGAAGATTACTACTGTCAGGAGATCACTTACTATTTTGGGGCTTTTACTGTTTTGGTGCTAATTCTATCTTTGAGGAAGTTGCGGGGTCTTCTCCTTTATGGTTTCCCTGAGGAAAAACATTGTGTTCATTGTCTCTTGTGTTTGATTGTTGTACTCATTTAAAGATCCTAATAATGCTATCTTAATGTTGAAAAATTAACAAAACTATGGAGAATGCTAAATAGATTGAACACCCTTCCATGAAACCCTTCAACAATACACAAGAATTGCAACTCTATTAATATTTCAGAGTTGTTTTACAAGCCATCGATCATCGACTAATTGAACACCAAGTAACCAAGACAAAACAAGAAACTAGAACATAATGCTAGTGTTAACAAACACAAGCAGGAAGAGCTGGTAGGAATAGAGCCCTACCAAACGAGCATAGAGTGATTCCTATACTGTCATCCACCACAAACTACAAACACAACCTACCAAATAAAACCATGAGTGCACAACAGAACACCAAAAAATACACCACACCAAACTTGCAAAACGATATCCACCCACAAAGTGTTCATCGAACAACCGAGGGGATACGTAGATAGAACACCAAGAGGACGAGCGTGCGTCGGACAACAGACCAGGAAACTTGCAAAACCAAACTGGAATCTAGGTAGGGGTGTGTCGAGACTTGGAAAAATGTTAATTCTCGTCCATGAAATATAAATAATGAATCTATCTATGGGGCTTAGAAACAGGGCAAATAAGCTGGGTATTACCAGCAAGGCACATAAATCCACTCTAACAAGTTTATGGTTTACACCATCGGACAATATTATTTCCAGCTGATATTTACTACAAAATTTGATGATCTACATAACCAAAATGTAGTTGGTCTTACACCAAAGAGTTAATACCGGAATAATTACTCTTAACTAAATGTACTACAAAATATAATAATCTACATAACCAAAAAGCAGTTAGGCTTACACCAAAGAGTTAAGACCAGAATAATATCTCTTAACTAACACCATCAAAGCAACACCACTAATAACCTAAATTAATTTCTTTAATAAAATAAGAATACAACTGGAGTTAGTGTAATCCATTGGTTTAACTCATTCTACACAAGAAGCACACTTGCAACCATCCCTTGCGTTCTTGAGAGCCTCGCGGAGCATGCATGAATGAATGCAAAAGATTTTATTAAATACCCATGCAATACAACCATCTCCTGACATTTTAGTTTAAAAATTAAAATAACCCTAACCCTAAACATATTTTATAAGCTACACATCAGAGTAACCCTAAAGCCTCAAATTCGAACCACCAGAGACCAAGAAAAACATCTAAAAGATATGGTTCCATCATTATTATAGTTTAACTCATTCTGCACAAGAATCACACTTGCAACCAACAATAAGGAGTTCATTGACACATTGGCAAGAATTATGGTGCGGAGCATCGAACAGTTGACACTGCACAACATACTCAAGAAGAAAATAAATGGATGAAAACAAGAGCATCAATATTACAGTCGCAACAAATGGAGGTGATAATGTATGAAAACCACCCTGGCCATCAATATCAAAGATTTATTTCTCAGATCCCTTGCGTTCTCTGAGAGCCTCACCGAGTAATGAAAAAAAATAAAAATAAAACGAACAACCATGCAGCTTGCCACGCTTTCAACATGCAGCTTGCCACGCTCTTAGTATGCCGCTTGTCATGCCTGCATTGATTGCAACAAATTAGTGTACAGGAAGCTCCGCATCCCAGCATCAAATTTAAGCTGTCAATCAAAGCTTTCAATCCTTGTTCTGATAGTCCTTAATCAACTTTATCTTCATCATAGCTATTTCTTCATCATATTGTATACCGATCGAGGCCTGGTGTAAAAAGAACCCATACCTAACTAACCAATACTTGTGTCCCCTAGATGATACCTGTCCGAGCAACTGATACAACACTGTTAGGTAAAAGACTCAATAAAGATATGATACTATCTTTATTTTAGTATATGATATGGAGGATCAGGATAATAGATAATAGGATCACTTAATCAATACAAGACCTAAGATCTATTTTCATCTTTATATATGGAGGATCGGGTGACAAATAGGCTCTGTCATGGAAACTTGCAAACGTTAAGCTTGGTATCCTTAATTATTATCAACTATTCTTAATTGTTATCATTTCCAGCCTATGATCAGAACCATGGTTGACAGATTTAATTTTTGGGAACTGGCCCATCGTGAAAACCTGGAATATTAATTGTCATCCATGCCTCTACACTGTTTACAAAAAGCCAAAAGTAGAAAAGGTTGGGATAATTACACAATTGCCGATATCATCCTCACCGCCGGGTCTTGGGGCACTGAAAACAAGAGCAACGTCATCTCCCCACACCAATAGTAATCTAAAAAAATAGACAATAAATAATAATAATAATAATAATAATAATAATTAAATGTGTTGAATATTACCAAACCTTAGTCTAAATTCCATTACATCTAATAAAAACTATTACAAAGCGTTTAGAAGATTGAAAAATTTTGCCCATATCTAAATGAATTAATACTCATGACCGATTCATATATATCACCTGCAGTGACATAATAACAATATATGGAAGGGAGCATATCTAACAAATCCTAAGTTATGTGTAAGGTTTTATCAGATTCAAAAGAAAAATTGTTGCTCTTGCCTTATCGTTCATGCTTTTAAATGAGATGTCACTTTCTATTTATTTGTTGATGTATATTATGTCGTCTCGAATTTCTGTGTGATGACTTGATTTGAATAAAAGGTTAAATGATAGATTAACCATCATGCAAGATGGTCACCCATTATAATATTGAAATATGAAGAATGACGGTAAGGGTGTTAATTTGCACATGTGATAGAAGTAGCGGAGGATATTTTCCAAGGAGTTATCTAAAAATAGGACGATGGGTTCATCTTCTCTTCCAATAGGGTTGTGGAAGTTAATAGGATAGGGTTGTGGTAGGTTGGTGGCATATTAGGTGGATTAGCTAGGTAGATTAGTTGTAGTTCAAGGTATTGTTTTGTAAGGTAGATTAGTCAATGTACACTAGGCTAGGTTAGTCTAGGGTATGATAGGTAGATTAGTTAGTGTAATCTCACATAGGCTAGTAGGATCTTCTAGTTAGATTAGTCCATGTATTCTAGGTTAGGTTAGGCTATTTGTAGACATAGGTAGATTAGGCTTGGAAATGGTATGTAGATTTGTTACTATAGTCTAAGTTAGGTTAGTTGTAGGTTGGTATAGATTGAGTTAGGTAGGGTAGCCTATGTAGTTTAGTTTAAGTAGGGTAGGGTAGGGTAGTTGTTGGATTACCTATGGTAGAATATCGTAGATTAGGTTAGATCTTCCAACATGGTGTGGATTAAGGTAGCGTAATGGTAATTTAGGCTAGGATTGAATTATTTAGTGTACACTAGGTTATATGCCATGATGGGGTAATATAAGGTTTCAAGGGTTAGAATAGGTAGTATATGATAGTAGATGTTATGCTAGAGTAGTGTAGGAAAGGGTAGCTTAGGATAGTGTGAAGTAGGTTAGTTTATCATAGTGGTAGGGTGGATTAGGCTAGGTTAGGTAGGATAGATTGAGCTAGAAAAGGGTAAGGTAAGTTAGGTTAAATAATGTAGATTAGGTGAAGAAATATTAGGGTAGGCTCATTAGTTTAGCCATAGGTTGGTTGTAAGTTGAAGTAGAGATGGGATTGGGTAGATCAATGTATGGTAGATTAGGATGGTAAGGGTAGGTTAAGGTAGGATTGTGGTAGGTTAGTGTAGATTAGGCTAGGGTAAATTAAGATAGAAAATAATAGGATAAGATATGATAAGCATAGTAGGTCAATGTATGGTTGATTAGTTTATGTAAAGATAGGATAAACTAGAGTATGGTAGGTTATATTAATGGTATGTTAGGTTAAGATAAATTTGGATATCAATGATAGCTTAGTATAGGGTAATTTATATTATAATAAGTAGGCTAGGTAAGGGTAGAATAATATGGTTTAGTTTAATGTATTATAGGTTGATAGTAAATTAGGTTAGAGGTAGGGGGGGAAGAATAATGTAGGGAAAATTAGGATATGGTAGTTGTAGAATAATGGTAGGTTAGGGTAGAATAGGTTATCCTATATGGTAGTGCAATCTAGGTTAGGTACTATCAAGTAGGGCATGGATGGGTATGTTATAATATGGTAATGTAAATTATGCTAGGTAGGAGTAGTGTAGGATAGGTTAATGTAGTGTATATGTAAGTGAGAAGCTAAGGTAGGTATGTTGAGGTAGACTAAGGTATGGTAGACTAAGTTAGGAAGTGTATGTTAAGATAGTGCAGTGTTAGATTGGTAGGTTGTTGATAAGTTAGGGTATATTAGGTTATGTTAGGGTAGTGTAAATAGGTTAGTGTAGGCTTGGGTAGATATGATACATTAGGCTATAGAAAGAAATATTAATTTAAGGTGATGTAGATTGCATTATCTAGGGTAAGTAAGGGTAGAGTATGCCATGTTAGATTAGTGTAGCAATGAGTATTGGTAAGTTAAGGTAGAGGTAGGCTAAGGTAGGATTACGTATGCTATATTAGCTTAGGAAGGGTAGGTTATCGTAGAGTAGTGGTAGGATGGTGTTAGGTTAGTATATAATAGGTTATGATAGCTAGTGTATCTATTTAGGGTATATTAGGGTAAGTAGGCTAGATTAAGATATAATAGGGTAGATGAATATGAGTTCATATAGATTAGGAAAGGTAGCTTAGGTAAGGGTAAAGTAGGCTAGGTTAGTCTATGTAGAAATATGTTTATGGTAAGTTAAGGTAGAGGTAGGATATGTATATTAATCTATGATATAATAGGCTAGGAAGGATAGGTTAGGATACGCGAATGATAGGTTGGTGATAAGTTAGGCAAGATTAGGTTAGATTAAGGTAGTGCAACTAGATTATGGTAGATTATAGTAGTAGGTTGGGTTAGGTTTTAAGAAGAAACATTATTCTGGGGTAATATATACTCACCTAAGTAAAGGTAGAGTAGGGCATGTTAGTCTAATTTACTAATCTAGAGAAATATGTTGATGGCAAGTTAAAGTAGAGGTAGGACATGTAGATTAATGTATGATATAATAGGTTAGGAAGGATATGTTAGGATACAAGAATGATGGGTTGGTGATAAATTAGGATAAACTAGGTTATATTAAGGTAGTGCAACTAGCTTAGGGTAGATTATAGTAGTAGGTTGGGTTAGGGTTTAAGAAGAAACATTAGTCTAGGGTAATATAGATTGGCCTAACTAAAGGTAGTGTAGGGTATGTTAGTCTAATGTAGTAATAGGTTGGTGGTATGTTAAGTTGGAGGTAGGATAACATAAACTAATGTATGGTAGACTAGGTTACATAACTTAGGTTATGGTAGGGTAGTCATATTCTCATGGTAGACAAGTTTAGACTAGGTTAAGATAGGGTATATTAGGGTAGGCAGGTCATATTGAAGAATAATAGGGAAGGTTAGTATAGGATTGTTTAGATTAGGGTAGTCTAGTATAATGTAGTAATAGGTTAATGATAAGTTAAGGTAGAGGTATAATAGGGTAGGTTAGGATAAGGTTATGGTAAGCTAGTGTTATGTTATTGTATAATAGGTTAGGCTAGGGTAGTGTGCTTGAATTATAGCCAATTAAGGTAGGTAGGATAAGTTAGGGAGAATAGATTAGGTTGGTCTACACAAAATTACAATGGGGTGGTGTAGATTTAGATATGTAGTATAGACTATGGTACTGTAGGATAATATATCCTGGGATATTATAAATAGGTCAATGTAGGGTTGGTTAGTCTAAGTAGTCTAGTCTAAAATATGGCAGGTAAGAGTAGAGAAGGGTAGGTTAATCCAATGTAGCTTCAATAGGTTAGTGGTAAGTTAAGGTAGAGGTAGGATAGAGTATATTAAGTATAGTATACTGGTTAGATAGTGTTTTTTAGTATACATCAATATAGACTAGAATAGGTACAGCTAGAGTAGGGTGGGTTAGTCCAATGTAGTAATAAGTTATTGATACATTAATATAGAGGTAGGATAAGGATATTACGAAGGGTAGGCTAGTATATGCTAGTGGTAGGGTGGTGTTATGTTAGCATAGACTATGTTAGGCTAGGGAAGTGTATCTAGGTTATGAATTATTAACGTAGGTATGCTAGGTTAGATTGAACTAGATTAAGATGTTGTAGAGTAGTTTAGGTTAGGGTAGTGTAGTCTAGGGTAGGGTAGATTAACATAGGTAGGACAAGGTATGGTATGGTGGGATATGATATGATAGATAGGTAAGTTTAGGGTCAGTTAGTCTAAGTAAGGGACCACTGAGCTAAGGCTATGATCAGATAGACTAATGGTAGGAAGTTTAGATTAAATTTGGATAGGTAAGATAAATTAGCCTAGGGTAATGTAAGTGCTCATGCAAAATCATGAGCTCCTTTAAAGACACCTTAGTTGCCAAATGAAATTGAAAAATAGGAACCTCTGACTTCAAGAGGAAATTAGAGGTACTTGCAGGATGACTTTTAAGACGTTGTAAAAGACAAAATATAAGAATTTGAATAAGATTTCATAATATATAATTTTACTTATAGAAATTTTGTGTACTTGTTTATAAAATTTGTTTTTTTTTAAATTGGATTTTTATTTTTTCAACAAGATATAACATATATGTTTTTGCACATGCAATACTATATGAACTAAATGATAGTATTTTTGAATAATTGTTTTTACACAAATAGAGAACATCTTGTACTAGTCCAAGACTATTTTTTCAAAATTATTCATGATGTTTTCATTTTTCTTATGATTTATTGAAGTTGGAAAACCCTAAAGAAATATGTTATGTGTGCATGCAACAATTTAGGGGCATAAATTAATGAAATTTTGAATTTTTGTATATGACTATATAGAGATCTCTTTCTTATAGTGCATCATATAATTTGTTTGGGAAATGGTGAAGGTGTTCAAAAGTTACAATAGGAACAACAATGCATTGCATTTGGAATCTTGATATTTGGTGGCACAAAAAGTTGTACACAACTTCATGCACCAACCCATACATTAACTTAGATAAGCTAGGTAAGGGTGAAGTAGGTTCGGTTAGTATATTCTAGCAATCAATTGATAATATATTAGGGGTAGGGTAGGGTAGGTTGGGGGGATAGGGTAGTGGTAGGCTAGTGTGAGATTAGGATAAAATAGGTTTTTCTAGGGTAGGAAACTTTAGGATAGGTAGTCTAAAGTAGGGTATAATATGCTAACTTAATCTATGGTAATGCATATTATGATAGATAATCTAGGTAAGGGTATAGAACAATAGGTTTCTCTAGTGTAGTACTAGGTTTGGTTATAAGTTAATGTGATGGAAGGACATGGTAGATAAATGTATGGTGGATTAGTCTAGTATAGGGTAGTGGTAGGATAATGGTAGGTTAGGATAGAATAGATTTTTCTAATGCAGTGTAACTAGGTTAAGGCATGTAGGTTAGGTTAGGGTAATGTAGACTAGGTTAGGATACGTTGTTGTAGTTAGGTTATAGTTTGTTAAGATAAGATAATATAGTCAAGTTAATATAGGGCAGATTTATTTAGGTAAATGTATAAGAGGGTAGGTTATTCTAGTTTAGCAATAAGTTGGTGGTAAATCAAGGTAAAGTTAGGGTAGGGTATGCTAGTTTCAGAAGAGTATGCCAGGATACATAGTGGTACGATATTGGTAGTAGGTTAGGGTAGGATAGGTTATGATAAGGTTGTGTAGACATATCATGCTATATAACTAGGATAGGTTAGGCTAGGATACTTTAGTATAGGGTAGGTTAATAAGATTTATAGGATAGAATATTATATGTTATTTTAGGTTGGTTATTCTAGATGGTAAAGTTAGTTAGTCTATGTAAACTAGTTTAGTCTACAATAGTGTATATTAGGCTTGGTAGGCTAGGTTGGCGTATAACATAGTAGGTTATATTAAGGAAGTGATATGTTAGTGAAGGGTAAGGTATAAGTAGTATAGAGTATATAAATGTAGGGTATAATAGGCTAAGAATAGGATATTATATGTTAGTGTAGCACATTGTAGAGTAAGGTAAATATAATATATTCTAGAAATGATAGTTTATATTAAGAGAAGAGTGGACGATGGTAGTGGTATGATGGTGCAATCAAGGGTAGGGTATATTAGGTTATGTAGGAGTCGCACATATTAGTTGAGGGTAGTGTACTTTGGGCTAAGGTATATGAGGATAGGATAGGTCAATGTAAGGTATATTATGTTATTCTAGTATAGTTTGGAGTATGGTAAATTAGGCTAGAATAGATTAGTATAGAGTAGGTTAGTGTAGGCTAGAATATTGCATGCTAAGATAGCCTAGGCTATGGCAGTAAGGGGATGGTTGTTAAGGTTAAGTACATGATAGAGATATCATAGTGTACTCAAGAGTAAGGTAGTATATTTTACCTTAAGTTTGATTAGAATAGTTAGGATAAATGTAACATAATGTACTTAAGGGTAAGGTAGTATAGTGTGGATTAGTGTTTATTTGACTAGGGTAAGTTGGGGTAGGTCACTTAGTAATATATGTTAGTGTACCTTAGGTTAGTATAGGAAACAAAATATTATCAAGAGTTATAATATCACAACCTATGGAAAAATAATTGTAGTGTGAAATTGATTGTAAGTCACTATCATTCTTTAAGAAGAACTCGAGATATGTTATGAAAATGTTGTCAATTCTCAATTGCAAAAGAAGAATATGTAAAGGAATATTTGGTTCATTTTGAAAGGGGAGGTTTGTATGTGATTATTTCATTGGGATAATAGTAATTGTAAACCATAAATTCATTCTTACAAAAGGAAAACTCTAGCGGTGAATTAAATGCACAAGAAAACCCTATTTTTATATTCCATGTGCACTGTTTAAGTCTTAGTTTATTCACTTTTTATTTTGTGAGGAATTGTAAAGATAACATATATTTTTTACTTGGGGTAATAAGGAAGCCTATAAAGTTATGCAGGAATTCCTCCCCAATCTGGAAGGGCTTTTTAAAAATATATCCCATAATTAGTTAAAATCTCTACTGGAAAGCAGGGAATGGTAGGAATGTGATAGTTGGAATTGATCCGATCACAAGTATGGGAGAATATTATAATATTTCACCATACATTTTAAATTATCTGTCTAAAATTGGGCATTTCACTCTGGCTCATATTAGAATACCATTATGGCACAATAGGGATTGTTCTTATTGGTTCACTGCCAAATACTTGGGTCTTTTACAGGATTCAACCCATGAATGGGAGGCCTATATTAAGAAGTTGAACCTCGCAGGATGTAGAATTTCTAATGAAGATGATTCTCTTACTTGGGAAAGAAATCCTCAGACTAGGAATATCTTTTCTAAGACTACATATCAGGCTATTGTTCAATCTACTTTCAGTTCTGTTCATAAATGGTGGTACAACCTTCTATGGAAATGGAGGATTCCCTTAAAATTCAAGTGTTTCATGTGGCTAACATTACAAAAATTCTAGAAGATATGAAACAACTTAATGAAAAAAGGCTGGTATGGTCCTATTTACTGTATTCTCTGTAAGCAAGACTCTGAATCTACAGATCATTTTCTTAGTAGATGTGATTTTACTCTTCATATTTGGAAATTTATATGTTTTATTTTAAGCATTACTCAATTTTGGGTGGGAGAGAACTTTTATATATGTCTTTTCCATTGGTTAAATTCAAACAAAAACTATCACTTTCTACCAGCTATTATTTCCTGGAAAATTTGGAGGGTGAGGAATGTTTTTTTAAATTTTTTTTTAATATCAACTTTAGATATTCGATAGCATCTGTAATCACATTATTTAGCTGAATGAGGAATTCGATAGTAAGGCTGTTGCAAATTTTGGACCCGGGCATTTGAAGGACATTCAAATTATTAGTGCCACTCGCTATTTTGATGGGGAAGACAAAGAATAATTATGTGCTACAACAGTAGTTTTAATGATCAATAATATCCACAACTTCAAATTCAAACTGCGTTGTGGTACTGGCATGAATATGAAAGCAAAACTACTAGCCCTCTCGTTCTTATGCAAAGTTGCTACAGTATTTGATATTGTATCTATTCATGTTTTTGGTGATTCAAGGGTCACCATCAAATGAGATATATGTGATTACAACCTTTAATTTATCTTTTTCACTCCTTGGTTCTATACAATTTGGGAAAAGTTAAAAAGATTTTGTAGCATCAATTTCCAACACATTTTTAGAGAGCAAAACCAGTTGGCAGATCAAATTTCTAAGGTAGCATTGTATGGAGAAGTTGGAGTTCTATTATGCGAAGAAGTCAGGATAATTTACTGATCTATTTGAGTTCCATCAACATTTTTGAATTTTAGCCCGTTGTTTATCCTGTTTTGGCTCTAACTCTTTCTCTGTTTAGGAGTTTTTTGGACTTGAACATCTAGCTTTTTGTATGTATGCCACTTTGGACTAATTTTGAATTGTTGGGTTGTATGGATTTGAAAAATTATGTTCAAAATATCATTTTTTTTGAAATAATATGTACTTGTTGATTCATAACGAATAACAAAAGTATTTTATGCTGGAAAAAAAACCCATTTTTTGGTTTTCTTGTAATAAGTCAAATATAAGAGGAATTAATTCAAGTTATTTGTACTTTCAAAAATTAATTAGATCACAACAAAAGATCAATCAATTAATTTTGATGAGAGTATATGTGGGTCAAGGCCATTCCCATATAGGTCTCTTGCTTCGTGGAGTGTAGAGTATTTTGTGCACGGTTTTCTTCTTGTCATGGTGGTTTTATTTTGATGGCATTGCAACATTCACAGAACAATCACACTCAGAAAAAATTGTTATTTGAGTTTCAAAATATTTGGTGATATAATAAATTTCTGTAACGTGCAAATATTTGTTCCATATTATTCATTTTTTGGTCACCTAAGGTGTAATTGAATCTGTCAAAATGCTTCATTGTCCTTCATCACTATTACAATGTCTAAAGTTGTTTGTCTATTTAATGGATCTATCAAGTTAGAGGGACCAAAGAATTACAAAGTGTGGTGACGGTGTATTCAAATGACACTTATCTATAATGAATTGTGGAAGGGAATCTGTAATCACAACCTACCAAATATACTGATACTAATAAATTAGAAAAGTGGGAATTGAAAGATGAGAAGGTTTTAACACACATCCAAAGAATTGTTTTAGATGATTCTTTTTGCACATGAAAAATTCTGGTGATGCTTGGATAGCTTGGAAAACACTCAAATATTTATTTGATTCACAACTTGAGGATAAGAATTGATCTTTAATTAAATTTATTTCAACAAAACTTGACTCGGGGAGGAGATGTTATGGAGTATATTTCAAGACTTAAGACTATTAGACAAGATATTGCTAAAGAAGGTTTTGGTAAAATTGAAGATAGTTTAATTATCAAAATTTTGATAGAAGAACTCCTAGAATCATACAAACACTTTTTGGAAACTTTACTAAGCATAGATAAGTTGGTTAATATTACTTTTGATAGACTTAGTGAAATCCTAGCTAATCATGACAAGAATTTTGGTAAGTCAAAGCTATCGGGAGAAGATGTATTGGTTTCTAGAATAAGAAAACAATATACATGAAAACATTCTTATCCTACCAAAAGTAATGATAAAAGAGAGAATGAACATCAACAAAAATATTTAAGTATTCCAATTGAGGTCATGGTGAAGGCCATGCAAGAGGAAGAGGATAAGGAATGTGATCTGGATTTATGTGGGAACGAAATGAAATAACAGAGATATCATCATAAACATAGACAATTTACAAAGATAAAAAATATAGAGTAAACAAATATTCTATTAAATGGCGGAAATAGAACAGATTGTAATACAATAACTAGAATGGTGGTCTCTATCTCTAAGAAGATTTGTGATTGCTACATTCATGTGTGCAAATATAAATACAAAGTGAGTCCAAAGGGGCCTATTTCTAATAAGGATGAGGGTGAGAACCCCAAAATTCCAAAATGTAACCCTAGAAGATGAACCGTCATAAATTTTGTGGCCCTAAGGTGGTAAGTTGAACAATCAACTTCCCGGGGTCATAACTTTTGCATACGATCTCTGATTTGGGCTCTCGATAGTTCATTGGAAAGACCTATCCGAGATATACAAATTTCAACTGTGGCTAAATGAATTCTAAAGGAAACCATTTTTCCACCTGAATTTCCAAAAAACATTGTTTAGGGCCTCAAAATAGCCACAAAAGTTTGGGATCTGAAAAACCATATAAAATTAACCAGGGGAATGCCACAATGGACAATTGTTTTGAGCCAGTGGAATAGGTCAGAGGACACCGATATCCATCTGGATTAGAATGGGTACATGTAGAGGTGATATGCCTTGGAATAAGAACAATTCAAAAGAAGAAGGAAATCAACATTCACAATACAATAGAAAAGGAAGAGGTAAGAAATAGGTAACTTGTTTTTGATGTAATAAGATTGGACATTATTCCTCTGATTGCAAAGTTTCTTATGACAAGATTGAAATGCAGAATATTCTTCTTCATGACAATATGTAAATACAAAATATAATGAGAATTGTGAATATGTTTTTACAACACTTAAGTGATTAGAAGCAACAAACTTAGTTCAAACAACTAACTCTCTTAAAAGTGATTTTGAGTATGCATGGATCATGGATACACATACCACTCAAAATATGACATACACAAAATATTTGTTTTTGAATTATCAGGATTATCATTTGAATTCATTATTTTTAGCATATAACACCACTGACATACCACAAGAACAAGGTTCAGTAAAGGTGTTTTTACCAAGAATTGGGGAAATAAAGATAACTAATGTTTGGGTTGTTGCTTGATTTAAGAAAAAATTGTTGTATTTGGTTTTGGTTTGCTAGTAAAGACATAAAAGTTTAATGGAACATGGTGTTAACACCCAGAATCGCACCTAAGGTTTCAGGAAGGTGAATCCCAAGGTAACAGCAGAACCACTTTAGGAAAGGGAGCTGGCTCCTCCGATTCTAGAGAGGGATCTCTCACACATACATAACAAGGCCAAGTTTAAATTGTCGGAATTGGGTATCGAATATGTGGTGGTTGGAGGTGAAACAAAGATATATCAGGCTATGGAGTCAAAAATTCATAGAGACGGAGCAGTTTGCATAGAAAAACACTTACAAGAGCGAGATAGTGCTTCAATTACTGTTGTTGTATTTAGGGTCTAGTGAAAAAGTAGAACGATGACAGTCTGCTACCGTGGAGCACCGCTAGGATGAATTCTGTGCCATTTTTGGAGGAAATAATTTGGTGGATATCACAGACAATGGTAGGAGCTTATGAGTATGAATTTCTTGTCATTATACCCTAAGTCTATGACATGAAGAAGACAGAATGTAAAACAAAAAAACTGGAAACACATGTACATAAGGAAAGAATCACAGACTGTAATTTTGGAAACACACAAGAATTCTTGAAATGGGTATAACTAGCATTCAGCTCTGTATATTGCTTCCAGATATCATAGACATGATATTCTTACAAATTTGAAAATTGATCAACCAAACCCCTTTGGCTCCCTTTGCGGGAGTCCTTTTACAGCACTTCAGGTCCCTAAGATTAATCTTGAAATAAGGTGGGAAGCTGGTTACAAGTCATGATCAAAATATTAACCAACTAGAACATGGAATTTTTGCCACAATTTACATATCTCAAATCAACATTATGGAGCAAATACACATGCTCAATGTGAAGGGTAGCAAGATGCTTTCGGTTCTGATCTCGCTGGCCTTGAAGATGATGTCTCACGATGTTTTGGGGTGGCTCGTTGCTGACTAAAACCGAACCATTTACCTCTTTGTCGAGTCTGCAAAATGTCCTTCTCTTCTCCATTTATGTTCCTTCCATGCTCAAAGGAACCTTTCTGCATAGGCTTAAGGATGGCATGAAGGTTTGTGTCACTTCGATGCTCAGCCTTCCTTACAACTCCCCCCTCTCCTAGCAACACTGTTATACGAAGGGGTTTGGTAACCCATTTCATCGAGCATAAGATATACACTCCAGTGAGCACTTAAATCTGGTGAAATTTATCCCTTCTGTAGATCTTCCTCTTGTTAATCGCATCCATCAGAACTCCCAGTTGTCTTAACGTCATTTCACAAGGATGCATGGGTAATTTTTTTATCGCGTTTGTTTCATTCGCGAAACTCTTGTCGACCGTCGATCTGACTCGTCCCTCGATCGTCATCGTGAACATGTTGCCTCTTTAACACATCTCCTTAGCCACCCTGAGACCAAAATTATTACGCATTTGTTTGGTTTTGGTTTCTATGCCCTTCCTTTCGTCGTCTCCCACCGAATGAAAAATAGTGATAACACATGGTATAGTTAAAATCATCTCAATTAAATATGCATACAAAACAGTGATCATGGGTTATGAGGATGAAGAAACTCTTAGAGTGAAAGGCACATTGATTCCATGAATGAAATCATTTGCATGTTCAATTGAGACTCAGTATTATTCCCATTATATTGTGGAACATATTTTTGGTTACTTGAATGTTGATAGTATTTTTCAACTTCAACAACAAGGAATGGTAAATGGGTTTCCCACATTTCTAAAGGAAAATGAAAGATGTCAAGCTTGCATTTATGGAAAATATACAAGGTTATCATTTGGTTGTTCCCGTGAAGATGGGTAACACTTTTTGGCAACAGGATAACATGACGATTAAAAAAAATGAGCTTGATCAAGATTTTATTAATCCCTCAAATCAAGCTTTGAAAGTTTGATAGAGGGATTAATAAAGAACTTGATCAATATTTATACATAGGCTCTATTGAAGGTTTATTAAACCCTTGATTGATTTATGTATCTTAATAATGAGTTAAGTTAACCCTAGATTAATCCCTTGTGAGGAATTTCAAATATTTAGAAAAAGATGTAGGAATTTTCCTGCCTATTCCTGACAGTGAAGAGAAAAAAATCAATCGAGCTACAAAGCTTGAGCAAGGTGCTTCATAGTAATTTCCAAATCCAAAAAACATGAGGCTTCTACACTTTTGATAAAGTATCGATGCTTCTACATGAACTATTTCATGTAGTCCTATTACTACAACCCTCGACTAAGAAGAAGAGTTCAACAGATGCACACCAAGTCATTGGGCACCAATGGCCCAACAAATACTGCCATGGTATCCCATCTACAAAGTAGGAACTATACAGCTTAATCAAGCTATATAATGCTCAATCAAGCTTATATGACTCAATCAAGCTTCTAAAATACAAATTATTAATCAAGATATGGAGATTGATCAATATTTTTTGCTAACTTTGCTTAAACCCTCGATCGAGGTATTTGAAAATCCATTCAAAACCTCGATAGAGGTTTTTAAAGATCTCAATCAAGATATTAGCTCGATATAGGGTTTTAAATACCTTTATTAGGTTATTTTCTCTATTGAGGGCTTAAAATATAGTCCTTTATCCATTTTTTCTGTAATTTGAATTTTTATTTCCTCTTCACCAAACCTGAAATCTGTCTTAGGATCCACCTTAGGTGGTGGACATCATACCAATAAATTTGTCAATGAATGATATTTCCATTGACCTATATATATACATATATAGTAGTCATAACTAAGAATCTATATTGATTAACCATTCCCAAAGTAGGAAGATATAAAGTATGCATTATGGCATGCATGCAGAAAGTATTCATGCTTATAAATGTCCGAGGTTGAGAGAGGGGATTGTTCCTAATGTATTTATGGGACCAAGCCTGATAAGGACCTTTGTAGCTATTATGAAAGTTGGTTCTCATAACCATTTCCATGGTCTAGTAAATTGTTTTTATTATTTGCAATTGAATCAATATTATGATATTGCAAAAGAATATGGGCACTCCCTTCACTAATTCCCTCTCCTACATAAATATTACTTGGTACAAAATTGTGTTCAGTGTGAGTTTTGTGGGTCTAATACTCAGAGAAAAGATAAATGTAGATCCCTTGATGCATTCATATAAAGGTTGGATCATCCTTAATATTAAATTTCTAATTATTTCCATACTCAAGGATAGGGGGATGTAGGACAAGCCTAAGGAGGCAATTTTTGAGGTTGTCAAAGTACTAAAGGTTGAGGAGGAGTAACCTAGTGTTATAATTGTAATAAGTTATGACACATAGCCAAGGAACACCCATTTCCTTGATGCTTATGGAGTACCTATTTCCGAAAAAGATAAAATGGTACTGATGATTTACCATAACTACTCTAAAATGGGAAGAACAAATGCAAAATCAACTGACTAATTTAATCAATTCATAGCCACGCGATGCTGAAAGGATGATTGGGCTCGTGATTAATGATGTAACCTAAGGAGGTTCTAGTATGGGTGTTTATTATTACTCCCTTAATGTCCAAAAAATTCAACAAGTTGTCCCTAAAGCACCCCATTTTGACCTAGAACAATAAAGAGAAATTTTTGTAGGGCTAGTGATATGTTCAATCAAATGGTTGTTCCTCCTTCTCTAGAATTTGTGAAAGAAATAATATTTTAAAATGTGGGATGAAAGGTACATTCTCCAAGTTGCAGAAAAGGAGTAGACGTTGAACCTCAAGGAACATCTTAGAAACTTATTAGTCTTTGGTTACATCTAGTTGCTAATATTTTGGATAATGAATACTTATCTTCAAAGTTACAAGACAATTTTCAAACATTTGGGGGATCAATAGAAGAGGACATATTAATCTCATTAAACCTCATTGAGAAAAAACTAATATGATAAGGTGAAGAAAGAAAAGAACTAGGAATGAATTTTAGCTAGATGCACAAGTAGATGGATATGATATTGAGGATGTTATATTGGATATGGGGTCGGATGTTAATATCCTTCCTAAGAAATAATGGAAGTCTATTGGGATCCATCCATTGGTTTTCTCTCCTAACTAGTTTAGAATGGATAATCATTATTGAATTGTTCTAATTGGATGGTCAAAAAATGTGGATTTTCATTTAATTGAGGAAAAAACCTCAATCAATTTTGAAGTGATTGAATAATGGATGAATCAAACCCTTATATGGAATTATTGGGGAGAGAATGGGCCTATGAGAAATATTCCATCATCAATTCAAAGAATGAGACTATGACATCCAAATATTATGGAATGTGGGTCACTTACCCTTTGGATCTGTACAAAGGACCTCACTATATTGATCCTATAAATTATACTATGGAGAAGGATGTTTTATATCATATATAGAACTTAACGGGAGGGAAAATGACTTCATATATTAACCCCACAACAAATGGTTCAATCATTTGGATAGACATTAATTTTTTTAATAGATATTCAAACAATGCTTTGAATGTATAGCATAATAGAAGGCATGAAATCTCATCTTGATGTTGTTAAACTATAATAAGTCTGTCATATGGATTGGGGTTAAAGTTCAAGCCCTTCAATTTATGATAGGGTTTCATATTTGGATGAATTACTTACAAAATTGGGTACATAACTCTTAGTGAATAGATCCCCACAATCAATGTTTCACTCCAAGGCACTCCTGTAAGTTGGTGGGCCACTCATAAGGATAACCTTCACTCATGGTCATCAATGTAGAAAATTATAATCCATAGGATTATTTATTTTCCTCACTATTTAAGTACCCTACTCACCTCTATGTTAAAATTGTTGTTCCATTTCGATAATCAAGAAATGAGTCCAATATTATTGATGCAGTAAAAGAGGAATGATGATACACACTAAAAAAATTAAACCACATAGGAAACAGATGAGTATAGCTCAGATAATTATAGTATCATTCTCATTAATTAATCAAGTGTTACATTAGTGTTACATAAGGAACAATTCAAATCTACCAACTGGATGTGACTGTATCTAATTGACTAGCTGACTAAGGGTGTCTCAATCAATATCAGAGTCCAAATGGTTAACTCCAGATGTCTAATCAAGTCACACAATCAGTAATAATTAGTTAACTCAGTCTAACTGAAGTGGTAGGTGAGCAAAGGCTCCTTATCCACATGTAGCCATGAATAACTAGTGCTAACTGAACTAATTGTGATCTAATTAACTGTAACTAGAAGATAAATAAGATTAACTAGTTCCAACTCCAGCTGAGTGAAGGAGGTTGGTGTCGGGACTCCCAGTGGCTCCTAAAATGTAGGGATTTTTCTAGGAGGTGCCTAAACTGATGCATGCAAGTGAAGTTAATGGAAGTTAGCCTCTAGCAGTGTTTCCCACACTCTAGTAACTGGTACATGTGTCCCCATTAGGCCAAGTGGACCCAATGGTATTAGTGGACCCAATTAATTAAATAAAACTCCTAAGATAGGCTAAGATAATATAATAGACAGTTTGGTAAAGGGAGGATTATAAATCCTAACAACCCCCCTAAATCCTAACTTGGACAATTGTGGGCCCTGGAAACAAGGCCAAAATTCACCCATGTACAATCTAAAAGATAAAAAATGTTTCTTAATAAACCGAGGAAATAGGGGAAAACCTCATGGGAAAAACCCCCCCCTCAAGATAAGCATAAATAGGAACTAAGAGTCAAGCCTTAACACCTAAAAGAGACATGAGAAAGGAAAATTTCTTTTTTGTGAAGGAATTGGTGAAAATATATGCAATCTGATCCTTTGTAGGACAGTAGTGCAGTGTGATGGTTATGCAATGCACCAGTTCATGAATGTAGTTCATGTGAACCTCTATGTGCCTTTTCCTCTACTTCTAAATTGGATCACTGGAAATTTTGATTGTACTCTGGTTGTCACAATAAAGATCTACTATAGATGAAGTCTGAATCCTGAATTTTGTCAAGATTCCATGTATCTAAACTACCTGAATGGTTGCATTCACAGCTCCTTGATACTCTATTTTTGCCGAAGAGAGTGCAAGTGCTGCTTACTTCTTACTGGATCAATAAATTGGCCCAGATCCGATCATGAATACAAATCCCAAGGTGGATTTCCTATCATTTCCATCCTACCCAGTCTAAGTCTATGAATCCTATGAGATCAAGTTGTGCTCTAGCTGCATAGTGGATCCCATAATCTATAGTACCCTGCACATAGTGAAAGATCCTCTTTGTTTCCTTCTAGTGCAGCTCATGTGGCTCCTTCATGTACTTGGAAACAACACTCACAGCATAGGATATGTCTGGTCTCGAATGTGTCAAATATGGAAGGCTCCCAATGAGATATCTATAGAGAGTGCTATCTACCAAAGGTGTGGAGCCACCTTCTTCAAACCTAATTCCAAATAGAAAGAGACAAGGGGATGCCTTGCAATCCTCCTTATGGAATATCCTAAGCATGCCTTATGAATACCTGTACTGTGAGAACATGATTCCCAAAGTCTTTTGACTTACTTCAAGACCAATGAACTATCTTAATAGTCCTAGGTCAGTCATAGCGAATGCTTTGTTTAGAGAAGACTTGATGCTTCTCAATCCAGTAGAAAAGCTGCTAGTGATGAGCAAGTCATACACATAAAATACAATCAAAATCAAGAACCCCTCTTTATTTTTCATGGAGACATTGCAATCCGATTTGCACCTTTCAAATTTTTGAGATAGGAGGAAGGAATCCATCTTAGAGTACCATGCCCTTGAGGCTTGTTTGAGTCCATACAGTGATTTCCTCATTCTACAAACTAAGGGAGGATAATTAGTAAACCCCTCAGGTTGTTTCATGTATATCTCTTCCTTCAAATCACCATGGAGGAAAGCACTTTTCACATCCATGTGATGTACCTCCCAACTCTTGGAAGTTGCAATAACCAAGACAAGCATGATGGAATCCATTATAGAGACTAGAGAGAATGTCTCATTGTAGTCCAAACCTTGAACCCGAGAGTATCCTTTGGCCACCAGTCGAGCCTTGTACTTGGTTGTGGTTCCATTTGAATCTATATTGGTCTTGTATATACATTTTCACTGAACATGATTTCTTCCTAGAGGTAAGGAGACAAGTTCCTAGGTTTTATTGTCATGTAACGAATCAAACTCCTCATACATGGTTTCCTTCCATATAGGGTCATGGAAAGATTCCTTAAAGGATTGAGGATCTAACCCTAACATCATAAAACACCTCTCAGGAAGAAGTGGATCTGTGTGGGACAGTGCAACACTCTCCTTCTGATACTGGGACCTCGTTCTTCTCTTTTCATCTAGATCCCCAACACCATTTCTAGCTACTTCTATGGGATGCTGAGCCCATTTAGGCTTCTAAAATGAGGAAGATGTTGGATCTGGATCTAGATCCCTTTGAGGTCTAAGATCAATATCTAGATCATGCTATTGTTCCTCCTATTCTGAATCTAAATCTGACATGTTAGGCAGTAAAACTGTATTTGCAATAGGAAGTGAAGGAATGTTTATAACTTTATCTACTTTGAATAGAAGTTGTGGTTGTGTCGGATCTGTGTATGGCATGAATTGAGAGAAAATATATTCCTTGGAGGCATGATCAACAATTCCTTTCGCTACAATCTCCCTAGTTGAGATATTTGTTATCTCTACTAAGTCAGGTCCAAACAATACTTGCTTTAGTGAGCTAGTGTGAGTCATATGATATATAGACTACATATTAACTGCAATGGAGGGAACATAGAGGACATCTATGAACTCACCATGCTGGACCTTGATGGTGCCTCTTCCTACTACTAGGATTTGGGAATCATCTCCCATGTGAATAGTGGGCCCTTATTTGAGGTTGAGAGTGGAGAAGAAATCCTTGGAGGAAACCATGTGGTTGGATGCTCCAGAATCAATCAAATAGGTTGTTGACCAAGGTAGGCCATCTTTTAAGGAATGGAACCTTTCATGTCCATCATCATACTTATTTTCTAAAAGAGAAATATTATTCAGTTTGAGGAGAGAAGTCAGCTGATCTACTTGCTTCTTCATACAAGAGTATTCAAGGTGAAAACCCCTCATACAATATATACACATCTTCTTTTTGAACTTCTTCTTTTTCTTAGATCTAGAGGCTTTTTCAGAAGTATTTTGATTCTCTTTAGGATTCGAATCAGCTGCTTTAAGCTCCTTATAATTTGATTTCCCTTTAGCTTATGCCTTAGTAGATTCTATCACTAGGAGAGATTGATCTTTGGAGGTATTGATGACTCCCATATGGATCAACTTCTATTTCTCCTTGATTAAGGACTCAGAAAAGGAATCAAGTGAAGGAATTTTCTAGCCAGGAAAAGAATCCCTTTTGGAATGGAATATTGAAACAAATACATAATATAAGGGTTGAGTTTGTTGAGAATGGAGAGCACATTTTTATCATCCTTTCTTTCTATTCCACACTGTTTTCATTGAAGTGCAAGAGACTTGAATTTAGTAAACGATTTCTCTATAGTTCCGAAGTTTTTGGGATGTAAGGCTACCAGCTCATTCTCTAGGATGTGTCCCTGAAGCTCATCGTGTTTTCCAAACAAGTCTTCAATCTTATCCCATGATTCTATGGGAATCATCAAACCTTCAAGGTGGAAGAGGATATCTCTGGATATATGAGTGCATAGATAACCTAAATCTTCATCTAAGCAGTTCAAAAACTTATTTCTCTCAGCTGGTTGATGGGGCTCAACATCCCTTCCAAGTATTATCCTGAAGTATCCCTTGCTTCCTAAGGAAACCTTCATATCTTCCCTCCAATTGAGATAATTGAAGGGTGTTAGGATCCAAGGAGTAGAAGGTACAGAATCCACAATTCTTATGCTAGAAAAAAATAGAAATCTTCAGACAAGATACGTAGCACATGTAGAATTTCACTACAAAACACTAAAACATTCAAACTATGTTAGAATCATGCCTTCCCTCTCAACATGAACACTTTCTTAGGGTCCGTCACACCCGCACTTCCACTCTGAATAAATTTAGAGGAAGCAAGGTATCCTTTGTGACACTTATGTGGAAACCCATCTACTTCTGGTGTTCAATGGAGAGTAGATAGAAATGAATCTTGCTTGAAATGGCTCTGATACCATTGAACACCAGAAGCAGCTGGGTTTCCACATAAGTCCCACAAAGGGTACCTTGCTTCCTATGAATGTATTTATAGTGGAGGTGCAGGCATGAAGGACCCTAAGAAAGTGTTCATGTCGAGAGGGATAGAATTATTCTAACATAGTTTGAATTTTTTAGTGTTTTGTGGTGAAATTCTACATATTCTACGTAGCTTGTGTGAAGATTTCTGTTTTTTTTCCAACGGGATAATTGTGTATTCTCTACCTTCTAAATTATACCATGTTAAAATAGTTGGGCCATTTATATCATTAAGAAATGAGTCCAATATTATTGATGCAGTAAAAGAGGAATGAAGATACACATTGAAAAAATCAAACCACATAGGAAACAGATGAGTATAGCTCAGATAATTACAGTATCATTCTCATTAATTAATATGGTGTTACAATAGTGTTACATAAGGAAGAATTCAAATTCATTAGGGAGGAATTCGAATCTACCAACCGAATGTTACTATATCTGGTTGACTAGCTAACTAAGGGTGTCTCAATAATTATCGGAGTCCAAATGGTTAACTCTAGATGTCTAATCAAGCCACACAATTGGTAATAATCAGTTAACTCACTCTAACTAAAGTGGTAGGTGAGAAAAGGTGCCTTATCCACATGAATCCATGCGTAACTGGCACTAACTGAACTGATTGTGATCTAACTAAATGTAACTCGAAAATAACTAAACTTAACTAGTTCCAACTCCAACTGACTAAAGAAGGTTGGTGTTAGGAATCCTAGTGGCTTCTAAAATGTAGGGATTGGTCTAGGAGGCGTCTAAATTGATGCATGCAAGTGAATTTAGTGATAGTTAGCCTCTAGCAATGTTTCCCACACTCTAGTAACTAGTACATGTGGCCCCATTAGGCCAAGTGGACCCAATGGTACTAGTGGACCCAATTAATTAAATAAAACTCATAAGTAGGCTACAATAATATAATAGACAATTTGGTCAAGGGAGGATTATAAATCCTAACACTCTGAACATGGATACTTATAATTAAGACTCTTATCCTTTCATCTTTGTGTAATATCACCCAAAAATTGTACAATGGATCCAACTTTTGATTATTTTATCCTATATTGGTATTATTGAGCCTAATTCATGATTTAGTGGGCCTCATTTGTGTTTGGTTGGGTGCCACTTTTTCATTGATCCCCTTTGTTGGTTTTGTAACTCCTTTGTGGAGGTTACACTTGGTTTTGTAACTCCCATTTGCACAAGTCTTCCCTCTTTGGCTATTTTTATCCTGAACACCTCAAAATTTGTGTAAATAATTATGTAACTCATTTTGTAAATACTTGTGTAAATCCTTGTGTAATCCTTGTGTAAATCCTTGTGTAACCCCGCCTTTTCTATTTGGGAATATGCCTTGGATTGTGTGTCAACTCACCTCACTAATTTTTATTCCTCTTCATGGATGATGTGTCCACAAATGAATTTGAGTGGGGTGGAGTGGCTTGGAGTCACTCTCCTTGAAATTAAAATTTCTTGGGTTGGATTAGATTTAACCTCTTGTGGTTAAATTACCCCCCTTGTATTGACTCAATTTGGCTTACCTTGGTTTGGTTTGACCCCATTGAGTTAGAATTACTTTCTTTGGTCTATAAATCCATTTTTGATATCCTTGGTTTGTGTTTGTTTTTCATGTTTCTTTTAGATGGTTGTTGATTATGGTTGTTCATACCTTTGATTGTGAAAGTTTGGTAAGCATGTGAGCTTGGGAAACCATGAATGCTATGCTATGTGAATGAACTTTGTGCTTGAAGCACTGTGATATTATATGATGTTTATGGTAAGCCTGAAAAAATCTGGTGTAGTTTCTTTGTTTCCACTGCTTGGCTCTGTCAGATATGTGCACAAAAATCATGATGGTGAATGGTTATATCCTAATGGCCTAGGGGGTCTAGATTATCATTGCAACTAGTAGTGGGGTGGAAGAGGAAGTATGTGGTGAGTAATAGAGTTTTGTCTTCTCAAATTGATACTTTTATCTATTCTTGAGTGAAACTTTGTTATGGATATGTGGTCTTAGTTCGGGGTTTACCTATTAAAGTGAGATCTGGATTGGTAGTGCCAAAGGATGGGTGTAATGTGGTCCAGATGATGCCTGTTGCGCATTGATAAGATAAGTGATTTATCTCATGTTTATTTAATTAACTTGGCTCTTATCAATTTATTTATGGATGCATGGGAAATGTTTGATCAAACGTATGAGTTATTTTTGGAATAATTTTCTCACAGAATTCAATCTATTTATGCAAGTAAATTTTATGAAGGAATTGGAAACTATTTTTTGGGATTTTGTGCACAAATCGTATGAGGAAATAATTATTTGGTAACTATACCAAATAACTTATATTTATTCCTCTGTTAATTATATAATGTTTTTTTTTTATGGTAGAATAACCTCACAATGGTTTAAGACACTTGTCTTTGATGCTTCTACCTTTTATTAAGAAACTAGTTCCCCAATCGAACTGTTTGGCATAGTTTAGAGACTTAGCACATGAAGTGTCTGTAAAAATTATTGAGTGTTAATTTTATAATTATGTATGATAAATAATATTTAAATGTGTGTGATAATTTGAGGATAAATATTCTTGGTAGTTTTTGGGAAATTTCTACCGAAATTCTAGATCAATTTCCAATTTTTAGCTCCTTCAGTGGAATTATTTTGAGTAGATTTGTGACTTTGCATATGAATTATTTGAAAAACTGTTTGAAATATATATAAATATGATGTGACTGATAAATCATGTTATTTATAGTTTTAATTTCATTTGAATGATTCTATAATATGTGGATTTAATTATTCTAGTGATTCCTAGAATTACTAGTCAATTTGAATGAGTAGAATTAATTAGTTTTGTGTGTTGTTTCATGGAATGTATATGGGTGGAAAGCTTCAGAAATATGGTTGTGTGTGAATCCTAATAAGTTTTCCATGAGCTACAATATACATATATTTCTCATTATTTTTCATTTGGAAAGTTAAATTGGAAACTAGGCACATTGCAATGAAATTGGTAACTAGTTTTTAGATTCGAATCTCTGTTTTTGGTAAAATATGATTGTACATCCATATTCTCTGTTATTTTTAATTTAATTTTGTTGTATAATTATATTTTCCATATTTATACCTTCACCTCCATGTGCCTCGAAAATCGATACGATTGGTTTGATTGAATTCTTGGTAGTGTTGATTAACTAGTTGTATTGATTGAACTTGAAATATTCTTCATGTATCTACTGGGATTAGATATGAAAAATTATTTTATTTTGTTGTATGTTCATGATTAAATATGTGTATAATTTCTATAAGTTCACTTTTCGTTTCATTTGCATTGTTGTATGTAGAATTTGTGCAAGACTAGTTGTTAGTATTGAAGGACTAGTTAACTAGTTCCCGTGGAATCATTTTCATAATTACTATGTTTAATTAATTGGAAAATCATAATTAGGACCAATTTACATGTTTTCAAGTGTTTATTATACATTTTAGTTGATCAACAATGGTAAAATGATAAAAAAATAAATGATATTAAGTACCGTCAATTTTGTACTAACTGTCATTAAGTATCGCAATAACTAGTTAATCACGATTAAGAGTAAATGGACTTTAGAGGTGGAATTTATGTATAAATTGGCTTGGAATGGATATTTGATGTTTACGTAAGGTTTTATTAATCCTTCCCATCCCATGTATCAGATGTTTGAATAGTTATTGAATTTATTTTAATTTATTGGTAATTAAAGGGACTTTGTCATGATTAAATCCTGAAAAATGAAATTTAATATTTGTTTAGCTAATCCGCTGTGATAAAATAATCTAATTGTCCATATAGAGCTAATGATATGTCCATAATACCCATTAATATATATTGGGGACACTACACTATGTGCATGATCCATTCCCTAGTTCATTTAGCAATGAGGTGTTAGATGAGGTGGTAGGGAAGGAGGCATATTATTTTACAAATGGTTTGCAAAGTTACCATCAAGTAAGAATTGTAAAAGAAGATAAATTGAGTACTAATTTCACAGCCGAATGGGGTTCCTTTGCTTACAATGTTATGCCTTTTGGACTTAAGAATGCATCGTGTTTCTTCTCCGGGATTGGGATTGATTCATTTTGAGAATTATTTCCCAAGTTGCTCAAAGTATCCATGGATTATTGGGTTGTATAAAGCCTTATGAAAGAAAAAATTATTCTATTAAGGATAATGTTTGATATATTCCATGAGCTTCATATCTCACTTAAGCTAAAGTAGTGTATTTTATGTGTTCCTTTGGGAAACATTTTAGGCCATATCATGTGATACAAAGGATTCTTGATCGATACTACAAATATTGTAGCCATTATTGTTGGATAAATATTAAATAACCTAGGCTCAAATTTCACCAAAACAACAAAGACCTAAGGTACTGACCCGACAAGGGTTATCTCGTTAGCAACACTTGCGAACCAATTGAGATCTCATCCAAGATACTTATAGAGGATGTAGGAACCAAGTTTCTACAGTAAATAAGGGAATATTATTTTACTAGAAATAGACATAAATGGAATCAACATAATACCTACCACGACGGTATATTACAGTCCATTCACAACCTTAAACATATTCATAAAACCGATTGAATCTTTTTCTACTTGATTACTTATTCATAATTTAACACATTCTCGTAGGTTGTAGCAATACACAAAATAAAAAACGCATTCATCATACACCATTCAATGCAAGAACTTTAATATGGAACACAAGACGAGAAAAAAAAACGCTCATTAAATAGCAAGAGTCATAGTTTGAATTCTTTTGTTTGCACACACATCCTATAGACATTTCTCCACAATTACCATTACATTGAGTCCATGCAAACAACTTGCAAATCAACAGTATACTCATGAATCTTATTCATCTTCAGCATAATAGTACAAAATAATTCTATCAACATTACAAAACTTAACTTCAACCAATCCAAAAAGCACTAACCCATTACATTTTTATAGGCTCTACTGGTTGAATTTACATCCTACGCCCACTATCCAAAAGTAGAAAAACCTTCTAACTAACTCACTAAATTTTCCAGTGGACTCTGTCAATACAATTACTTTCCCCCCAAATTCTACCAAAATTTTGGAGCTGACCAATTCAACACCTGCTTCATCACAACCCTGTTCACACTAATCCTAGTCCCAAAACTTAAAGACCAAAATTAACCCAAATTTTCATAGGTCTATAGGCCCCCAACACTCACATGTGGCTCGTCTTGAGCCACTTCATATGGAAACCACTGGCGTGTTGAAATTACCCAAAAAAATCTTGAAAGATCTTTGTCACTTGCTTGTCCTATCGTTGAACATCCGCTTTAACCTTGGTGACACCTTCGACAATTTCAGAACTGATATGTTTTAAAACATCCACCGCAGTCGCATCTAGAAGTTTCTTAACCTCAACATAGACTAGATGAATGGTATAATTCACCTTCTCTTCCTCTTATTGAATCTCTATGTCACGATCTATTCTTATTTTTTATTGTATATGGATTTTGGATACCTCAATACTTTAAACCCAACAGCATTACTTATCTTTTTAACTAGTGGTAAATATTTCAATGAGGTCTACAGACCAACCAGACTTGTCTCTACTGCATGAAGTCTTTTTGTTATATCTTGAAAATCCACATCATCCATTAAGGCCTCCCATGCCTAGGAAACCTACTCATATGCCTTAGCGCAAATTACCTCGATGTCCTAAATCTGTTGTATATCCTCTTCAACCTTCTTTCATCACTCTTCTATTACTTCATGAGGTGTACTAGGGAGAAGTTGGGATTCTAAATCTGCAATATTTTGGTGTATGTCACTAGCAAATTCCCCTAATTTGATGACGCAAGCTTCAAAAATCATGTCAGGTGTGACCTCGACCTCTGGAACTTCCTTACAAGAAATAGAAATAGCTTTCTCTAGTTGCTTCCTATCCTGCTACCAATTATGAGTTTGATTTTCCTTATCTTCCAACTTAATTTGCAATAAAGACATAGTTCTCTTTGACTACTTTAGATGATTACACACCTCATGGTCCATGCTTTGATTTACTCAACTGATTCCTACTGAATATTGTGCAGTATGAACATTAATATAGTAGAAATGTCTAACCTGACATAAGCAATATCTTGTATAGTATTATTCAGCTCCATCATTTCTAAATCAAGCGATTAGGGTACCATATGGACCTTACAAGGTTGTTTTGATGTTTGGACTTACGTTGGATGATCATCAGAGGGGCCAGCTTCCTGCGATTGCGTTGCCTTCTTACTGACTATAAATCTTATGTCTCTAACAACTTTACAAATATTTTGAAGTAGGTCAGTAAATTCCTCGAAGAGTTCATCAGCAACCTCAACCATTCTATCTAGAAATTGGTTAGAATTGTCTTCACTTATACCAATAGGTGTGGAGTCCCTTATGACCTTTTTCTTCTTCCTATCTCTTTTCACCATGTCAATAGATTTCTGCTTAACTCCCAAATTCAGACCTCTTGGGGTAGCACTTGACTATTTGTCACTATCATGGTGAGATCTCTGTGAATTTTTTCTTCTTAAGGATCCCTTGGCTAGGTCCTCGATGTACCCTCCTATTTCATCTTAGTTTCAATAAACAAATGATCTAATGCGACATAATGATTCCAATCCTATGGCCAATCTTGAACTATGGTATCAATTTCTTCCTCTAATAACTATAATGAAATAGTTAACAATTAATGTTGAGGATCCCATCTTGGTTGAAGAAAGAGGTAGTGAACCCCTATAGTACACTTTATGATATTCCTATATCATTTTATAGTGGTCGCATCAATCCTCGGTTGGTTCCTAATATGATTCCTTAATGAATTAATGTGCATATATAATTCAATGTTATTCTCCTATTGTCACCACCAATTATCATCGAACCACATATTTTTATAGCAATCCATCAAACATGGGACATTCACTTCCATCCCTTAGTAATTAGGTGTTTCTTCCCATGCAACAAAGAAAATTAAGATGAGTAACCATGAATAAGTAAAATGTGTACCTCTCTCTTGTGCATCGATAGTGTCATCCAATAACACATTGAGCAAAAATGTTTCCTGGTTCATTTGGACTCTCGCATCACATTGCTATGTTGCAGTGATGGTACCAAAAACACACTAGTTTGGTCACATATTTCATATTAACTTGTTTGAAAATTTTTTGAATACAAATATGATGCCCTGATCATTAATAGAGGATATATCAAATGCCCTCTTATCTCACATGAGATTAAACTTCTCCTTCATATAAGCAACAAGGATTTTTTCCTACTCCTTTCCAGCAAAGAATGGTTCTATATCAACTCCTGCCTTGGGTAACCCTCAAATAGTATCTATTAGGTCTACATCAACAGATATCCAGGTATTCAACCATAGACACCCCCCATGGTAACAAAACAACAAATTCTTTATGCATGTATTGACTTTGGTAGTTCGACCAAAATGGGGCATATTATACAGAAGTGACAGAATACTAGAATTATTAATCCATGAGCACAATCCATTAGGACCAACTGAATAGGACCGCCTTTCACTAGATGCATCAATGTGATATACTTTTACATGTGAAGTTCATGGAACTTCAATTCATGGTCAGAGAATGACAATTTGTTCATATTAGCCATGATGTCCATGGTCGCATGAACTCTTTCAGAATCATTGGCTTTACCAATGGATAATTAACACTCTTTCAAATCATGATAGGTGGAGCATCATATTTTTGAGTTGGAATATATCATGGAAGTGTGGTTTCTAAACCGGACCCTGAAGCTTCAACATCATGGTTAGCTTTAAATCTCTTCTTTGGAAAAACTAACTCACCATTCATTCATTTCTTCCTCGATGGATTCACAGGGGATAGACGCAACACAATCTTTGGTGCCTCCTCGACAATGGGTATAGAAGGAGGCATCTCTACATTAGAGTCTTGAACAATGCTAGATCTTGAAACAAGGATATCCATAGCTAAAAATTGCAACACATAGTAGTTAGCTTCATAAACTACATACAACTATCTTTCTCGATACACTTGAAACTTGGGACAATGAGACAATTAAACCCCCTTTGGTGTTGAAATAGATCTAAACATGTGGAAAATTGGGCCGATCACATGGGTAGTTATTCTGAATTGATTGTTAGCAATAAATAGAAAAGGTGGCAGAAAATCCATTTACATGCTGAAATATTTTCAAGCATTTATGACAAGGCTCCATTAAAGCTACAACTATGCTTTCCATAAAATAAACTACTTACCACACATTACTTGCAGACTTGACAGAAGAGCATGCCACCAAATCCCAATGTGACACAAAAATAACTTTGGCAAGTAGATAACTTTGATTGCACACCTAAACTATAGGAGATATAGAAGACTTCAATAGACAAATCATGACTTATATAAAGGAATTTGACTTCGATAGGGATAGATGTACTTATCTCAACTTTATCTACAAACTCAGTTGAGAGAAGTACATCTATCCCTATCAGGTTTTATTCAACTGCCATTTGCTAAGCCATATAGGAGTGTGCCATCTAACTTTTGCAACTAAACTACACCCCCATCTATAATACAATAGATAATATATGGTCCCAACCAGTTTGTTCAAAGATTACCTTGATGCTTTAAGAACTTATTGTTGTAAAGAAGGAAAAAGTCACCATGTTGGAATTTTGTTGAACTTAATATTCCAATCATGCCAAGCATTTTGTCTCTCCTTCTCAACTCGTTGGTGGTAACCCACAAGGAATCGATCTTCTTCCAACTTTAATAACTGTGACAATATTTCTTCAATTGCACCAACATCCATCATCACACTAATTGCAGCTATTCATAGTCTAGGTACAATATATTCCATATGCATGACAACCTCATATCCATAAACCCATGTAAATGGAATCTATCCTATGAGCTTCTTACATGTTGTTCAATAATCCCATAATAATGTAGGAATTTTTTGGTCCCAATCGTAATGATTCACATTGAAAATATTAGTAAGTGCATGCTACAAAATATTATTAAAAGATTCAACCATTCCATTAGCCTATGGGTGATATGGCCTTGTCTTCCTGTGCTAGATCTAAAATTATACAGTCATTTCTTCAATCACTTTATTAACCAAATGTGTACCTTGGTCACTTATAAGGACTCTTGGGAAACCAAACCTAGTCACCACATGATCGAATAAAAGCTTGGTAGCAGTCACTATAGACCAATCCTTTCCTATATTTTCCTTAGCCCATTTGGTCAAATAATATTTCGTGGTAATTATATATTGATAACCTATTTGTATTTTTGGTGTGTTAATAAGACCCACAAAATAGACATCCAACTTATCAAACGCTTGAAAATTTATTTTTGGTACTAATAGCAGTTCATCCAACCAGGATGGTTTCCCTATGCATTGGTATATGTCACAGCTCCGAAAATAGTAAAGCGCATTTGAATGGACTGTATGCCACCACAACCCTACCTGTAAAATATTTTGTGTCATTTATTTTCCTACATAGTTCCCCCCTATCACTCCAACATGAGATTCATCTAACACCACTGGTCACTCATGTTCCAATACACAATGACATAGTATCTCATCTAGTCCCATATTATATAAATGTCTAGCTATAAGCTAAAATTATTTATATTTTACAACCAATTGTTTCTTCTTAGTTATACTAAATCCTTCTGGTTCTCTTCCCTAGTCAAGAAATGCATAATGTATTCATAGTAATCATCAACTATTTTTACTGCAAATAGTTGTGCATTGGGAATATCATCATCTAAATTAGTGGGCTATTCCCCAATTTCTATCCTCGAGAGATGACATGGACTCACATTCAATTTTCCTATATTTGTGACAATTTCAAATTTGAATTCTTGGAAGAGAAGGATCCATCGACACCTCGCCAACACTGGCTTATTGACCAAATATTTTAATCCAAAATGATTTGTAAACATCTTAAAGTGACCACCCAGTAAATAATGTCAAAACGTTTCGAGTGCATATACCATAGAAAGCCCATCCCACTCTGTCGTTGTATATTTTTTCTCTATAATCAATAAATTTCTACTAGCAAATGCAATGGGGCGATCGATGGATCCCTCACATGATTGTGCAAGTATTGCTCCTAATAGGATAGATGATCCATCTACATGCACATGAAATTATTTCTGCTAGTCAAGGAAGACTAGAATACGTTGTTGAGACCAGTTTTTCTTTGAGAACATCTAGACTCTTTTGACATTCCTCATTTCACTAGAATTTTACATCTTTCTTTAACAACTTCTCCATTAGAGCTTTAATTTAAGTATAAACTATGATAAACTTCTAGTAATAACTAGTATGACCCAATGTCATCCTTAATTGTTTAACTATCAAAGGTGGGGGTAGGTCGACAATGATAGAATTCTTCAGGAGATCCATTATTACCTCTTCTCTGTATACGACATGGTCTACCAAAATACCAAAAGGGGCACAAAAAATTTACTTCAAATTTAAATAAATTTGAAATTGTCTCCAACATTCGAGCATCAACTGAAGACTCTCAATTTGGTCCTTAATTAACCCATATCTTTTCCAGTCATCAAAGTAGGCTTTTAAGGATTTATGAATAAAATATTTGAAAGCAGATACCACTACCTTAGAAAAAATTGGAGCATTCTTAAGTCTAAATTTCATTACCGTATACTGGAAACATCCCCATTCTATTGCAAAGGTAGTGTTATGTCGACCTTGTTTTATGATCTTGATTTGATGATACCCAGAAAAACCACTAGTAAAAGAATATATCTCTTGTCCCCCTACACTCTCCAGTGCCTCATCTATAAAAGGTGTAGGAAAAGGATCATGCAAGAAGGAATCATTCAACTTCTGTAAGTCGATGCAAATGTGAAATTCACCAGTTTTGTTATCATGTACAACCATTGGGATAATCCATTCTGATTCTTCACTATGTTCAATAATTCTTGCATCCATCATTCTGTCAAGCTCTACCTTAACCTTTTCTTTGTACATTGCATTCAATCTCTATGGTCATTGTTTGACAGGCGTTGCATCGGGTTTTAGTGGAATTTTCATTTCACCCAGATCTCCAACATTTCCCTTCATCTCAAAAACGTTTGTAAAGAATAGGTCTTGGAATTCATGTAATAAGTCAATGACCTTCCCAACTGTCTCATCATCTTAGTAATCCCTAATATCTATAAAATTTGGGTTTTTAGGAGAAACAATATTTACCTTCTTTATTTTAAGGGACTTCGAAAACTTGTCAGATGATACACCTGATCCTTTCAACACCCGACTACCTTAAGATTCTAGAATGTAAATGTCTCGTGGATTATTATCCTCAGGTTCCCTATATATGGTGTAACACTCCATCGGATTCTGAACTATCGCATTCCATTTTGGTAGACTTGTCACTTCCTCAAAAATATTGCCTTTAATAACTTGTAGGGACACGTCAATCGACATAATTTCATTAGAAAAGATAAAAGTGTGCTTGAAACTATTATCTAATTCGTCCTGGTGTGCAATTCCCCATTGTAGTTCGATTGATGTATACCAATTTCTTGGTATTGTGTACAGGGTATGTATGAACACTTGTACCCATCCCTTCTTGGGAACCGACCTCCATGTCGCACAACAATTATCAAGATGGTTGGTAGGGCTCGTCAATCCAATATACTTATTACCAACATAAGGAACATTCTCTCCAAACTTGATTTATAACAACCTTTGAATTTGAGGCCATTCTTAGATGGATTGTTTATGGTAACCTCACCATCTTGCTGGTGTAGCTTTTAGGGCCACATCAAGAGATAGAAATCTTCTGGTGTAGCTTTGTGATTCAAGTACCTTATTTTTGAATTCTACAAGAAAATTTTTCAAATTAGGTAATCCCTCATAAGTGGTCATATCACATACATTGATACCCATCCATCGTAAATATTTCATGATTCTTAAACATTTCCTCATCGACACTTCATACAACCGGTTTTGTCAATTTTCCAAGGATTCCCCTAAACCTAATGAACATGAACTAACACTCCACCAACTCAATTTTCCACCAAATATAGGATTTATATAATCATCCAGTGTAGATGATATATTATAAATATTATCAAAATACCCTTCATGGTACTCACCTCTTACTAGTTCAACATAGTGTTGGACGTCCAATGGGTCGATGGGAGAAATTACTCGCACATATAAGTCTTCAAATGACAATATACTCTTTTTGAAATCAATGATATTTTGATTCTCAATGGCCCAGCTGATCCCCAAGAGTGTTGGATAAGGATTCATATCATCGACGATCTCTATTACCTCAAATTATGCATGGGTTTGTTTTCCTTCCACCTCGACAGGAATTTGTGGTAATCAACCAATAGGAATAACCTTCAACTATTTAGCTAACCTTAGCTGGGTGACCACACTAACTTGGGATTATCCATGATTTCCCATGTTTGTTTTGTCAAAATGTTGACATATGATCCCAAGTTGAGAATAACAAAATCCATATCATAATCTCCTATTTGAGCATTCATGCATAGCTCTCGACCAATTTTCCTTATTTTATGGATATGATTGACATTGTTCTCATGTATAAGATCTTTTTTAGGTTCTTCTATTAGATTTGATAGCTCCTCCAAATCATCTTCATTTTTAACAAGGGATAAACATTTTTTTAAGAAATTCTCATAATACTTTCCCTTCTTATCAAAATCATTGGAATTGATTGACCAAAACTCGTTGGCATGTTGAAGACTGGACCTTTGTCAAGTACTGGAGGAAGAGTAGAATTCAATATGTGATTTCTACCCCCAAACTAATTTTTTTCTTCAAGGAAGACCCCTTTTTCTTTCTGGTCATTGAATGTTACATTCTTTTGTACAACAGGTCATACTCTCATGTTGTGCCATGGATCTCCTTTATCGTATATGGTTGCAACTCCTCCCCTAATAAATACAACAATATTCAGTGGTTTATCTCGAGTTTCAGCTCAAATATTCAGAACATTTTTATTTGTATTCAGGATTTGGTTCTGATTCCCATTGGCCTTGGGTTGTCATTTATCAATAAGCTTTGGGAGTTCCTCGATAGTGTGATCTAGTGCTTTACAATACAAGAACATCGATATAGGATTTGTAAAATTATCTAGCATAGTGTCCTAGTTGTCCGTAATTATAGCAGATGACCTAACCTCTTCCTTGTCCAAATCCTCCTCCTCTTCCTCGAGCTCTAAAGGCAGTACCACACCATGTTGCTCATTGCATTTTATTCTTTCCTTGTTTAAAATTCGTGTTCTTCCTTCCTGTTTCACGTTCTCTCTGTCTCTTTATCTCTGTTATTTTTTCCTCCGCTGCCTTCCCTACGTTCTTTGTCCTCCTTTCCACCAATATTCCACCAACCTTACATGTCCTTGTCACCTTTTTGCATCACGTGTCCCATTTTTCCTTTGAATTCTTAACCCCCTTTTTAACTTCAAAAAAATTTGAAGTAATTAATTAGAGAAATTATGGGTTTATCAAAATTATAAAGTAAGAAGAGTTAAATAGGGTCATACTTAGATTTTAGGCTATATGAATCCACCCCCTCACTAAAATAGGTTA
>LPNX010252241.1:48238-102664 GCA_001517045.1 Pseudotsuga menziesii | reverse complement strand
AGGTGTAGAGTAATTTCCACATGAAGGCGTTCGCTATATTTTACATGAGGCTTGTTTCATCCATGCAATGATTTTCTACCTCTTACATGTGACCTAATTTTCCAGTTAGAGAAAATATGTAATCTCAAAGATGAAAGGCACTGTGTAATGTGTTGTGTAATATTGATGAGTTCTAGGTGTAGATTAATTTCCACATGAAGGTGTTCGCTGTATTTTGCATGAGGATTCTTTCACCCATGTAATGATTTTCTACCTCTTGCATGAGACCTAATTTTCTAGTTAAATTATGTTTCGAGCATATTGTTAGATCATATTATCCTTCTCTATTCCCTATTGCTCAATGATTACACCTTGGGTGGTTGACTTCTCTCTTATATTTCACATGGGGTGCCGAAAGCAATATGTAATCGTAAAATACATTCTCTATTATATTTCATTATTATACTGAGTAGATTTGTTGGTTTTTTTCACTCTCAATGTTTTGAGGGTTTTACCCAGGGAACATGTTGTGTTATGTGTGAATTATTATGTGTATAAATATTTCATTAATGCCAAGTACCCCATAATAATGAAATTAAAGCTTAAATATAAAATCTCAACATTGTTCATAAAAAATTCAACATGGTATCAAATATTAGGGAATAAAAGAGCTAAGTTTTGCAAGCAAGCTTGAACCTACATTGTTCCTGAGTGGTAGAAGTTCAGAACAATACTTGAAGAACAATGTCCTGAATCTCAGTAAGGCTAGTATATTGTCTTGAAGGAACTTTGAACTTAAATACTTAGAAGGCCAGGATTTTGAACATCCTGGAAGACCATGATCTAGATGGATACATATCCAATGTTATTGAAGAGACTACATCTAATGCAAGTTTCACTACTTTCAAGAAGAATCAAGATAAAGATAATAGGATCATTTACAATTCAATGAAGGACAATTTGATTTCGATGATCACTCCATTAAAGAATGCAATGGAATGTTTCGATACTTTAACAAATCTCTATGAGAAGAAGGCTATTAGTCAAAATAGGGAATTGAAGAACAACCTACTTAATATAAAGATTGAGAAGGAAGAGACAGTGGCCTCAATCTATAGAAATACCTCTCAAGTAAGATATCAACTGATGAGAATTGGAGTGATAGTCCATGGTGGTGATATTATTCAAACTCTTGTCGATGGTATCCCATACTCATGGGAGACATCCTTGGCCTCTATTAATGGTCGAGAGGTGCAAACTAACTTTGATATACTATGAGATGATTTCCTCCAAGAATAAGGGTGAATACAGAGCAAGACCACTTCCTCCAATTAAGAGAACCTTGCTTGTATGGAAAGGATGAAGAGAGGAAATACATCTTTCTCTTAGAAGAATTTTCATCATCAAAAGGAAAAATTATTCAACAAGGACTTTGATAAGTCAACTATAAAATGATTCAAGTGAAATAAGAAGGGTTGCTAGTGTCGAGCTAATAAAAGAGGAAAGTTCAAGGGTAGGTTTCATCCTTGTACTTCTATAGAAGATGAACCTACAATAAAATATTCTTCAGATCATCAGCAGTCAAAAGATGCAAAAGATTATGTCCATCGAAAAGAGTTTTTCCTTTAGTGCACCAATGATTGCATAATATCTAGATGAGGATATTGTCATAAGTGATGTATGAAGATCTAAAGGACTCAATTAATCTCTCCAAGGAGGTAGATATCAAGAGGGAGCCCAAAAAAAATAAAGCATAAGTATTTTTATTTTCAATTTCTCTTGTAAATTAGATATAAATAGTTTTGATATTATTCATTACAGTTATATGGAGATATATATTCCTAGAATTAGGAACAATGTTATAGTATAACATGATAAGCATAAGTTATAGTGTTTTTATTTTATTGATGAATAGTAAGCTCATATAGTATATGTTATGATTGAGTAAGTATCCTATATTGTTGCATAACATTCCATGAGAAATGGATGGAGATTGGGATGAAGCATTGGTTAAAATGTTTGCATAAACTGTGTGAACTATTTTTCATTACATTGAAATACTTGGATTATGCAAGGTTTCTAATCACTTGACTAAATTTGACTTGTAGGAAAGATTGTATGTTATGGGCTACAAGAGAAGAATGATGATACGCTTTTTGAAGGGATAAGAATATTATTGACTATACCATATATCTCCTAACAGAGTGAGATTGTCTAAAGAAAGAATGGAACAATTTGTGAGGATTAAAAATTGATGATGTGTAATCAATATCTACCTACCTCCTTATGGGCAGAAACCTCCAGCACTACTGTGTATATCTAGAATAGAATCCCACATGCTTTTCTAGGAGAGAAGACTCCTGAAGAAGTTTTCATTGGTAAAAATCCAGATGTTGGACACTTGAATATTTTTGGTTGTCATTCATGAAGAGGATAATGATGGAGGATCTAGATTCTGCTAATCAACAAGTATTGAAAGATTCCATGGTATAGGAATAAAAATATATTATGAAGAATTATGTTTGGTAAGTGGTTCCTAAACCTAAAAGTAAGTCCATAGTAACTTCCAGGTGGATTTATAAAATCAAACGTGTTGCTGATGGCACCATTGAAAAGTAAAAATATAGATTTGCTGCATGTGGTTTATCACAAAAAGAAGGCATAGTCTATTCTGAGACATTCACTCTTGTGGCTGGGTACACCACTAATAGAGCAATTATTTCCCTTGCTTCATCTCTTGGATATAATCTTCACCAGATTGATGTGAATACTTCCTTTCTCAATGGTGAGGTTAAGGAAGAGGTGTACAACAACCTAAGGGGTCTGTAGTTCATGGGAAGGAGTGCCATGTTTGCAAACTTAAGAAAGCATTGTATTGGATTAATAAATCCCCCGAGACTTGGTATTTAAGGATTGATAGCTATATTTAGAGTTTGGGATTCTCTAAGAGCGAAGATAATACAAACCTATACTACAAATTTATGAAGAAATAACCTATTATATTGGTTCTATATGTTGGTGATTTTTTCCTTACTAGAGAGGAGCATCTAATAGATTGGTGCAAGATGGAGCTCGCTTCCAAGTTTGAAATGAAAGACTTGGGTTTTATGCACTACTTTCTTGGTCTTGAGTTTTCGAAAAGGAAATATGAGATATTTCTTTCTCAAGGAAAGTACATTGTTGATGTATTACCTAGGTTTGGCATGATAAATTGCAAGTCCATATCTTCACCAATGGTTTCTAATTTGAGGAAAATACATGAGTCAAATTTTGAATCAAATCTAGTGGATCCTACTATTTATAGACAACGTGTTGGTTCCTTGATGTAATCAATACATTTGAGACCTGATATATTTTATGTTGTGATTATGTTGAGTTAGTTTATGTCTGATCCTAGACACAAACATTGGGTTGTTTCTAAGCATGTTCTTAGATACCTTCGAGTTATTATTTCTTATGGAATGAGATATGCAGTGGAGGATTAATGCTACTTAGATATGTCGACTTTGATTAGGGTGGTGGCATTGTGGAACAAAAGAGAAGATATGGATATTGTTTTAGATTAGGTATAGCTATGATCTCTTGATCCAACATGAATCATATATTTGTATCCCAGAGTACTACAAAAGCTAGTATATTGTAGCTAGTACTGTCTACCAAGAACCTACCACGAACCTACGTGGCATAGGAATCTAGTTGATGTGTTGTTTGGTGAAAATATTGAGTCCATTTACATTCACTCTAACAATAAGAGCTACATTAAGATGTAAGAAAACCCTATGTTTTATGACAATTCGAATCACATAGAGATGAAGTATAACTTAATTAGAGACATGGTCTAGAGAGGTGTTATAAGACATCAGTAAATTGTTACTGATGAGAAGATTGTAGATGTATTGAATAATCCTCTGTCTATGATGAATTATAGGTACTTTCAAGATAAGCTTGGCATGGAAAATAATTCCTACCTCACTAAGAGGGAGTGTTAAAGTTACAACATCATGAGTCATTCTCTAAGCCAATCTTCTGTGCCAGGATTGGGCCTCATGTGGTGAGGTAGTAGGGAACTTGAGTTGGACACAAGAAATTTGGATTATATTTTTGAGTTGGAAGCCTTACGTGTAAAGGTTAATCCTCATGTGTTGAGGTGAATTCTTTTATAGGTCAAAGTGATGATGTTGTGTATCCTTGTTGAAAAAGACTAACCTCTTTTGTGTCAAGTTGGATCCTCATGTGTAGAGGAAATGCTTTGATAGTTGAATCATGCATGATGTGTGACATACTATTAACGATGATCTATATATTAAGTCTCCTCTAGAGACTGGCCACCACCAGAGTTAATTACTTTAGCATAAGATCACTCGGCACGATAGTAGAATGATACGATCAAATCATTGGAAAAATATCCTTAGTATAATTTGATATGATAGATATGGACCATGCAAATAAGATAAGAGATAAACGCTAAGATGCATATATAATAGGGAAATTCAAATTGCTCATTAGAATGACTTCAGTTGATTAAGAAGAAATCAAGTAGTTAAACTCAAGTGACATTAACAATGAGTACTTAAGCTAATTAAGGATAACTTGAGTTGATCACTTAAGTGAATCAATAATGCATGATTTTAGTTAAGAGAATTAACAAAAGTGTTAATAAATAAGTTCTAGTTAACTAAAAGTGTTTTGCATGACTACACTTTAGTTAAACTAAAATATGACACTTTAGTTAAACTATAAGATGCCACTTGAGTTACGACACTTGCATGAAAACAATGTGTTCATCCTAAAGTCACTAAAGAAAAGATTAAATTTCAAATATGAAAGGCATTGTGCAATGTGTTGTGTAGGATTAATGAGTTTGAGGTGTAGAGTAGTTTCCACTTAAAGGAATTTACTATATTCTGCATGAGGCTTCTTTCACTCATGTAGTGATTCGCTACCTCTTGCATGAGACCTAATTTGCAAGTTAAATTGGGTGTCGGGCATACACTTGGATAATACAATCCTTCTCTCTTCTCTATTGCTCAATTATTAAACCTGGGGTGTTTGAATTCTCTCTTATCTTGCACCTAGGGTGCCGAAAGCAATTTGCAATTATAAAAGGCATTCTCTATTGTCTATGATTATTATACTGAGGATATTTTCTGGGTTTCTTTCACTCTCATTGTTTTTAGGTTTTCCCCCAAGTTACATGATGTGTTATGTGTGAATGATTATGTGTATGAATGGTTCATTGATTTCAAGTACTCAATAATTCTGTAATTAAAGATTAAAGAACAAAGCTCAACATAGTTCATAAAAAATTCAACATGAAGAACTTCCTAAATAGGTTGTAAGTGTTCTTCTCAAATCTTGTTGAAGATGAGGATGTCATCCATATATACAACCATAAAGGAATTGGTGAATGGCCTCAATATGTCATCCATTTGCCTCATGAAATTTGTTGGGTAATTTTTTAATCTAAAGGGAATGATGAACCATTTGAAAAGACCTTTTTATAATTGAAAGAAGGATTCCATACATCAATTGATTCTATTGGAACCCAGTGGTAATTGGAATTCAGATCAAACTTGCTAAAGTAGCTAGCTCCCTTGAGTTGGTTGAGAATGTTATCAATTGGAATTGGGTACCGGTTCTTGACTATGATTTTGTTTAAATCTCTATAATGAATGGATTGGTGTTAGTTTTCATCTTTATTCTACATGAGCATGAATAGACTTCCTCAGGGTGAAGAGATGGGTCGAATGTTCCCCTTTTGGAGCATCTCTTGAATCTAAAGCTCGAAATCCTCCTTTTCTAGGAGAGAGCATGAATATATTGGCCCATTAGATAAAGGCACACCAATGTTTATATTGATTGAATTCTTGACCTGTCAGTGCAAAGGAATCATGAGAAATGAGGTGAATATGTCTTGATATTCTTCTACAACTTTGTTCTCTTTCTTGTGTTGCATGGAAAGGCCTTGAGCAAAGGCCATAGATGTGAATGTGACCTTCCATTCATTGTGAGAACATATCATGAAGAGGATGCATTTCCCAATCTAGGATATGACCTTTTTACACTGTTTAGCTAATATCAAAGAGGCTACGGTAGGTGGAGGTACCTCTGGCATCCTGTACAATTTTTTCCCAAAGTAACAATGATGCTACAAGGTATAGAATCATATACAATAGGAAATTTCCATATATATAAATGGCTAATACAAAATAGCATCACAAACTTCAAGTGGGGAAACATCACACAATTACCTCATCCTTGAAGGGCTTGATTCCATAGGGTAGGTGACACTATTGGTTGACATGGAGATATCATCCATGAATGAGTCACGTGATGCTATATGGTTGTGGGTGTGGTGTTGTTGGCAAGTCCAATCACTTAGCGAGCTCTGGAGATATTAGGTTATTTTGGCTTCCACTATGAAATGCAGTAGAGATCCCTTCACCCACACATGTGAATGAAAAAGATGATCACCTTCTTCGAAATATTGTGGTTCATTGGGTCAATCCTTGATGATAGAAACTATGGCACTTGGTTTTGTATCAATGATTTTCTTCCCCTTGCGTAGCTCTAAATTAGAGTCAAACCATGGATATGACTCTTAGGCTTTCACTTTGACCACCAATGACTTCTTCGAGTGACATTCATTAGTGTTGTGCTAGGGGATTTTATGGAAATTGCACAACTTCCCAACATGGATAATTTTAAGAAAACCCTTGAAATTTATATGTATAATAAATGGGTGAATCTCCCTAATATATAGGAAAAATGGAAGGCTATTTTATCAATAATATAATATACATATATAATTTTTTGACTAATATTTCATTCTATTATAGAATCTTGCAAAATCTCGGTGAATCTTTGACCAAATTATAAGATATTGTAAAATATTGGCGAATATTTCACTGAATTATAAAATATTGTAAAAATTTGGTGAATTTTTCATAAAATTATAAAATCTTGTAGTGTCATGGTGAATATTTTTCTAGGAAGACTTAGCTTTTGATTCTGTAGATTACTAAGGTAAGGAAATAGAAGACAATATATCAGATCTCGACTCTCTCGACTCCTAGACCCTCAAATGAACAAATGCATGAGTGAGGAGAAGAGGGATTTATTTATACATTTGAAAAGGAATACTGATTCACTCACAACTATAGGTGTTGGTGTAACACAACTACACTAACTAGATTCATGGAAAGTGGGGACTCCCCTTTTTATCTCTTTCCTTAATAATCAAACAGACATGTGGGGACCCAAATCTTGGCATACCAACAAAGCAATAGAATTGAACACTTTACACTATGGAGTGATTATGGTACCCTTGAGCCAATATTACAACCTAGAGTATTATTGAGACTCTCAACTTTAATATAGTGCATGAATTCCCGACTAGATTATTTTCCAAATCTCTCACTTTTAAGCTATTTTATAATAAAATAAAAGGCCTTGCTGACTTGTTTATAGATATGAATGCCACTTTTTCCTTTCTTTTTTTGACAATCAAAATAAGAATTATTTCATTTGATTTAGAATTTTTAGAGTTAGTTAGAAACTTGCAATGGTTATTAGAAATAAGAACATAAACTAAAAAGAATAGAAATCACATTAATGCATCATCATGCATATAATTATAACTACTCTGTTAAAGAATGATTTTTCTCAGATAAACTGAGGAGGCATTTGTATCCATGTCCTTGAGATTTTTGAAAGCATGCAAAATGTGGTAAAATTGTTTTAGAACCCTCATTGAATGCAAAATACTAGATATCAAATAGAATAATATTTTCTACATCTCAAGTCGAACATGTTCTGCACATATTATATACAATCATGATGGAAACAAAGTATTGTGTTCCAACTAAATCATATATTTATCATACATAACTATATCCATTTATGGATAATTATAGCAATTACACATCAAAACAAATTACCAAGAAACATTTTAACTCTAAATTACCATTAAAAAAACAAAATATTGTAAACCAAGTATGAACCCAACAAATTTAGGTCACAAATAAAGTTGATGAACTTGGCAATACGAATTAAATTTTTTTACTAGTCACAAAATTCTCAATGCAAATAAAAGAATATGCCAGTACACTTTGGGAAGATATACAAGAAGACAACCAAAATAATGACCATTCCATTGGAGCCCCACCATCATAATCAGTGTGCATTCATTTATATTACAAACATCTCAAACATCAACAATAACATACATAAAATATGAACATATACACTGTCATTAACGCCTTAGATATAATAATAATTGTAGAGAAAGATCCTAATAAAAGAACATTTTAAACTATTGGGTCAAATCCAGTTTGAATATATAAAAACAATGTGGCATCGCTCCATCAAGAGTAATGATCCACTAAAAACATATAAATTTCAATCAATAGTTTAAACATGACAAGGCATAAAATCAATCATATGTTTTGATTGTTATAACACTTTCATGGAAGCAATACTCCTAGGATAGAGTAAAACCCTAATAACACCGAATGAGCCATAATAATCAAGAGTTACCTAGAATTCAATAGGCCCAAAAAAGCATCCATGACAGAAAGCATGATAAAAGGTAAACTGATAATATAATAATCTAGTGTAATTGTGGATAACAAGCATAAAAATCATGATAAAAAGAATACCATGTTAATTATTGGGTAAAAATAATGATGTGAATTTGTACTCTCTAATAAATTGTATGTGAAGAATGCCCCTTTAAGACCTAAGCTTTCGACAATGGAGATGTTATGCAAAGATTAAAATGTTGAGAAAACTAAGAATGGAAAGTGAAATTTCATCAACTAGAACCTTCACCCTACAAGCGCAATCCGATGTGGTTGGCAATGAATCATTGTTGCCTTTATATAGAACAAAATAGCCCTTGATTTTCCCTCTAATATTGGAAATCAAGGGCTCAAAGAATTTATCACATGAAATTGACTAAAAATACAGGCGAATGCAACCATATTCCTGAATTACGAGGGAAATGGAGGGAGAAATAACCCTTTGGAGCCTTAATTGATGAAAATTGGGGGCGATGAAGTGATTTGACTATATTTTTTCTAGAAATTTGGGGCAAAAGATAGATTGGAGGGAGATTTTGCTAGGGCATAAATTGTTTTTTTTTTCATTTTCCTCATTAATATACAAGAGGGCTATTCATTTTGGATTTATTTATTTTTCTAATAAATATTGGGCAAATATATTTTAACTGAAAAAACCCTTTCCATATAAAAAAATAGCCCACTAAATTTTTGTAACCCCTTAATATAGCCCATGGGATATATATATATAGACCCTAAAATTATCCATTCTTACCAATGTATTTCTTTGTCTTCCCATTTCCCTTCGTTGCTTGCAACTTAAACTGGTTGTCTTGAGGCTGTCCATCCTTTCTTTTTTCTTTGTTTTGTGGACTAGGACACCTTTTCCATTCTTTTACTGTGATGCATTCATAAATCCAAACTCCCACTTTTTCATTTGATTCAATTTTTGCTCGATTTTGAGAGCATAACAATGAGCATCTCCTATTGATGAGATGTCCAACAACTCAATTTCTGTTTGTATGTACCTATGTAGACCCCTAGGGTATTTTAGAATTAGATGTCACTCGATTATTTGATAGCCAACTTGGTGTGCAAGGTATGGAAAGTATTTGTGAACTTTGGAAAGTTTTGTCCCTCTCTTGACACAATGTGGTCCATATCATGTACTAGTCATCATAGCTTCCAATAGGGTAATATTATTGCTTCCTGGGATCCACAAAAGATGCCCAAGTGGGATTAGCTCCAAACAGTTCAAGGTCTTGTATAGAGTTTTTCTCATAGTAATTTTCCCACTAAATTTTGACATACGGGATAACCTTAAGGATCATAAAGGTGATTTTTCCCCTATCGAAGAAATTGTGGACATATACCTGTTCTACATATTTAACCATTTTTCCAATGCATCAAAATCTATATGATCTTCAAATATAGGAATATAAAGTTATTTTTTACCTTAAAGGGGGTGGCACCTCCAAAGTGGTCACTCAAGAAATATGTGCTTGTTGTTGTTGGCATCTGTCAAAAGATTTTGGAAAAGTTATCTATCATCTCATTCCTTTGTCATGTAAGGGATTCTTTGAGTAACATATTAATATGATCTATTGGTCCCCGTCTCTCTTTTCTTCCATCATGAGCGATCATTGGTGTTCGTGAGGATAGTCTTTCAAAGTCTCAAGTAGCTTGAGTCCCAACCCTTTATACTCTGACCTTATTGGGGACATGCATAGATAAACAAATAAAGAATAGACTGCTCTGATGCCACTAATCCAGGTTTGTGTGAGAACAAAGTGAAAGAATGCATATATAACATAGTACACACACACACATATTACAAACAACGCAATGATACAATAAACTCAAAGTTTATTACTTGATGAAATAGAAAAAATGTAAAAGTCAAAATACAAACTAGCTAGAATGGTGGTAGCTGATCTTGGAGAAGTGATGTGGCGGCTATGCTCACCCGTAAGAAGCTGAGTTAAAATGAAGCAAAAATGACCATTTAACATAAAGCACAAATGAGAAAATACTAAACAACAAAAACCATAAACCAAGAAATTGAAACACCAAAAGGTTTGTGGGCCCCATTGTGGTTAGTTAATACATTAACTTTCCAATGGCGTAATGTTTACATACAATCTTTGTTTCGGGTTCTTGGTAGCATGTCTAAAAGGTCTAGCCGAGAAGTACACATTCCAATATGCTCATACAAATTCCAGTATTCCCATACATGCCTTTGGCTATCATCTAGGCATTACCGTACCAACAAAACATCATTTAGGGTCTCAAAATGTCCCCAAAATATTTGGACCCAAATACCTATAAAAAACTACCAAGATGGAAAATTGTGGTTTGAGCTAGTTGACTAGCTTTGTGGCCACCAATGCCCACCTGGATCATCAAATTATGGAAGGTCATCATGGCATCTGAGCTCCTCTTCAAATCATCATTTGGGAATTCCAACATGTAAACTGGTCTCTTTAACAAACTATTCAACTATTCCTGGGATGTTCAAGACCTAATTATGTCCAAATTCAAGGAGTGCTTAGGGATCCTATTTGTTCACCAAATTAATTGAAGTGTTCATCTTCTTCTAGAAAAATTGGCAACTGTCCAAACATGGTAATTGTTCACTTCCAAAATTTCATCTCTCATTCAAGTTTCCAACATCTAGATTGACAATTTTTTAGACATATGTTCATCGAATTCTAGATCATAATTTTTATATTGAAGAGATATCAGTTATTGTTAATTTACTGGTATATATATTCATACTTGTGATTGAGGAGGGTAATATTAGGCCTTAAATACCCTATACAATTACAAAGTCCTAGATCACCTCTCATGTGAATTGTTATTGTTATCACATTATGAGTTGTCATGCCTATCCAATGATGAGTTGTTAGTGAGATATAGATTTAGAGATTACTACAATCTATGTACCATATAATATCATCATTGATATGAAGATCAAGTTAAAGAAGAATTAATTAAGCTTTTTTCCACATTTTTTTATTTATTTTTGCATGTTCTATAATTTATCATTAATCAATTCATTATAATATGTTTAAAAAAATTAAAATTATTTAATAATAAAATATTTTAGGGACCTAGGGGGGCGTAGGGTTTCGGCAGCAATGAGGGCGATGGCGTAGGTGGTAAGCTTGCTGGTACGGTTGGAAATGACCTCTAGCTATGGCTAGGGGTCTGCCTTGGCTCTTGGGTCACTCTTACCTTTTGACAAGCTTTGCCTCTGTTCTGTGTGGATAATCTCGTTGGAAATGCTGGACTAGGCTGCCTTCAAACTGTGACGGTGGAGTGTTAGGGTTTCATGATCTGTAGCTGACTGAGGGTTTCTTGACTGTAACGGTTTACATCCTTGGATTAATGGAGGACCTGGACGTGGTAGATTATTCCAGTGACAGACTGGAAAGCTCTGACATCTGGGAGGTGCCAAGTGGAAGGATCTTGGAGCAGCTGGTGGATTTCCCAAGACCATGTCAGGATTTTGTGGGAGCGGAAATGTTTATGGGGGTGGAGGCCGTTACGTCCCCATATGACTTCCTTGTTTTTTCGCCAGAGCTATTAACAGCAGACCCACTGGTGAAGTCATTTTCACAACGGCCAGAAGTTTTGTTGGGGTCTTCAAGCCAGAGGGTTTCAGGTTTATTCTCCAACCGGTATTTAGGTTCGGTACCAGACTTTCAGGAAGGGTTCGAGCTTGTGAAGGGTGATGTAAAGGTGCCAACAGAAGGGGAGGCTGGATAGGTTTTCCAAGGAAAGGTTCCGAGCAGAGAAACTTCGGAGGATGAGTGGAGGGATCCTTTGGCTGTAGCTGAACAGAGAGGCTTTGAGTCACCGAGAAGGAATTCAGGTGATGGCTCAGGGGATCTGGGTGTTTGTGATGGGAGGAGAGTGCATAGTGGTACAGCAAAGAGGCGACGAAAGAACTGGATAAAAAAGAAACTGGTCCGAAACTATGAGGTTGGTGAAGATCTTGCATGGGATAGCGTGATGAATATGGCGAAGTGCACCTTGGTTGGGAGAGCCATGGGCAGAAATTTTACGCAAAATACTGTCCAGGACTGGGCTGCGGCGTCATGGGGCACTCAGCTTGGATATGTGCCGGTGGCTGAGGTGCTGAATAGAGGCTGGTTTGCGGTCAATCTGGAGAAGGAGGAGGACTTAAGATGGATTCAGTCCCAATGTTGGCATATTGATCACTCCCCTGTCCTCCTGAAGCCATGGAGTCCTCTGTTTGATGCCAGCAAAGAAAGGGTGGATTTCTTACCAATCTGGGTGAGATTGCCTACGCTCCCATTGCACTTTTGGGATATGTATCATTTTAGAAGGATAGGTGATATCCTTGGGAATTTCCCGGAGGCAGACCTTTCCTTCGTGGATACCAAGGTGAAGAAGGTAGCTAGGATTTTGGTAAATATTAATCTAAGGGAGGGTCTGGCAGAATCGATTAATTTGGATTGGGGAGCGGTGATCATTCCCCAAATTCTGGATTACGAAAATGTTCCATTCCGCTGCAGACATTGTCACGTTTATGGTCATCTGGTTTTAGCATGCACTTTGCCAGGGAGGACACCAAAAGGTAGTAGAAGAAATGTTTCTGGGGCTGCGCGCAAAGGCCCTTCGGAGAAGATTGAAGCCTCCTCGAGATCAGCCCAGACCTCTGCAGATGACATTGGAAGCGACCCATCCTCAGAAGACTTGATAATTCCTGATGATTTGATGGACAAAGGTATTAGAGATTTGCCAGCTCAGGTCCCTTCACCGATACATGGTTCAGCTTCAGGGGATCTCTCTAATCCTGGTACTTCTACTCTTCCCCTTCTGTCAAATTTTAATTTGTTTTTGAATAATTTCTCCTTTCTTGGATACGATTGGATAGAAGGCCTGAGGAAGCTCTCCCTCTCAGGACAGAATGGAATTCCCTTGTCTATCCCTCTACACCATGTCAATGTTGATGCAGTCCCGGGGATGGGTACACATGCTACTCTTGCTTCTTTGGCCATCGAACCTGGTTCCCTTCCAGTCATGGCTGAACAGTCCTCTCTTGACCTGGAACTAGACCCTGTTTCTCACGTTGAGGAGTCTTGGCCCTCCCCTTCAGACCCTATGGATTCGGGATATTTTTTAAGATCTAGTCAGAAGCCTTCGTTTGGGCTGGGTAAAAATACTGCGTCGGTGAGAAGAGGACAGGGTAGAAAGACAAATCTTTTCAAGGATCAATCTAGAGCCAAGGAGGACCTCTTGGGAGGAAAACAAATTTCAATTGAAAAGGCCCTTAGAGCGGAGCAGGCCAAGAAGAAAGGTTGTTTATGAAGATTCTGTCTTTTAATTGCAGGGGGCTGGCTAGGCTTGGCAAAAAATCAGCCTTCATCAGGGTGCTTACTCTTGAACACCCGGATGTGATTTTGCTACAAGAGACTATGGGAGAAGGGGAGGTGATCTGGGAGAGGCTGGAAAGTTGGTTACCTGGGTGGTCTTTTGTGACTGTGGATGCTAGAGGTCATTCTAGGACCTTGGTGGTAGGTTGGAAAAGTTGTTGTGTTAAGTTGATTAATTCCTGGGGTACAGAGGCTGTGCTGGGTATTGAAGTATTTTATGAAGAATTGGGGATTCCCCTTTCAGTGGTCAATGTCTATGGACCATATCTTAATAGAGCCCCCTTCTGGGACTCTCTTCTTCAAAATACTATGGTGAATGGAGACTCGGTAGTGCTGGGTGGAGATTTAAATTTTTCGATGGGGCATAATGAGATTTGGGGGCCTCATGCCCAGGTGGATTCTTTGGCGGGATTTTTTGTTCAGAAATTGATGGAGAAGGGGTTGCTGGATATCAAGCCTGCCAAGCTAAAACTGACCTGGAGAAACAATCGGAGTGGGTATGCGAGGGTGGCGAAACGAATTGATCATTTTTTGGTAGCAAAGCAGCTGGTGGATAGATTTTTCTTAGTTAGACAATGGGTGGGCAGTGGGGGCCTATCTGACCATTTTCCTATTTTCTTTGAAATCAAAAAGGGGCCCTACAATCCTCCGAGTCCTTTAAAATTTAATAAGTTATGGCTTCAGGATGAGTCTTTCAAAAATCTATTCCTCTCTCATTGGAACCCTATCAGGGGGGAAAATGATAGATCGTCTGCTATCCAGTTTGCAGACAACATCAAAAGACTCAAAGTGCAAATCAAGGAATGGGTAGTAGCAAAGAGAAATAGAGACGAAGTGGAATTGAAGAATGTTGAAGCAGAACTTTTGCTGATTTATGAGGGAGAAGGAGGTGGTTTTCTAACACAAGAGTCCAAGGAGGCATTGTCTAGGTTGGAGGGTAGACGTAACACTCTGCTGTTAGAAAAGGAGGAAGCATGGAGACTTAAAAGCAGGGCCATCTGGTTGGAGTGCAGGGATGAAAACACTAAGTTTTTTCATGCTTACGCGAGAGGAAGGAAGGTGGAAAACACTATTTGGAGCTTGCAGGATGAGGAGGGTACCCATGTATCCTTAGAAGATAAGGCCAGTTGCAGGGTCAGACATTTTCAGCATTTGTTCAAAGCTCCTCCGCAGGCTTCCATAGAAGAGGTAATCAGAATGGCGCTGATGTTTCCTCGTTTTGTGGATGAAGGAGGCAACAGGGATCTTATGAAGGAAGTATCGGAAGAAGAGCTCAGGGAGGTTTTGGGCAGTTTTCAGAAAGATAAAATCCCAGAGCCTGATGGATGGATGATCGAGTTTTTTCTGGATCTTTTTGAGATTCTGGGGAGGGATCTCTTGCAGGTTGTAGAAGATTCAAGTTCATCTGGGTGGATCCCGGGTAGCTTCAACACTACTTTCATTGCTCTCATCCCAAAGTCTGATAATGCTACCTCCCTCAACGACTTCAGGCCAATATCTCTTTGCAACTGCATCTATAAGATTATCTCAAAAGTAATTGCTCAGAGATTGAAAGCTATACTTTCAGCACAAGTCTCTACTGAATAGTTTGGCTTCCTGGAAGGTCGTCAGATCCATGAGGCAATTGGGGTAGCGCAGGAAGGCCTTCATAGCTTAAAGACCAGAAGATTGAAGGGGGCTATTCTAAAAATTGACCTTTCTAAGGCATATGACAGAGTTAGCTGGCTTTATATAAGGTTGCTTTTAACCCACCTGGGCTTCGGCATCAGTTTCATCCGCTGGATTATGTCTTGTATAACTACGGTTTATTTCTCGGTGCTGATCAATGGAGTGGCCTCTCCCTTCTTTCATGCTGAAAGAGGATTAAGACAAGGGTGCCCATTGTCTCCGCTCCTTTTTCTTCTGGTAGCTGAGGGTCTCAGCAGGGCTATTAGGGCAGCAAGAGATGAAGGCCATTTCTCAGGGATAAAAGTAGCTCCAAACTGTAGTATTACTCATCTACTCTTTGTGGATGATGTACTGATCTTCTGCTCTGGTGATAGAGGAGAAACTCAAGTACTGAAGGAGATTTTGGAAATTTTCTCCAAAGCTATAGGTATGGAAATAAATTTTGGAAAATCTACATTGACTACTCACATGTTAAGACCGAAAGAGGAGGCTGAAATAACAAGGAACTTTCCCATTAACACAGCTGGACTGGAGGCAGGTCTCAAATACCTTGGATTCCCTCTGAAAGCAAACTTCTATAGGAAACAAGATTGGTTCTGGCTGGTTGGGAAGGTTGAGAAATGTTTAATGGTTTGGAGCCACAAATGGCTTTCTAGAGCTGGAAGGTTAGTCCTGGTAAAAGTTGTTTTGGAGGCAATCCCGGTATATTGGATGTCTCTTTCCTGGATTCCGAAAGGAATTCTTGAAAGGATAAGGAAGATATGCTTCAAATTTCTTTGGAGTGGAAATAAGGAAGAATAGACTACACCCTATGTTAATTGGAAAAGGATTGCAAAACCAAAAGGTCTAGGAGGTTGGGGTCTAAAGGACATATTTTTATTCTCAGAAGCCTTGGCTGCTAAGGGAGGCTGGAGGTTGGTAAAAACTAGCAGTCTGTGGACTCGAGTGATAAAGCAAAAATACATTCCACATGAGAGTTTATTAGACTGGATCAGAAATCCCAGGAAAACACACTCTGGTGGATCAGTGATTTGGAAAGCGATTGTCAATTCTTTCTCCTTGATCAAAAACAATTTAGCATGGGATGTTGGGAATGGGGAAAATTTTCTGATTGCTAGGGATCCTTGGATGGGCAGCTCACAACAACACCTAATCCTTCCTGATGTTATTGAGGAGCTAGGACATGTTGGGATTACTACTCTTAGCCAGCTAGCTATTCCAAGGCCAGATGAAACTTGGACTCAACTTTGGAGAAGGGCCAATACGTTAGGGCTGGGAGAAAGGGGAACTGGATTGATGGAGGTTTTCATTAGGGAGCTGGTTCGGGCACATATTGTACTCTCAGAACAAGAATATACGCTGGTATGGGATGCAGATCCGGGGGGTGCATATTCTCCAAAGGCTGGGTATTTATCTTTAAGTGTAGGGGTGGATCAAAGGGAGGAATTCTGGTGGTGGAAGCCTTTGTGGAAGCTTAAATGTCCTGCAAAAAACAAACTATTTATGTGGTGCGTTCTAAATAACAAAGTACCTACTTGGGACATGCTACAGAAGTGTTCCTTTCAAGGGCCGGGCTGGTGTGTCTTGTGTAAAAGGGAATTGGAAACCACTTATCATTTGTTCTTATCTTGTTGTTTCTCTATTGAAGTTTGGAAGGAAGTCTCTAAGGTGGTCGGGTTCAATTGCCAGTGGGAAGGGGTTTCAATTGGGATTGCTTGGGATTCCTGGTGGAGGAGGACACCACAAAAACAACATAAAATGTTGCCTATGTTGGTCATCTGGGGAATTTGGATTGCACGTAACAAGGCAATCTTCAAGGATTTACCAAGTACACTGGCCATAACCGGGGCAATGGCTGTGGGGTTCTACAACTCTTTTCCTGTCCACATAAGGGCTGCAAGAGAACGAAGGCTGTTAGAAGTGGTTATAGACAGATCTTCTTCATGGGATTTCTTTGATGGGTCAGCACAGAACAATATGTGCGGTGGAGGAGCTGTTCTTCACTTGTCTGAAACCCATTTTTATGTTATGTCTATGGGACTCGGGGGGGGCACCAATAATTATGCTGAGTTAAAAAGCCTTAAACTACTTCTGATGTTCACCTTAGAAAAAGGCTGTACACTGATCTAAATATCCTGGGAGACTCATTGAATGTAATAAACTGGATCAATCATACCCAAGAGTGCAGGCACATGAGATTAGCACATGTTATATATACTATTCGACAGCTTCTTCAATGTCTTAATGCTTTCACTTGCAGGCATGTATACAGGGAAAACAACAAGGAAGCGGACAAAGCTTCCAAGGAAGGGCTCCGGCTGGCAGAAGGTGTATGGTTGGTGAAAGAAACAGTAAATGGCAGATAGCAGGGCTTTTATCACAGGCCGTTCATAGAACTTTTTTGAAACTCGACAGAACTCTTGGAATGAATGCGGCTGCTGTTTTATTCAGTTTACGACTCGTGTTTCTACTTTAGATCTTTATTTGTAAACGATCTAGATATATCAATATGAACTTATCTTTTTTTATTTGCATTTTAGGATGCATCTTACTGTCTTTTATTGCTGTAGCATGTAAGGAACCAGACTGTGTAAAACAGAACCACGATATTTTTTCGATATTATTTTTTATGATATCAGAACAGAACTTTGATTATGATCATATTCTCATGGAAAAGCAGAACCAGTTTTTGGTCAACAGGAAGTCACTTTTCAGTGAACACTAAGAATGTAATTTTGATCTCGAAAGATGAATGAAATTACGCTTTTTTTCCTTGGAAAAAAAAATATTTAAAAAAAAAAATTTATTATTAAATCAATTTAAATTTAGAGCACTTATATAAGTAAATTATCAAATAACAATGTCGAATGAGGATATAGATGTGTAACAACCTCAACTTATGGTTAGTATCTTTTAGATGTAAATTATGTTAAGGTCAATAGTCCCCACATTTTGAGTGTAGTCATAAATGATGAAACTTTTAATCAAAAAATTATTATTCTTATAATTTTTCTAAAAACCAACAAAATTTTCAATGATTAAAATATAATAATTTATCAATAATATTTATTTAAAATAATTATAATCAACTTTTTAAATTATTAATAAGATAAAAATTTCAAACTTACCAATCAAATTTTCAATACTCAACAAAACAAAATGTCATAATCAACCTCTTAAAAATGCTTTACACCCATTCATGAGTCACATTATCCTTCATAACATTATAAAACATTGAAATAAATTGGAATGTAATCAATAGCACCATTAAAATAAATTTATACTTACTTATTTTATTTATATTCCAAAATATAATAATATGTTATACAATAAAAAATAAAAATAAAAGAAACTAAGAGGAAATTATTTTAACAATAAAGAAAAGGAGAACTAACTGCAAATTTACGCTGTTAGAGAGATGCATTTCTAAATGTTCTCTCGATTCCTCTGAATACTTCACATAACTGTGGTTAAAAATATGAAATGGAAAGGGAATGAATAACAGGAAGAAGTGCAAAGTTCAAAAATAGCCCAGAGTTGAAGTGAAAGTGAGTTTCTGCTGCTCTAATGCAGCATTTCACTTCTCACGATATGTCTTTAAAGTTTAAACCCATAATGGAATGAACAGAACTGGATTTACGTATTAAAATGCGCTAGAGTTGGCAGTTTCACTTTTAATATCACATATCCATTACACAGTGGAAACTGGTAACATTCTACTTGCCACGCTCCATTTCCAAGATGAGATTCATGCATTGATTATATATTCTTACCATTCAAGCTGAGATTCATGCATTGATTATATATTCTCACCATTCTTAGGTTTCTCATGGTTTATTACCAAATCCATGCCAACTTTGCATTTCCTTCTTTTAGCTTCATTCTATTTAGCACCACATTGAAACCATCAATGCCTCTGTGCTTAGAATTTTACCAAAACCAATTCTTACACCATTTTCATATCACTAGTGTAACCGGAGGAAAAAAATAAGAAAATTTATCAACAAAAAATGTAACAAAACACGCTTGGGCTTATAGGTTCACTCAACCAACCCAATTGCCACAAACTAGTCAAATTGGACACTTCACTTCTAGAACTCGACTTGTTTTTCTTTCCTCTAGTCATTCAAATTGACTTTGAATTTTATGTTCAATCACAATTCTCCTCAATGCTATAGCATTCCCATGCTTCTCATTGCATTTTCATCTTTCCTTGTTCAAAATTCTTGTTCTTCCTTCCTCTTTCACGTTCTCTTTGTCTCTTTGTCTCTACTATTTTTTCCTCTACCTCCATTGCGTTCTTTGTCCTCGTTTCCCTCAAGATTCCACCAACCTTACATGTCCTTGTCCCCTTTTTGCAACACTTGTCCCATTTTTCCTTTGACTTCTTAACCCCCTTTTTAACTTCATTTTTTTTGAGTCATTAATTAGAGAAAGTATGGGTTTATCAAAATTATAAAGTAAGAAGAGTTAAATAGGGTCATGCTTAGCTCTTGGGCTATATGACTCCACCCCCTCACTGACCTAGATGAATACATGCATCCCCATTCATTCAATGTGTTGGCTCCACTACTGCTAGCTTAAATTTAATATTAACGAAACAATTACAACATGAGGTATGTCTTACAAGCACTCATAGTCTTTTACAAAATTATACTAACAAAACAATTGAGTTTCAAACCATGGGTGTTACATTAAATCTCCTGTAGAGACTATCCACCTCTAGAGTGAATTACTTTAGCATAAGATGACTTAACACGATAGTAGAATGATATGATAACATCATTGGAAAAATCTCCTTACTATTATTTGATATGATAAATAAATTAAAGTTAGCACATATGGACCATGCAGATAAGATAAGAGATAAAAGATAAGTTTCATAGAGAACAAAGAAATAAAGAAATTTGAATCGGTCATGAGAATGAATTTAGTTGAATAAGAAGAATTAAATTAGTTAAACTTAAGTGATATTAACACTAAGTAATTAATCTAATTAAGGAGAACTTGAATTGATCACTTCAGTGAATCAATCAAGCATGATTTTAGTTAAGAGAATTAACTAAAGTGTTAATAAATAAGTTCCAGTTAACTAAAAGTGTTTTGCATGAAGACAAAGTTAGTTAAACTAAAAGACGACACTTAAGTTAAAATATGGCACTTAAGTTGTGACACTTGCATGACAACACTTGAGTTAGCATCCTAACTAAGTTGTCTAGCTTTCAGTTGTATAGTGAGTTCATCTTGAAGTCAGTAGAGAAAATATTTAATGCCAAATATGAAAGTCGTTGTGAAATGTGTTGTGCGGTATTGATGAGTTCTAGGTGTAGATTAATTTCCACATGAAGGCGTTCGTTATATTTTGCATGAGGCTTTATTCACCCATGCAATAATTTCCTACCTCTTGCATGAGACCTAATTTTCCAGTTAAATTGTGTTTCGAGCATATAGTTGGATCATCCAAACCTTCTCTCTTCTCTATTGCTCAATGATTACACCTAGGGTGGTTGAATTCTCTCTTATCTTGCACATAGGGTGCTAAAAGCAATCTATAATTTTAAAATACATTATCTACAATATATCATTATTACACTAAGTATATTTGTTGGGGTTTTTCACTCTCAATCTTTTGAGGGTTTTCCCCAGGGTACATGTTGTGTTATGTGTGAATTATTATGTGTATAAATAGTTCATTGATTCCAAGTACTCAATAATTATGAAATTAAATATTAAAGATCAAATCTCAACATAGTTTATAAAAAGTTCAACATGATATCAGATCTTAGGGCATGAAAGAGATAAGTCTTGCAAGCAATATTGAGCTTACGTTGATCCTGAGTGAGCGCAGTACTTGAATAAAAATGTCCTCGGTCTTAGTAAGGCTAGTAGACTGTCTTGAAGGAAATTTGAAGTTGAATACTTAGAAGGCCATGATTCTGAACATCTTGGAAGACCATGATCTAGATGGATACATATCCAATGTTATTGAAGATCCTACATCTAATGCAGGGTGCACTACATTCAAGAAAACTCAAGCCAAATATAATAGGATCATTTATGATTCAATGAAGGACAATTTGATGCTGGTGATCACTCCATTCAAGAATGCAAAAGGATTTTTTTGATACTTTGACAAATATCTATGAGAAGAAGGAACTGAGTCAAAATAGGGAATTAAAGAACACGATACATAATCTAAATATTAAGACTGACAAGACAGTGGCCTCATTCTCCACAAAGACCTCTCAAGTAAGATATCAACTCATGAGCATTGGAGTGGCGATCCATGGTCGTGATCTTATTCAAACTCTTGTTGATGGCATCCCATACTCATGGGAGACATTCTTAACCTCTATTAATGTTCGAGAGGTGAAACCTAACTTTGATATACTGTGGGATAATTTCCTCCAAGAATAAGGGTGAATCCAAAGCAAGACCGCTTCCTCAAATTAAGAGAACCTTGATTGTATGGGAAGGATGAAGAGAGGAAATAATATTTCTCTCAAAAGAAGTTTCATCATCGAAAGGAAAAAATATTCAACAAAGAATTTGATAAGTCAAATATCAAATGATTCAAGTGAAATAAGAAGGGTCACTTTGCAAGAGAGTGTCATGATAAGCAAAGAGGAAAGTTCAAGGGTAGGTTTCATCCTTCTACCGTTACAAAAGATGAACCTACAAGAAACTATTCTTTAGATTATCAGAATTCAAGGGATGTAGAAGATGATGGCCATCGAAAATATTTTTTCCTTTAGTGCACCAATGATTACATAATCTCTAGACAAGGAGATTGTCATCAATGATGCATGAATATCTAAAGGACTCTAGTAATCTATGCAAGGAGGTAGATATCAAGAGGGATCCCAAAAAACAATAAAACACAAGTATTTGTATTTTCAATTGATTTTGTAAATTAGATCTAAATATCATTTTATATTATTCATTACAGTTATATGCAGATATGTATTCCTGGAATTAGGAACAATGTTATAGTATAACATGAAAAGCATAAGTTATAGTTTTTTTCTTTTATTGACGAATAGTAAGTTCATATGGTATATGTTATGATTGAGTAAGTGGGTGATTCCATGTTGGTGGGTAACACATTTTGGCCAAATTTGGTGATGAAAACCTAATTTTTTACTCATGTGCTAGATAGAAGCCCTCGAAATGCATATATGCCATGTAAATTTCAACTTGTAGTAAAAAACAAATTGTAGAATATTTTGTTTCCTTCCCAATGATAATTTTAAAAAAAATATTCCAATGTCATTTAATGTGTGAAATATTGCATTTAATGAACTGTGTGACCTTAAAAATTTGAAGAAGTTAATAAGTGGCTCGTATCCAACCCAAATAATTCAATCTTCAATTAGTAATTATATATATATATATATATATATATATATATATAGATAGATAGATAGATAGATAGATAGATAGATAGATAGATAGATAGATATAGATATAGATATAGATATGAGCATGATCTACAAAAAATGCACTGTGGTCTGCATATTTTTTTGTTAATTTATTTCACAATATACAATTATTTATTATTTTTCGAAAGGGACCACATTTGATTTCAACATCATTTTATACACATGTGTGTCCATCCCAATTTTTTTTCACTGTTTTCAAAAATTGAAAAACCAAAGATACCCTTTTGAAGAGAACACATCGATGTGTAGGCTGTGAATTTTTAAGAACTTTTTGGATGTGTGTTTTTTACCCTGCGGATTTTTCTTTGAGCTGCTTCAAAGTTGTTGTCAGGTTTTCTAAGTGTAATTTTTAGAACTAATTAAAAAAAACTCATATGAATGCCAAAACACATGCATGATACCTCAATGGATAGAGGATTCGGTGATGAGTCTATTGGTATGAACTCCGCTTAGTTGTGTGCCATGAATGGTAGGGCTTACACTCATAGAAGACACAAAGAAACATTGATTTTCTTGTAAGAGGGATAATTATTTGTTTTCAGGGCCTCGCTTGAGGTAACGAAATTCCTCAATCGAGGTTTTAATGGAAGCTCGATTGAGGTTTTATTAATCCCTCGATCGAGGGTCTAATAAACCCTCGATCAAGGTAATTATGAAACCCTCGATCAAGCTACGACCTCAATCGAGGTCCCATTTTTGTTAAAGATCATACAAAAATTCTCGGGAATGAACTTAGGCATTGATGGCATTAATGTGATTCCATCTACCTTCCTAACCTCATTTCCCATCCGAATTCTTAAAGAAATTCCATATAAACATAAAACATAAAACATAAACATGTTACTAATTTTATCCTTCACAATTGACCAACCTATTTGAAACAATACTTGCGTTCTAATGCAAATTTAGCATTGTGTATTGTGTTTATATATTGTTATAGGTATGAATTTGTATTGTTTATCTTGATCATAATGGGAAGCAAGAAGCGTCGAAGTAAAATATATTCTAGGAATCAAAGCAACACCGAAGAAATAAGAGAGAAAGATAGAGAAAGAAAGAGAAATAAAAAGAGCAATCTTGAGAGGAGAAGAAGTTTCAAATCAACCTATGATGGGAGAATCAAATGCCATTGCTAACAATATTGGTATAATTTAAAAGTTATGCAATTTCATATTCACATATATAATTTCATTTTCTGAGTGATCTAGTTCATATATTCATATAATTTCATATTGCATAATATATTCAATTTCATAGTGTTCTAGTTCTCTCTCTCTCTCTCTCTCTCTCTCTCTCTCTCTCTCTCTCTCACACACACACACATAGATTGCTTAGAATTTAATTATAATTTTGTAATTAATTCATAAACTTATATACATTGTGTGTGCATGTATGAATTCATATATATGTATTCATAATTTTATGTAAATTGTATAATTTCATATTCACATAATTTCATATTGCATATTCATATATTCAATTTCATAGTGTTCTAGTTCATATATATATGTGTGTGTGTGTGTGTGTGTGTTAAATTATTTAGAATTTAATTATAATTTTGTAATTGTAATTTTGTAATTAATTCATAAACTTATATAAATTTTATGTGCATGTATATATACAACCTTCTAAAACCACTTATGTACATGTGAAATAATGGTATGTGTTGTAAAAGAATTGAAAAAAAATGTTTAACAACTACAATAAATTACATATATACAACTTGTAAGTGTACTATAGTTTGAGTAGTTATAGTTGTCCAATGAAATTATAGAATGGTGGATGAATATTTATAATTATATAGTGCATAATATTCTAGCATAATATCGAGTTCTAAATGAATATGCATATTATCCATTAGCCTCACATAACCTCACATACAAATGAATTTTATAATTTGATGATATAGCCTCACATGTAAATAAATTATAATTTGATAATATAGACTCACATATATATAATTTTATGTTAAAAATTACAAAGATTTTTCTCAATGGGAGTTTATTGCACCATCATAGGTTGACTTGCATCTTCTCCTCTTAACAATGCACTTATTTTCTTCATCTTTTCTATAGCCTTATCTCTCCTTTCATCGATTTTAACATGAATTTAATTTCATATTCATATATGAACATTTTCATAGTGTTCAAATTACAATTTTACATTACATTATGATAATGATGATAATTACATTACAATTACAATTACAATCACATTACAATTACAATTACAATTACATTACATTTACAATTACATTACATTACAATCATGTACAAATGACTAGGAATCATATGCTTTAAGAATTGATGACAATGATGATCTTGAAGAAAATCAACAATTACAATTACAATTACAATCACATTAACGTGCAGAAGCACCAGCCTTACATCAATGAGACATTAAGGTAGAGTAACATATTTTACTTAATAACCTAATTTACTTAATAATATTTGTTTTGGGACATAAGTCTCATCTGAAACAATAGTGGGAAGTACTTGGGATTTTCCCTAAAAATCATTATGAGGAGTACCACAGGAACCCCGAAGTAGCTAGCCATTGAGAGGATCTGCCAAGCAAAAAGGGAAACGACCCCTACCAGATTGACTAGATTCCCACCTGTGAGAAAAACCAAAGAGCTGTTGTTTGTGGCCAAGTGGTTAGCATTTTTACTTGTGCCTTGAAGTAAGGGGTAGTGCCCCAATACTCAATCCTAAGACAGCCTTGTTGGCCAAGTGACTACCTTTGAACCATTAGGAAGCCGATTTAAATTGGATTCCATATTCATCTCCAGTTACAACTACAGCCATCATTGCTCCACCACACTCTTTTAGGTGCCTTAGGGGGTGATCCCCTCAATTTTGTTCTTTGGATTGTCACCGTCGAAGCCCACGTTGACAACACTCCTCACCTTAAGAGGGACACACGACCTCTAACTCTGATTCATATTCCTAACAAACAATGACAATATGATAACTAAAATACTAATGTTATTCAAGCTTGTATTTATTTGTTAATTTGTTAACAAACAATGGTAGTGTGATGAACTTAAAATAAAATGTTATTCAAGCTTGTATATTTTATTTGCTAATTTTTTAAGTAACAATGATAATATGATAAGTAAAATAAAATGTTATTCTTGAGTTTGCATTTATTTGTATTTATTCCTGAGCTTGTATTTATTTTTTATACTTTGTATTTATTTATTGCTAGAGCCTGGCCAGCTAGCACAGGATCGTGCACCCTCTGATTTCTCAAGAGTAATTGGGAGCTTCAATGACGTTGGAATATGCCACTAAAGAAGAGTTCAGGAACCCGACCCTTGATCGGACAATCAGAGAGCATGTTGGTAACATAATCAAGTTGTACTTTGTACAAAAATCAGTGATTACACAAGATCAAATCCTACATGGATTAATAAAATACAAAAAAATTAAACGTGCCACAAAGTTGTTGGGTTTTAAGGATGTTAAAAATAAAAATGCATGTGAGAATGTAATAGAAAATGTAACAACTACACTATCTGCATTTGGAAAGTCAAGAAAAAATGATATCAGCACTGCTCATAGAGAAATTACAACTACTATTGTGGCACGAAGCACCTCAGGAAATCGAATGGTCGCAACAATGTCAAAGCTGCTCCACGTTTCAAGAAAAAAACTGCACAAATACACTAAATTCAGGGTAAAGATAGATGAAAACGATGAAGCTGCTTGTTGGGATCTTATTTGCAGAGAAGCATATCAAGACAGGATGGAATAGGGAAATACAGAGAAGGTGATAAAGTATTGGAACAACCATTCTCGTGCTATACCAGATCGAAAACATGTCCTGCGACAACGTTCTGGAAGAGACGTTTATAAGGAGAATTGCAAGAATGTTATGGAGATGACAGGAGTTGCTTTGTTTGAGGAATTTAAAGAAACAAATATTGATGTCCAGATTTCATTTACCATGTTCAATAAGTTAAAACCATGGTATATTAGGCCAAATACAATTCGGCACAATTGTTGTTGTCGATACCACATTGAATTCCAGTTATACTACAACACATTTGTGGATTTTTGTAAAAAACATTGGAATGGTGAACCAGGTTCTCACACAGTGCAGGATTTTATTTCTATGATATTATGCCATAGGAATCCTGAAAATGTATTTTCCATTAAAAGTTGTGTAGGTGGGAGAAGATTCCATGAATGTGGTGATTTGGGATTGTTCCATAGGAAGTTTCCTTTTTATCCAACACACCCTAGATTGTCAGATATCATAGTTAAGAGGAAGAGATATGAGTATGTCTCCATGAATCCATCATCTTCTTCACATGTTCCATCTAAGAGGATCGACTTGCTCGAGGATGATATTCCTATTTTAGACTTCATGGACAAGTTTCAAAGTCAGATTTACAAATATATTAAACACTCCCATAGGTCTAGGTGGAAAGCTTTAGAATATAAGCATTCTCATGAGGTTTTTGAGCCAAGCACAATCCTATCAGTGGTAGACTTTGCTAAGAATTGCACATTTTCTCCTCAGATAGATATACAAAGTGAGTATTATCACTCCAACTAGGTGTCCATCTTTGTACGTGTATTGTATAGACATGCTCAAGCAAGCATTGATGGTAGGGATAGCACTCCTCAGTCATGCGATGTGATCAAGGAATACCATTTTTATGTCAGTGATGATCGTGAGAATGACATGTTGTTTGTTCAATAGTGCTTTGGGTTGATTTATGATTCATTCAAAAAGAATGGGATGTCATTTACAGAACACTGGATTTGGTCAGATGGGTGTGTGGGGTAGTTCAAATCGGCACGCTCCTTTTATTGGTTGAGTCATCTTCACAAGGAGACATGTATTCAACAAACCTGGATCTTTTTTTAAACAAGGCACGGAAAGGGTGAACATGATGGCGCAGGTGCATGTGTGAAACGAGCACTTCAGAGGTACCAAATGAGTCATAGTGCATCTCGACTCAAGTGCTCAATAGAATTGGTTGATTGGTGCACACAAAATTTGGGTCACCAAGGTCATGAACAAGCAAGGATGGTGTGCAGGTAGGAACAACAACTTCATTGGAATTTAATAAATGTGTTTGTATTATATATACGATGTTTTTTATTCGATGCAGTTTTTTTTGGGATGTTTCCTTGGCAATGTAAATAGATCCATGCCATGGTATTGCAAGACCATCCCTAGTACGAGAGAACTACATTCAGTTCGTAGTAAAGACATGGGCGACATATTTTCCATTGAAAAAAGGAAGTATGCATGTTTCTATGAGTTCTGCATTGACGCCAATGGACTGGGGGTTGATCATTGTGTGAACGATGCATATGTCAAACAATAGAAATATGTCCCTTTAAATCCAAAGGGGCCACATCCAATTTTGACATGGCAAGAGATGTACACTAACAAGGAAAAGGTTTCACTAGATCATGATCGGGTTTCTGATTTGTTTATGCAAGGTACATCATAGTTGATTGAATGTTTAAACCTCTAGTCTTGTACACATGCATATATATATTTAAGATTTGTTTAATATTTGAAAATATTGATGTAGGTAATGTATTTCTTGTAATTGCACCACCGGAAAATGATGAGCATGTGGCATACTTTTTGATGTGGTGTACACAAATCAAAAGCAGGTTGGTGTGGCCCTATGTCGATGGAGATTTCACGTACCAGGTTGGTGACCTAGTTGTGATGGGCCACTTTTTTGAAAAAGTGAGAAGAAAAGGTGACTATATTATTTACAGAGATTTCATGCCTGAATATATATCTTGTGAGTATAGTCATTTGTTGGTGGCAGATCAAATACATCTCATTGAAATCAAGGTGAAGAGGGTTGAACCAAAGAGATGGAAGATGTTAGTAGCTTACCATGATCATATTAGGGAGACGTGCATTCCTATAACCCATTGGTCGGATGAATGAAATTTATATGCCACTTTTGATACATTGAAATAGTTGACATGCATTTGAAATGTATCAAATCAAAATTTCTTCTGAAAAAATAAATCTTTTGTATTTAAATGTATTTTTTGTCAACTTATATATGAGAGTATGTGCATTTACATATACTCTATGTGCATGAACACCTATACCTAGGAATAACAACAATTTTATAAATTGCTTGTTACATTGTAGACAAGTTGTAAATTGTAAACTTGTAAATTGTTAGTGATATGCAATCCAAAGAACAACACATACATTTATTGCATCCTCATTAAATCTACCGATTGCAATTGATATTAATTGTAAGTTTCGTTTGATTGACAAATTTGTAAACTTGTAATTTTTTTCACAAATGAAACCAAATTTAAAATTTTAGTTGGAATTTTTTTTGTAAATGAAATCAAATGTTACATTGTAGTTGTAATTTGCACCTAGTAGAACTTACATTGTAAAGTTGTAAATTTTGTAACATTTTAATTGTAAGCTATGTTAAAAATTGTAAGTTGCGTTCGATTGACAATTTTGCAAACATGTAAACTTGTAAACTTTGTAAACATTGTAAACTTGTAATTTATTAAATTGCAAAATTGTACAATTTCATAAGATTGTAAAACATTAATGATTTTTAAATAGCATTAAGATTGTAAAACATAAATAACTTTAAACTATAACTGCAAATAATTAAAACATTTAACAGACCATCATGTTAAAAAAAAGTCCATATATATATATATATATATATATATATATATAATCATAAAGTACAAAATAATAAAGCTCAAAATAATAATGTCCACAAATAACAGTCTACAAATCACTCCTATGCCATTGATCGAGAGATCAACCATCATGGACACTACCGCAACTGCACTATTCCCTTGGCCTTCCTCATGCATATCACAAAAAATATTTCCCATGTGTGAGAACTACAGAAGTTAAAACCATGAACTCTGCAAGTCAATTACATACCACATATTTAAATTACATGTAGAATGTGACAAAAAATTAAATATATATATGAAACACAGATCTATGAACTCACCTTTCTTGAGTTCAGTGTCAGGTTTGGGAGGCTGGGTATCTGCTGAGATGAGCCTTCATTGGGACGCAAGTGATGAGTGGCAACCCACTCATCCGTAAACATCACGGCGGCTTCAATGCCCTCATCTACAGCTTCATGTTTCTGCGTCTGTTTCCATGACATGAAAATAGTTATATTAATGAATTACAATTTGAACTTGAGAATTACAATTTGAACATGTAAATGATAATCTAAACATAAATATGCAAACAATTCGAACATAAATAACTAGTACCTCGTCGATTGGCATGTCATGAGTAGGAATCGAGCATGACTTTGTAGAATCATGTGCAATGCCCTTGCCTCTATCCTGTACAATATAAACAAGATAAATGACGAAAGTTAGAACAAACCAAAATATTACGTGTTCAACAATTGACTCATTTAGAAATTCAAATTTAGGATGGAAGATAACACATACCTCATCGACGTGGGTGGACAGAACTGCAGCGGGATCTTGAATAGATGTATCACTTCCAAACATGACCTCCATGAAACCGGTCTCCTACATGGAGGTTTAACACAAAGAAAATTATTAGTTAAAAAAATGATTCATTTGAGGATACATTACAATCATGACAATCAAATGACGATAATCAAATGATGACAATAAAGATATACATGTCCCATCGGTTGAGGCTTGCATCTATGATGCAATCCAAAATATGCATCATGGGCCATGTAGCATACTACAGCATTGTGTCGTGATCAAGAATGGTGAGAACATCATTGGCCACCCACTATAACTTAGGCTCTACAAGTGCAGTGGGTGCTTTGCATGTCCATTAGAGAAAATTTCAATTTAAAATGGGCCTTCCAAAAATAATACAAATTCCATGTCATCATGTATTATCCAATCAAAATGATTTAAAATTAAAAAAGGGAGCACCTCTTAAATATTTTTTTAATATAAATTTGGGGATAGGGATTCTAAAAAAAATTACCTTTTGTGTTCATATTTTCAACATATCTCCCTGTGTTTTTACTCAAATTCCGATCGGGAGAGCTCGTTGGATGCGGAATTAAATTCCACATCCAATGAGTACCCACTCGTCATACTTTTGAAGGGCCTCGCTACCCCAAAAATAAGAAATACCTGAAAAACGTGATGATGATGTCATCATCACATTTTTTAGGTTTTTATTGTCATCACATTTTTTAGGTATTTCTTGTTTTTGGTCATCATGTTTTTTCAGGTATTTCTTTTTTTGGGGGTAGCGGGGCCCATCAAAAGTATGCCAAATGGGTACGCATTAGATGTAGAATTTAATTCCACATCCAATGAGCTCTCTCGATCAAAATTTGAGTAAAACCAAAGGGAGATATGTCGAAACTACGAACAAAAAAGTAGTTTTTTCTTTTCTTCCTTCAAAATTAACAAATATTATCTTATTATTTTAACTATTATTTTATTAATTTTCCTTAGGAGGCCCATTTTGAGTTGAAATTTCCTCTAATGTCTACCTGCACAACCATTATGGTACCATGCATTTTCATGTGTGTCGCCTTTGCCAATGCACTACACTCCTTAGTCACTAGTTGAAATGACTCAGCTACATCATCTGTCCTAAGCACGGTCCTGCTATGGAGAGCTACCAAAGGATTTGGATCTGGCTGATCTCCAGGGTCTCTCCTAGCCCCAGACGTGCATGGTTGTGTCCCCCACCAACACCATAGAAGCTCGAGGGTGTGCTGGTGTAATTTGGGTGCATCTCCAGGAAAAATTCTCCATATATATGTTTTGCAAAGTATAGTGGGACCCTATCATGGTGGGGAAACATGCCCCATGCTCCAATGAACCTGTTATATACATAAGGAGTTGCATCCTCTAGGATTTTAAGCGGTTAACCAGGGGCGCGGTCAAGAGGGATATCAAATAATGTTCCCTTCACATCATGGCTAGCTGTTTCATCTCTCAATGTAACCCAGTTATCAGAACCCATGACTACGACCCTTCTTCTCTGACATGCAAAGGCCCAAATAGAAATCAATGGTCTAATGGACCTATAGACCTCTAGTATATTGTCTACTACCTCTAACATCATCCACATCGAGCGTGATGCGGGAGAGTGGTCTAGAATGGAGAGGACGTTAAACCGCAATCACTCACGCTGACTGGTAATGTCTTGCAACGTGATATGTGTGATCTCATCCTCCCATGGTGCTTCCTCAGGAGGGTCGAGGACCTATTGTGCAGCACCTGAAAATTAGATGAAAACAAAAATATCAGTCAAAATACATACATCAACTGTAGGTGAATTTGAAATCAATATAAATTAAAGGTATTGATAACCGAAAGAAATATATATATGCATTTAATGTACTTGTCTCATGGGGAACCTACCCACCGACACCAGCAGTATCCTCCTTGTCGCTCACATGCACAAAGCGATTTTCACTCATCTCCCCAGTAGGAAAGTGTGTCAGTGTAGAATTCCTTGGTGAACCTGTGAAAATAGAGACATACAAGTTGAAGATTAAATATACACATGTGAAACAATTTAATTTGATGTAACTGACAACAAAGAGTACATCCTGTGCAATTGTATACTTACGAGTCCTCTACCGACCTCCGAGGTGAGGATGGTCGTAGATCCTCCAGTGCTCTCCCTTCGGCGAACCGAAGAACCCCGCTGTAGAGATGCATTTGCATGAAATAAGGATAATAAATGCAGTCAGCATACAATATAAGATAAATGATAAAGATGTCAATAGTAAAGATGTAGATTTGAGATGATTAATATATCATCACATGGTGCACATTAATAATGGGAAAAGGATCATGAGTGTGAGCACAATCAATAAGGAAATGACACATGCCAAAAAAAATTTCACAAATAGTTGAGCTTGATCATTCATGTCATGTGTATGAATGCAAAAGTGTTCTTGGGACTCATGGTTTTCGCTTATTTCAAAGCTCTAACTTTTCATCCCAATCAAGTAACAGTCTCTAACTTTTCATTTCATTTTTTTTTAAACTTTACCTATACACATAATTTATGTCAATAGCATTTTTTTCCAATAGGTACAAGTCAACCATTCCATCAAGGATATTTTGAAAAGATACAACAATATGTTCAACATTTCGATTTTTTTCCACTAGGTACAAGTCAGTCATGTCATGTGCTTTAGTCTTGTTTTGGTCTACATAGGGAATGTTGGTTGCTTCTGGATTGTTGTTGTTAAAATGTATGTTTGTTACAAGAGGCTAGCCTGGTTCTATGATACTGTCCTTGGTAACTTTGATTCAAACTTGAATAACAAGCTTCATGTTTTTTTTTATTTTTTTATTTTTTTCCCTTTACAAGAAAAACCACAATACTTAGATTTGAGTTTCAAAACAAAAGGATATAGTTCCACTTCTCTATAAGTTCAAATCAAAACTTATATATTTCATCAATAGTTTCATTTTGTTTTGAAAAATCTTTAAAATATTAATTTAATTTTCTAAAATTTAAAATTTAAATTTATATATTTCATTAACTCTTTCATAAACATTTAAAATATATATAATTTTAAACTAATTTTTAAAATTATAATTCTGTAAATTCTTTCATCCATATTTTAAAAATTAAATTCCAATTCTAGTTTTCCATAATTTAATGTATAAATTTATATATTTTATTAGTAATATATTTTACTATTATTTTAAAATATTCTAAATTTATAATTTATAATTTTCAAAATGTTGAATATAAATCTATATATTTTTTCTAAAAAATACCAAAAATATAATTTTATCTTAAATTATGGATTTCTATTAAATTTTTAATTTGATATTCTTTAAAAAAAATTAAATCATGAATTTCTATTTTTTAATTTGATTTTTTTTCAAATTTACACACTTATTTATTAATATTTTTTTCCTTATAAAAAAAAGCAAAAAAGAAAAGAAGCTGCACATTTTCATCATACTTTTGTTTGAGCTTAAAAAAAACTAAATACATAAGTATACTTTTCAATAAACTAAAATCAAAATATGTTAACTAATAAGTCAAAACATACATATCATATTTTATTATGAAAAAAATATTTATAAGAAATATAAATATGAATTAATATAATATTTTAATTATAATTATAATTTATTTTGATTAAATAGTTTATATATATATATATATATATATATATATATATATATATCAAAATATTTATAGTAAAATATATGGGTTGTTTAGATAAATGCCTACGTTGGTTTAAGGTTCATGATTGTCCCATGCCTAGGGTTTGAGTTTTTTCCAATCCTCCGTGTATTCTCGGAGGATTGAAAAAAATTGGGCAACATTTCTGCTTGCCTAACACACATTTCGGAATTAAACCGGCAGCATAAACGATGTCGATTGATAAAAATATTTATACAAACTATAAATTTTAATTTTAAATTTAACAAATTTGAATTTTTTCAATCCTCTGTGTATTCTCGGAGGATTGAAAAAATTTGGGCATCATTTCTGCTTGTCAGGCACACATTTAAAAATTAAGCTGGCAACATAAACACTACCGGTTTACAAAATATATATATAACAAAGAATTAAATTTTAAATAAATAACAAATTTCAATTACAATTTTATAAAAATCCGACAGCATTTATGCTTGCCAGCATACATTGCAAACATATTAGATTAAAAAAAACTAACCTAAAACCATCTATAATAATGAATTTTTCAATTTTAACCTAACATTTTAAAACTAAAAAAAAAAGGTAGAATTCCATTTGAATTTCAAAAAACAAGGTTTGGGTGTTACATCTCTATTCCGACATTGTGGTGAAAGGTAGGGATGGGCGTGGCTTGCGTAGTAGCTTGCTCAAGGTCCCTAGGGATGCAACAGCTTCGTCGAGGTCTTTGAGGACATAGCACCTCAGTCAAGGTCTCTGCTAGCTCGATCAAGGGGATTCTGTGCAAAAAATGACAAAATGGTCATGGCTTCCCGCAGCCTTTTTTATAATTTTTTAGTAGGAACCCCGATCGAGGTCCAAAGCTTGATCAAGGATTTATTTAACCCTCGATTGAACTAGCGGTAATTCCTCGATCGAGGGTTTACTGCTAACTCGATCGAGGGTTAAATAAATATTCTATCGAGCACTTGTTAAACCCTCGATCGAGGTATCAAGAACTCGATAGAGGGTACTTTTTTGTTTTTTGCTGAAATTTCCTTGCCAAAAATTGTAACCCACCTCCATGGATGAACCCAAGTATCTTGTAGTGTTGCATAACATTCCATGAGAAATGGATGGAGGTGGTGCTGAAGCATTGGTTAAAATGTTCGCATAAACTGTGTGAAATATTTGTCATTGCATTGAAATAATTGGATTATGCAAGTTTTCTAATCACTTGATTGAATTTGAGATGTAGGAAATATTGCATGTTATGGGCTACAAGAGAAGAATGATGAGACTTTTTCTGAAGGGATAAGAATACTGTTGACTATACCATACAACCCTAGCAAAATGAGACTGTCAAAAGAAATATTGGAACAAATTGTGAGGATGAAAAATCCATGATGTGCAATCAATATCTACCTACCTCCTTATGGGAAGAAACCTCCAACACGACTGTGTATATCCAAAAAATAATCCCAAATTCTTTTCTAGGAGAGAAGACTCCTGAAGAAGTTTTCACTGGTAAAAAGCCAGATGTTGGGCACTTGAATATTTTCTGTTGTATTCTTGAAGAGGATAATGATGGAGGATCTAGATTCTAGTTATCTCCATTTAGATTTTGAGAGGGAGAATCGAGAATAGTCCTCATATTCGCTAGCTCCTAAAGAACTGATAGAATTGGTTGAATGATCACTTGATGAACCTCCTTCTAAGAGGATATTTGCATGGTGCTGAGACATTCTACAAGAAGTAGAAAGGCATGGATCACCACTAGGATCATCTAGAGAGTGAAATAGACATGAAATATATTCAGTGTATGTTGCATGGTTGAGTCACATCAGTATTAGAAGATGCCATGGTATAGGAATACAAATATATTATGAAGAATGATGTTTGGTAAGTGGTTCCTAAACCTAAAGGGAAGTCCATAGTAACTTCTAGATGGCTTTATAAAATCAAACATGTTGCTGATGGCACTATTGAAAAGTATAAATCTATATTTGTTGCATGTGGTTTATCACATAAAGAATGCATAGACTATGATGAGACATTCACTCCCATGTCTAGGTACACCGCTAATCGAGAAATTATTTCCCTTGCTTCAGCGCTTGGATAGAAGCTTCACCAGATCGATGTGAATACTGCATTTCTCAATGGTGAGGTTGAGGAAGAGGTTTACATACAACAACCTGAGCGGTTTTTAGTTCATGGGAAGGAGTCCCATGTTTGGAAACTTAAGAAAGCATTGTATTAGATTAATAAATCCCCCAAGACTTGGTATTCAAGGATTGATAGCTATCTTCATATCTTGGGATTTTCTAAGAGAAAACCTAATCCACACCTATACTTCAAAGTTATGAAGAACCAAACTATGATATTGGTTCTCTATGTTGATGATTTGTTCCTTAATGGAGAGGAACATCTAATAGCTTGGTGCAAGAGGGAGCTCGCTTTCGAGTTTGAAATGAAAGACTTGAGTCTTATGCACTAATTTCTTGGTCTTGAGGTTTGGAAAAGGAAAGATGAGATCTTTCTTTCTTAAGGAAAGTACATTTTTAATGTATTACCTAGGTTTGGCATGATAAATCGAAAATCCATGTCTACATCGATGGTTTATAATTTGAGGAAACCACATGAGTCATATTCCGAATCAGATCTAGTGGATCCTACTATTTATATACAACTCATTGGTTCATTGATGTACTTGATACATTCGAGACCTGATATATGTTATGTTGTGGTTATCTTGAGTTAGTTTTTGTTTGATTCTAGACGCAGACATTAGGTTGTTTCTAAGCACATTCTTAAATACCTTCGAGGTACTTTTTCTTGTGTAATCATATATGCCTCCAATGGAGGATTAATTCTACTTGGATATGTTGACTCTGATTGGGATGGTGGAATTGAGGACCAAAAGAGAATATATGGATATTGTTTTAGTTTGGGTATAGCTATGATCTCTTGGTCCAACACGAATCATATATTTGTAGCCCATAGTACTACATAAGCATAGTATATTGTAGCTAGTACCTCCTTCCAAGAAGCTATGTGGCAAAGGAATCTAGTTAACGGGTTGTTTGGTGAAAATATTGAGGCCATTGTCATTTGCTTTGAAAATCAGAGCTACATTAAGCTCTAAGAAAACCTTGTGTTTCATGACAAGTCAAACCACATAGAGATAAAGTATCATTTAATCAAATACATAGTCCATAGAGGTGTTGTAAGACATCAATACATTGTTACTGATGAGAAGATTGTAGATATATTGACTAAGCCTCTGTCTGTGACGAAGTATAGCTACTTTTGAGACAATCTTGGCATGGAAAAGAATACCTCCCTCACTTAGACGAAGTGTTAAAGTTACAACATCATGAGTCATTCTCTAATCCAATATTGTGCCCCGGGATTGGGCCTGATGTGGTGAGGTAGTAGGGAACCTGAGTTGGACTTAGAAAATTTGGAGTAGATTTTTGACTTGGACTCAAGAATGACTAAGCCTTATGTGTAAAGGTTAATCCTCATGTGTTGAGGTGAATGATTTTATAGGTCAAAGTGATGATGTTGTATAGACTTGTTGGACAAGACTAACCACTTTTGTGTCAAGTGGGATCCTCATGTGTAGAGGAAATGATTTGATACTTGAAGCATTCATGATGTGTGACATATGTTGATGACCAATTTTTTCATCACTTTTGGTTGTTAAATTGATCTGTCGGCATTACTTTTGTCATGTTTTGGTATACTTCATGCCATTCAGACCATCAATTAAACCTAGTTATGAATATATTTGAATATCACAAAAGTCTTGGTTAATTTTCATTATTTTATGGTTTTGTTAACAATCATGTGACATTTTTAGACGTGCTTGGCATATAGACTTTGTTTTGCAAGCTATAGTTTTCAAATGGACCTCCACTCATATGTGCATTCACGCTGAAGAAACACAGTTGCATTCAGACCGTCATACAACCCTTTGTTCATACTCGCGGGTTCGTTGGTTGGAATATTCTGGGGCACTAAAAGAAAAACGGTTCCATGGGTTCTATTGGACACGAGTCCCCAATGGTGTGAGAGCCCTCGTTCTAGAATATTCAGGCTCCTACTCACTCAGCTCGACACTGCGTTCTCTGCCCATGTCAAAGGAGATCAATGCACTAGCTGATCGCGCGAGGAGAACCAATGCCCAAGGAATCGGGAAGATGGCCTGTGCGCTATCATGAACTGTTATGTAGTCATTTTATCATCAGTTAATACTGCCTATTTTGAGAGCAGTAGACCACTGAAAGGGTCGACTTGCTCCTCTATTGTAAAAATTAAAAAAAACGTCTCAAGATGAGAGTTAGGAGCTAGTCGTAGGCATAGAAACTCTACAAAACTATGTTCCAAGTTTAACAAAATTCCATTTCTGTTGTAGATGTATGTTTTCATCTTATGTGAGTGATTGATTGACTTAGATGTAGCCCCTGATTGCCGAGAAGGGCCCCTCAACAACCACAGTTCTTCCATGTGTATATTTATGTTATTTCCTTCTATAGATAAGTAGTTTTTGTTTTCAATCTTTGTATGTAATTCACTTTTCCTGTAGTTGATATTGTTTTGTCTCCTGTAATGCATATTTTCTGTTGTTAATATAATTTATGCTTTGATGTTAATATAGTTTATATTTTCAGAATTGATAGTGACCAGTCGTGCATAGTTCCTTTCATCCTTTCTTTCAGTTTGTTTTCTAGTTTTACATTTGCAACTAGTTAGAGCTTAATTAGTTTAATGTTTCAGGTTTAGCTCATAATTAGGTTCAAGTCTGTTAATTATTCTGTAGCTGTAGATTAAATCCACTTATCTTTTATCTTGTTTTATTATACAATAGGAAATGATTTCTCTCCTTAGATGTATATTAGCATAGTTGCTCTTCTGTTATTTCAATTGCTAAATAGCTTAGTTACTATCTTTTCTACACTCTAGCCTCATATGCATAAACCAACTAGTGTCAGGATCATTTAGGTTTCTTATTTCGTAATTTACATCATTTTTCGCCATCCGGACTGTCATTCAGACTGTCTTTCTATACTGTCATCCGAACTGTCATAGAGACTTTAATATTTCCTGCTTTGTTTTTATGCATGTTTAAAGTGCAGTTTTTCAAGTTTTCGAATTGTATTATTTTTTGTAGTTAACCAGTAGTCATATATATAATTAGGACCTTATTTCGAACCACATAAAGTTTCCATTAAGCTCCATACCTATTCTTAGCTTTCATTTCTTTTTTCCTAAGTTCACTTTTTGAATTGTGTTTCTTTTATCTCTTATTTCTTAATTTATTACTGCTTTAGAACTTGTAAATTTCAGCCCTAGTTTAATTTACTTCATTCTTATTTAGATTGATTTTAGATTAAACTTGTTAATTTCATTCTCTAAAAATTACATTAGTTCTTTATGGGTTGATCATCATTTCTAGTTCAAGCATAGGATCTGTTCTCCTTATTTTGTAGTTGATGAAGATGTTGATAGGATAGGATTTTATTCAGAAATAAAATACCTTTATTATGTTTTCTACTTGCTTCTAGATTGCATTTTCCAAGTCATTTTCCATATGCTTGGGTTTCCTTAAAACTTGTGTTGATCAGTATACTTCATAGGATAACATAATTTTTGCATGTTTCCGATTTCAGAATAGTCATTAGACATTCATTTTGTTGGTTCCTTGTTAATAGATTAGTTGTTAATTAGCATTCTATTTCAAATACTTAAAGTGTCATTTACTTATGAATAAAGAATATATTACAATGTTTACAATCACTTGTAATTGGACACTTTTTAGTTTACATCTCTTTGTATAGGTTAAATTAGATTTATTTCCATTCAGTTTCCTCGTTACCTTTGAGAGTCATTTCGACACACCTTCTCCAGTTCCTGTCGCATTTGATGCATATCCTCAGAATCCTCAAGGGAAATGGAATTAGATAATTTAGCTTAGTTTTCAATATTTGTTAAATGCATGTATAGTTTAACTATTGAATTTATTAGGTATATTAAGTAGTTGTAATCTTGCCTTAGATAATATAACTTACTGTATTCATATAGTTAGGGTTCTGAACTTGTTTATAGACTTTCTAATTCCTATATTAGAAGCTGAATAATTAGGTTTCACTATAAAGAGTAGTTTACTTTCGATCAAGTCTTGTTTCTTAGAATAGTATTCTTATATCTTTTCAATTATTGTTCATAGAGTAGAGTAGTATAAATTGACACTACTTTGGTCTATTGGTTTTGTTCAAGTCTAATTAACTTAATATTTGTATTTCTGAAGTTTGACTCGGTTTTTCATTTTGAAATATCTTTCAATCTTTTCTTTATTAAAATATTTCTACGATATCCTAGGTACCCTTCTACATTAGCATATGTTTTTTGTCAACTCCAAGTTTACAAACTCCAGTCGATAATTAAATATTTGGTGAATTCATTAAGACAATAAAACACCCAAGAACATACTATTAACCATTATCTAGATATTCAGTATCCTTGAGAGACTGACCACCACCAAAGTGAATTACTTTAGCATAAAATCACTTGTCACGATAGTAGAATGATATGATCAAATCATTGGACAAATCTTCTTAGTATAATTTGATATGATAGATAAATTAAAGTTCGGAGATATGGACCATGCAGATAAGATAAGAGAAATGACAAGTTGCATATATAATAGAGAAATTCAAATTGCGCATTAGAATGACTTCAATTGATTAAGAAGAACTCAATTATTTAAACTCAAGTGATATTAACAATGAGTACTTAAAATATATATAGGATAACTTGAATTGATCACTTCAGTGAATCAATAAAGCATGATTTTAGTTAAGAGAATTAAAAGAAGTGTTAAAAAATAAGTTCCAGTTAACTAAAAGTGTTTTGCATGACTACACTTTAGTTAAACTAAAAGATGACACTTGATTTACAACACTTGAGTTAGCATCCTAACTAAGTTGTCTAGCTTCCAGTTGTATAATGAATTCATTGTAAAATCACTAGAGAAAATATTCAATGTCAAAGATGAAAGACATTGTGCAATGTGTTGTGTAGGATTGATGAGTTCGAGGTGCAGAGTAATTTTCACTTGAAGGCATTTACTATATTATGCATGAGGCTTATTTCACCCATGTAGTGCTTCACTACCTCTTTCATGCAACCTAATTTGGAAGTTATATTGTGTCTTGGGCATACAATTGGATCATCCAATCATTCTCTCTTCTCTATTGCTTAATGATTAAACCTAGTGTGTTTGAATTCTCTCTTATCTTGCACTTAGGGTTCCGAAAGAAATTTTCAATCGTAAAAGACATTCTTTGTTATATCATTATTATATTGAGGATATTTGATGGGTTTCTTTCAATCTCATTGTTTTGAAGTTTTCCCCCATGGTAAATGATGTGTTATGTGTGAATGATTATGTGCATGAATGGTTCATTGATTTCAATTACCCATTAATTATGTAATTAAAGATTAAAGAACAAAGCTCAACATAGTTCATAAAAAATTCAACATGAAGAACTTCCTGAATGTCCTACAATTGTTCTTCCCAACTCTTTTTGAAGATGGGGATGTCATCCATATATACAACAACAAATGAATTTGTGAAAGGCCTTAATATGTCATTCGTTAGCCTCATGGAATTTGTTGGGGAATTTGTTAAGCGAACTTGGCACGATGAACCATTTGAGAATACCTTATTTATACTTGAAAGAAGGATTCCATGCATAAGTTGATTCTATTGGAACCCGATGGATTCCATGCATAAGTTGATTCTATTGGAACCCGATGGAAGTTGGACTTCAGATCAAACTTGATAAAGTAATTAGCTCCCTTGAGTTGGTTGAGAATATCATCAGTTCATGGAATTGGGTACTAATTCATGACTATGATTTTGTTTAAATCTTTGTAATGAATGCAGAGGTGTCAGGTTGCATCTTTATTCTACAAGAGCATGACTAGAATTCTGTAGGGTGAAGAGATGGGTCGAATGTTCCCCTTTTGGAGCAGCTATTGAATCTAATGCTCGACTTCCTCATTTTCTAGGAGAGAACATGAATATATTGTCCCATTAGATAAAGGTGCACCAGGGTTTATATTCATTGAATCATTTACCTGACAATGTAAAGGAACCTTGACAAATGAAGCGAAGATGTCTTGGTATTTTCTAAAAAATTGTTCACTTGATTTTGTTGTGTGGGAATGCCTTGAGCGGAGGCCATAGATGTGGACATGACCTTCCGTTCACCGTGAGAATAAATCATGAAGAGGACAAATTTCCCAGTCTGGGAGATGACCTTTTTTGCACTGTTTAGCTTATATCAAAGAGGCTACGATAGGTGGAGGTACCTTTGGCATCCTATATGTTTTTTCCCCAAAGTAAAAATTATGCTACAAATTTAAAACTCATACACAACATGACATTTCCATATATATATGGTTGACCCAAAATAACATCACAAACTTCAAGTGGGGAAACATCACATAATTACCTCATCCTTGAAGGGTTGTATTCCATAAGGTAGGTGACACTATTGGTTGACATGGAGATCTCATCCATGAATGATCCACCTAATGTTGTATGGTTGTGCATGTGGTGTTATCAGAAACTCCAATCACTTAACAACCTCTAGCGATATTAGGTTCTTTTGGCTTCCACTATGAAATGCAATAGAGCTCCCCTCATGCACATATGTAAGTGAAAAAGGTGCTCACCTTATTCCAATTCCGATGGTTCATTGGGTCGAGCCTTGATGATAGAAACTACGGCACTGGGTTATGTATCAATGACCTTCTTCCCCATTAGGAAACTCTAAATTAGAGTCAAATCCTGGATCTGACCCTTAGGATTTCATTTCAGCCACTAATGACTACTTTGAGTGACATTCATCAGTGTTGTGCTAAGGGATTTTATTTAAATTGCACCACTTCCCAATGTATTTCTTTGTCTTCCCATTACCCTTCTTCACTTTCAATTTAAACTGGTTGTCCTAAGGTTTTCCATCCTTTATTTTTCCTTTGTTCTGTGGACTAGGGACACCTTTTTCATTCTTTTACTATGATGCTTTCGTAAATTCAAACTCCCACTTTTCCATTTGATTCAATTTTTGCTTGATTTTGATAGCATAACAATGAGCATCTCCTATTGATGAGATGTCCAAGAAATCCATTTATATTTGTATCTACCTATGTATACCCCTACGGTATTTTAGAACTAGATGTCACTCGATTCTTTGATATCCAACTTGGTGTGCATGGAAAGTGTTTGTGAACTTCATCATTTTTGTGTCCCTCTCTTGACACAGTGTGTTCCATCTCATGTACTAGTCATCATAGCTTCCAACCGGGTAATATTGTTCCTTCACGGGATCCACGGGATTAGCGCTAAACAGTTCAAGGTCCTTTATAGAGTTTTGCTCATAGTAATTTTCCCACTAAATTTTGACATAAGGGATAACCTTAAGGATCACAAAGGTTATTTTTCCCCTATCGGAAAATTGTGGACATAGAAATACCCCTCCTACATATTTAACCATTTTTCCAATGCATCAACATTTATCTGACCTTCAAATATAGGAATATAAAAATTATTTTTACCTTAAAGGTCGTGGAACCTCTGAAGTGGTTGCTCAACAAATATGTGTCTATTATTGTTGGAATCCGTCGAAGGATTTGGGAAAATTTATCTATCATCTCGTTCCTTTGTCATGTAAGGGATTTCTTTAGTAACATCTTAATAGGATCTCCTGCTTCCTCATCTCTCTTTTCTTCTATCATAAGCAATCCTTAGTGTCCGCTAAGACATTATTTCAAAGACTCAAGTAGCTTGAGTCCCAACCCTTTATACTCTGACCTTAATGTGGACATGCATAGATAAACATAATAAAGAGTAGACTGCTCTGATACCACTAATCCAGGTTTGTGTTAGAACAAAATGTAGGAATGCATATATAACATAGTACACACACACATATTGCAAACAACACAATGATACAATAAACTCAAAGTTTATCACTTGATGAAATAGAACATAATGTAAAATTCAAAATACAAAATAGCTAGAATGGTGGTAGTTGATCTTTGAGAAGTGATTTGGCAACTATGCTCATATATAATAAGCTAAGTTAAAATGAGGCCAAAGCGACCATTTAACATAAAGCATAAATGAGAAAATCCTAAACAGAAAAAACCCTAACCCAAGAAGATGAAACACCAAAGGTTTGTGGGCCCCATTGTGGTTAGTTAATACGTTAACTTCCCAAGGGTGTAGCTTTTGCATACAATATTTGTATCAGGTTCTTGGTGGCATGTCTAAAAGGTCTACCCGAGAATTACACATTCCAATATTCTCATACACATTGTAATATTCCCATACATGCATTTGGATATCGTCTAGGAACTACCGTGCTAATAAAACATCATTTAGGGTTTCAAAACGTCCCCAAAAGATTTGGACCCAAAAAATCGTAAAAACTACCAAGATGGAAAATTGTGTTTTGAGCTAGCTGACTAGATCGGTGGCCACCAATGCCCACTTAGATGATCAAATTATGGAAGGTCATCATGGCATTTGAGCTTCTCTTCAAATCATCTTCAGATCATCATTTGGGAATTCCAACATGTAAACGGGTCTCTTCAACAAGCTATTCAACTATTCATGGGATGTTCGAGACCTAATTATGTCCAAATTTAGGGAGTGCTCATGTATCCTATTTGTTCGCTGAATTAATAGAAGTTTCCAGCTTCTTCTAGAAAAATCAACAACTGTTCAAACACGGTAATTGTTCACTTCCAAAATTTCATATCTCGTTCAAGTTTCCAATGCCCAGATTAACATTTTTTTAGAAATATGTTCATCAAATTCTAGTTCATATGTCTTAGAATGAAGATAATATCAATTATTGTGAATTTACTAGTATATTTATTCATACTCGTGATTGAGGAGGGTAAAATTAGGCCTTAAAGTCCCCATACGATCACAAAGTCCTAGATCACCTATCATGTGAATTGTTATTCTTATCACATTATAAGTTGTCATACCTATCCAATAGTGAGTTATTAGTGAGATATAGTTTTAGAGATGACTACAATCCATGTACTATATCATGTACTATATAATACCATCATTGATATGAAGATAAGTTGAAGAAGAAATACTTGAACCTTTTCCACAATTTTTTATTTATTCTTGCTTGTTCTATAATTTATCATTAATCAATTCATTATAATATGTTTAAAATAAATCTAATTATTTAATGATAAAATATTTTTTTTAAATTCTGATTATATCAATTTAAATTTAAAACACTTATAAGTAAATTATTAAAACTTTCCTACATTATTGTTATCCAAATAACAATGAAGAATGAGGATATAGATATGTAACAACCTCAAATTATTTAAAAAAAAACAAATTATAATTAAATCAATTTAAATTTAAAACTTATAAATAAATTATCAAAACTTTCTTACAATAAAGTAAGAATAAATTATCAAAACTTTCTTACAATGAAGATATAGATGTGTAACAACCTCAAATTATTTTAGAAATATGGTTATTATCTTTTAAATTTAAATTATGTTAAGGTCAATAGTCCCCACATTTTGAGTGTATTATCTATAAAACTAGTTAGACTCTTGATTAAATGTTGAGACTTTTAATTTAAAAATTAATTATTATTATAATATTTCCAAAAAATCAATAAAATTTTCAATAATTAAAATATAATAATTTATTAATAATATTCACTTAAAATAATTTTAATCAATTTTTAAATTATTATTATGATAAAACAAATTTCAAAAGCCAATCCAATTTTCAATAACTAAAGTATAATATTCTTCAACATGAAGAACTTCCTGAATGTGCTGCAAGTGTTCTTCCCAACCCTTTTTGAAGATGGGGATGTCATCCATATATACAACCACAAGTGAATTTGTGAAATGCCTCAATATGTCATTCATCAGCCTCATGGAATTTGTTGGGGAATTTGTTAAGCGAAAGGGCATGATGAACCATTTGAGAATACCTTCTTTATACTTGAAAGAAGGATTCCATACATCAGTTGATTCTATTGGAACCCAATGGTAGTGGGACTTAAGATCAAACTTGCTAAAGTAATTAGCTCCCTTGAGTTGGTTGAAAATATCATCAATTCAGGGAATTGGGTACAGATTCATGACTATGATTTTGTTTAAATCTTTGTAATGAATGCAGAGGTGTCAGGTTGCGTCTTTATTCTACAAGAGCATGACTATAATTCCGTAGGGTGAAGAGATGGGTCGAATGTTCCCCTTTTGGAGCAGCTCTTGAATCTAATGCTCGACTTCCTCATTTTCTAGGAGAGAGCATGAATATATTGTCCCATTAGATAAAGGCGCACTAGGGTTTATATTTATTGAATCGTTGACCTGACAATGCGAAGCAACCTCGACAAATGAGGCGAAGATGTCTTGGTATTCTTCTAAAACTTTGTTCACTTGATTTTGTTGTGTGGAAAGGCCTTGAGCAGAGGCCATAGATGTGCACATGACCTTCCATTCACTGTGAGAATAAATCATGAAGAGGACAAATTTCCCAGTGTGGGAGATGTTTGCATTGTTTAGCTTATATCAAAGAGGCTACGGTAGGTGGAGATCCCTCTAGAATCCCAAAGTAAAATTATGCTACAAGGTATAGACTCATACACAACATGACATTTCCATATATATATGGCTGACCAAAAATTACATCACAAACTTCAAGTGGGGAAACATCACACAATTACCTCATCCTTGAAGGGCTGTATTCCATAGGGTAGGTGACACTATTGGTTGACATGGAGATCTCATCCATGAATGATCCACCTATTGTTGTATGGTTGTGGGTGTGGTGTTATTGGAAACTCCAATCACTTAACAACCTCTAGCGATATTAGGTTCTTTTGACTTCCACTATGAAATGCAATAGATCCCCCTTCACCCCCATATGTAAGTGAAAAGGGTGTTCACCTTCTTCCAATTCCTATGGTTCGTTGGGTCGAGCGTTGATTATAGAAACTATGGCACTGGGTTATGTATCAATGATCTACTTCCCCTTGTGTAGCTCTAAATTAGAGTCAAATCTTGGATATGACCCTTAGGATTTCATTTCGGCCATCAATGACTGCTTTGAGTGACATTCATCAGTGATGTGCTAAGGGATTTGATTGAAATTGCACCACTTCCCAATGTATTTCTTTGTCTTCCCATTACCCTTATTCACTCGCAACTTAAACTGGTTGTCCTAAGGTTGTCCATATTTTATTTTTCCTTGGTTCTGTGGACTAGGGACACCTTTTTCATTCTTTTACTATGATGCATTCGTAAATTCAAACTCCCACTTTTCCATTTGATTCAATTTTTGCTCGATTTTGATAGCATAACAATGAGCATCTCCTATTGATGAGATGTCCAAGAAATCCATTTATATTTGTATGTACCTATGTATACCCCTATGGTATTTTAGAACTAGATGTCACTCGATTCTTTGATATCCAACTTGGTGTGCAAGGTATGGAAAGTATTTGTGAAATTCATCATTTTTTTGTCCCTCTCTTGACATAGTGTGTTCCATCTCGTGTACTAGTCAGCATAGCTTCCAACAGGGTAATATTGTTCCTTCACGGGATCCACAAAAGAGGCCCAAGTGGGATTAGCGCCAAACAGTTCAAGGTCCTTTATAGAGTTTTGCTCATAGTAACTTTCCCACTAACTTTTGACATAGGGGATAACGTTAAGGATCACAAAGGTTATTTTTCCCCTATCGAAAAATTGTGGACATAGAAATACCCTTTTTGCATATTTAACCATTTTTCCAATGCATCAACATCTATCTGACCTTCAAATATAGGAATATAAAAATTATTTTTTACCTTAAAGGGGGTGGAACCTCTAAAGTGGTCGCTCAACAAATATGTGTCTATTGTCGTTGGAATCCATCAAAGGATTTGGGAAAAGTTATCTATCATCTCGTTCCTTTGTCATGTAAGGGTTTCCTTAATTTAATTTATGAAAAGTATTTAAAAAAATTCTATTTCTTTTTCATATAAATTTTACATGTACAATAGAGATGTATAATATGTTATAAAGTTATAAAGTGGGCTTATCAAACACAATAAAATAAATTTATACATCACTTATTTTATTTCCTTAAAATTCAATAAATTTGAATTTAAAATAATATATTAATGAAACGATTATTATTTCAATTAATAAAAATATGTGTATATAAATTATAGTTTAAATATTTTATAAATTTAACATATTTTTATTAAAAAATAAGAAGAAAAAGTAGTTTTTCATGCATGAGATGATGATGATGATGATGATTAACTTCCACTAAGACTAACTTTGGTCTATCAAACCTTAAGAAGGACAATACTTGGTTTACTTTAAAATCTCGTTCCTGTGCTCAAAAAGCTTGAGAAGAAGCTTTCCAAGCTCACTATAGTTTTGGCAAGTTAAAAGGTTAGAAAGGTTTGTATTGTGACAAATACTCTTGATGTAAGAAAGCACTCAAAAAGTGAAAGTGATTTTCATCCTCAATACTCATAAACTCACACAAATGGCAAACCTTTTCCACCCATAAAATTATATACATATTAATTATTAACATTGTAAAATCAAATTATATTAAAAAATATTAAATTGTTTATTTATTAAAAATAAAAACTTTAATTATTAAAAAATATTTTTAATATCCATCGTCATCGAATAATGCGCATGTAGTAAGATTATACACCCAGCAATTTCTTGCTAAATAATGTATTATTGCAATTTGAATATTATGTTGAGTGATGAGCAATTACTAAACTATTCAGCCATTTTCAAACCAATCAATATTTGAATTGTGTGCTAAGCGTCTAAAGATCTTATGATTATATCTCATATAAAATAAAAAATAATATATATCACAACTATATTCTCTTCAAATCATCATTTGGGAATTCCAACATGTAAACTGATCTCTTCAACAAGCAATTCAACTATTCTTGGGATGTTCGAGACCTAATTATGTCCAAATTCAAGGAGTGCTCATGGATCCTATTTGTTCACCGAATTAATAGATGTTTCCAGCTTCTTCTAGAAAAATCAGCAACTGTTCAAACATGGTAATTGTTCACTTCCAAAATTTCATCTCTCATTCAAGTTTCCAACGTCCAAATTAACATCTTTTTAGACATATGTTCATCGAATTCTAGTTCACAAGTCTTAGAATGAAGATAATATCAGTTATTGTGAATTTACTAGTATATTTATTCATACTTGTGATTGAGAAGGGTAATATTAGGCCTTAAAGTCTCTATACAATCACAAAGTCCTAGATCACCTATCATGTGAATTGTTATTCTTATCACATTATGAGTTGTCATACCTATCCAATGGTGGGTTGTTAGTGAGATATAGTTTTAGAGATGACTACAATCCATGTACTATATAACACCATCATTGATATGAAGATCAAGTTGAAGAAGAAATACTTGATTCTTTTCCACAATTTTTTATTTATTCTTGCTTGTTCTATAATTTATCATTAATCAATTCATTATAATATGTTTAAAAAAAATCTAATTATTTAATGATGAAATATTTAAAAAAAAATTCTGATTATATCAATTTAAATTTAAAACACTTATAAGTAAATTATAAAAACTTTCCTACATTATTGTTATCCAAATAACAATAAAGAATGGGGATTTAATATGTAACAACCTCAAATTATTAAAAAAAAAACAAATTATAATTAAATCAATTTAAATTTAAAACTTATAAATAAATTATCAAAACTCTCTTACAATGAAGTAAGAATAAATTATCAAAACTTTCTTACAATCAAGTAAGAATGAGGATATAGATGTGTAACAACCTCAAATTATTTTAGAAATATGGTTATTATCTTTTAAATTTAAATTATGTTAAAGTCAATATTCCCCACATTTTGAATGTATTATCTATAAAACTAGTTAGACTCTTGATTAAATGTTGAGACTTTTAATTTAAAAAATAATTATTATTATAATATTTCTAAAAAATCAATAAAATTTTCAATAATTAAAATATAATAATTTATTAATAATATTCGCTTAAAATAATTTTAATCAATTTTTAAATTATTATTATGATAAAATAAATTTCAAAAACCAATCCAATTTAAAATTATTATTATGATAAAACAAATTTCAAAAACCAATCCAATTTTTAATACCTAAAGTATAATAATTTATTAACAATCATTAACAAAACAAAATGTTATAATCAACCTCTTAAAAATGCTTTACACCAATTCATGAGTCACATTATCCTTCATAACTTTTTTAAGAAGTGAAAGTGCTGAGCCTTAAACTTATTATTCTTCGTAAATGTAATAATAACAACAGTAATCTCATTATCCTTCTTCGTAAATGTAATAATAACACCACTAATGTCATTAAAATAAATTTACGCTATTCCAAAATATAATAATATGTTAAATTATCCCTCTTCGTAAATGTAATAATAACACCACTAATGTCATTAAAATAAATTTATGCTATTCCAAAATATAATAATATGTTAAACAATAAAAATGAAAAAAAAAACTAAGAGGAAATTATCTTAACCATAAAGAAAAGGAGAACTAAGTGCTAAAAAGATGCATTTCTCAATGTTCTCTTGATTCCTCTGAATACTTCCTGTGGTTAAAAATATGAAATGGGAAGGGAATGAATAATCAGAAGAAGTGCAAAGTTCAAAAATATCACAGCGTTGAAGTGAGTTTCTGCTGTTATACCAGATCGAAAACATGTCCTGGGACAACACTCTGGAAGAGGCATTTATAAGGAGAATTGCAAGAATGTTATGGAGATGACAGGAGTTGCTTTGTTCGAGGAATTTAAAGAAACAAATATCGATGTCCAGATCTCATTTACCATGTTCAATAAGTTAAAACCATGGTATATTAGGCCGAATACGATTCGGAACACTTGTTGTTGTCGATACCACATTGAATTCCAGTTATACGATGACACATTTGTGGATTTTTGCAAAAAACATTGGAATGGTGAACCAAGTTCTCACACAGTGCGGGATATTATTTCTATGATATTATGCCATAGGAATCCTGAAAATGTGTTTTCCATTAAAAGTTGTGTAGGTGGGAGAAGATTCCATGAATGTGGTGATTTGGGATTGTTCCATAGGAAGTTTCCTATTGATCCAACACACCCTAGATTGTCAGATATCAAAGTTAAGTGGAAGAGATATGAGTATGTCTCCATGAATCCACCATCTTCTTCACATGTTCCATCTAAGAGGATCGACTTGCTCGAGGATGATATTCCTATTTCAGACTTCATGGACAAGTTTCAAAGTCAGATTTACAAATACATTAAACACTCCCATAGGTCTAGGTGGAAATATTTAGAATTTAAGCATTCTCATGAGTTTTTTGAGCCAAGAACAATCCTATCAGTGGTAGACTTTGCTAATAATTGCACATTTTATCCTCAGATAGAGATACAAAGTTAGTATTATCACTCCAACCAGTTGTCCATCTTCATACATGTATTGTATAGAAATGCTTAGGCAAGCATTGATGGTAGGGACAACACTCCTCAGTCACGCGATGTGATCAAGGAATACCATTTTTATGTCAGTGATGATCATGAGAATGACATGTTGTTTGTTCAGCAGTGCTTTGGGTTGATTTATGATTCATTCAAAAAGAATGGGGTGTCATTTATAGAACACTGGATTTGGTCAGATGGGTGTGTGGGGCAGTTTAAATCAATACGCTCATTTTATTGGTTGAGTCATCTTCACAAGGACACATGTATTTGACACACCTGGATCTTTTTTGAAACAAGGCACGGAAAGGGTGAACGTGATGGAGTAGGTGCATGTGTGAAACGATCACTTCAGAGGTACCAAATGAGTCATAGTGCATCTCGACTCAAGTGCTCAGCAGAATTAGTTGATTGGTGCAAACAAAATTTGGGTCACCAAGGTCATGAACAAGCAAGGCTGGTGTGCATGTAGGAACAACAACTTCATTGGAATTTAATAAATGTGTTTGTATTATATATATGATGTTTTTTATTCGATGCATTTTTTTTTGGGATGTTGCCCTTGGCAATGTAAATAGATCCATGCCATGGTATTGCGAGACCATCCCTGGTATGAGAGAACTACATTCAGTTCGTAGTAAAGACATGGGTGACATATTTTCTATTGAAACAAGGAAGTATACGTGTTTCTATGAGTTCTGCATTGACGCCAATGGACTGGGGGTTGATCATTGTGTGAATGATGCATATGTCAAACAATAGAAATATGTCCCTTTAAATCCAAAGGGGCCAAATCCAATTTTGACGTGGCAAGAGATGTATACTGATGAGGCAATGGTTTCACTAGATCATGATCGGATTTTTGATTTGTTTATGCATTAGAGGAAATTTCAACTCAAAATGGGCCTTTTAACTTTTATTCAAATTCCATGTCATCATGTGTTAGCCAATGAAATTGCTTTAAATTTGAAATACCGTATAGGTCTTAAACACTTTTTTAATATAAATTTGGGGATAGGTATTATAAAAAAAACTACTTTTTTTGTTTGTATTTTTGGCATATCTCCCCGTGTTTTTACTCAAATTTCGATCAGGAGAGCTCGTTGGATGCGGAATTAAATTCCGCATCCAATTAGTACCCACTCTACATACTTTTGATGGACCTCGCTACCCCAAAAACAAGAAATACCTGAAAAAATGGGATGATGACATCATCATTTCATTTTTTCAGGTATTTCTTGTTTTTGGGGTAGCAGGGTCTGTCAAAAGAATGCCTAGTGGGTACTCATTGGATGTGGAATTTAATTCCGTATCCAACGAGCTCTCCTAATCGAAATTTGAGTAAAAACATTGGGAGATATGTCAAAAATACAAACAAAAAAGTAGTTTTTTTCTTTTCTTCCTCCAAAATTAATAAATATTATTTTATTATTTTAACTATTATTTTATTAATTCATTTTAGGAGGTCCATTTTGAGTTGAAATTTCCTCTAATGCAAGGTACATCATATTTGATGGAATGTTTAAACCTCTAGTCTTGTACACATGCATATATATATTTAAGATTTGTTTAATATTTGAAAATATTGATGTAGGTAATGTATTTGTTGTAATTGCACCACCGAAAAATGACGAGCATGTGGCATGATTTTTGATGCAGTTTACACAAATCAAAAGCAGGTTGGTGTGGCCCTATGTCGATGGATATTTCACGTACCAAGTTGGTGACCTAGTTGTGATGGGCCACTTTTTTGAAAAAGTGAGAAGAAAAGGTAACTATATTATTTACAGAGATTTCATGCCTGAATATATATCTTGTGAGTATAGTCATTTGTTGGTGGTAGATCAAATACATCTCATTGAAATCAAGGTGAAGAGAGTTGAACCAAAGAGATGGAAGATGTCAGTAGCTTACCATGATCATATTATGGATACGTGCATTCCTATAACCCATTGGCCGGATGAATGAAAGTTATATGCCACTTTTGATACAATGACATAGTTGACATGCATTTGAAATGTATCAAATCAAAATTTCTTCTGAAATATATATCATTTGTATTTAAATGTAATTTTTGTAAACTTATATATGAGAGTGTGCATTTACATATACTCTATGTGCATGAACACCTATACCTAGGAATAACAACAATTTTATAAATAGCAAGTTACATTGTAGACAAGTTGTAAATTGTAAACTTGTAAATTGTTAGTGATATGCAATCCAAAGAACAACACATACATTTATTGCATCCTCATTAAATCTACCAATTGCAATTGATATTAATTGTAAGTTTCGTTTGATTGACAAATTTGTAAACTTGTAATTTGTTTTACAAATGAAACCAAATTTAAAATTTTAGTTGGAATTTTTTTTGTAAATGAAATCAAATGTTACATTGTAGTTGTAATTTGCACCTAGTAGAACTTACATTGTAAAGTTGTAAATTTTGTAACATTTTAATTGTAAGCTATGTTAAAAATTGTAAGTTGCGTTCGATTGCCAATTTTGCAAACTTGTAAACTTTGTAAACATTGTAAACTTGTAATTTATTAAATTGAAAAATTGTACAATTTCGTAAGATTGTAAAACATTATTGATTGTTAAATAACATTAAGATTGTAAACATAAATAACTTTAA
>LPNX010252241.1:18570-48112 GCA_001517045.1 Pseudotsuga menziesii | reverse complement strand
TATATCATAAAGTACAAAATAATAAAGCTCAAAATAATAACGTCCACAAATAACAGTCTACAAATCACTCCTACGCCATTGATCGAGAGATCAACCATCATGGACACTACCGCCAATTGCACTATTCCCTTGGCCTTCCTCATGCATATCACAAAAAAAATTTCCCATTTCTGAGAACTACAGAAGTTAAAACCGTGAACTCTACAAGTCAGTTACATACCACATATTTAAATTACATGTAGAATGTGACAAAAAATTAAATATATATATGAAACACATATCTATGAACTCACCTTTTTTGAGTTGAGTGTCAGGTTTGGGAGGCTGGGTATCTGCTGAGACAAGCCTTCATTGGGACCCGAGTGATGAGCGGAAACCCACTCATCCGTAAACATCATGGCGGCTTCAACACCCTCATCTACAGCTTCCTATTTCTGCTTCTGTTTCCATGACATGAAAATAGTTATATTAATGAATTACAATTTGAACATGTAAATGATAATCTGAACATAAATATGCAAACAATTCGAACATAAATAACTAATACCTCGTCGATTGGCATGTCATGAGTAGGACTCGAGCATGACTTTGTAGAATCATGTGCAATGCCCTTGCCTCTATCCTGTACAATATAAACAATATAAATTACGAAAGTTAGCACAAACCAAAATATTACATGTTCAACAATTGACTCATTTAGAAATTAAAATTTATGATGGAAGATAACACATACCTCATCGACGTGGACGGACAAAACTGTAGCAAGACCTTGAATAGATGTATCACTGCCAAACATGACCTCCATGAAACCGGTCTCCTACATGGAGGTTTAACACAAAGGAAATTATTAGTTAAAAAATGATTCATTTGAGGATACATTACAATCATGACAATCAAATGACGATAATCAAATGATGACAATAAAGATATACATGTCCCATCAGTCAAGGCTTGCATCTATGATGCAATCCAAAATATGTATCGTGGGCCATGTAGCATCCTGCATCACTGTGTCGTGATCAAGAATGGTGAGAACATCATCGGCCACCCACTGTAACTTAAGCTCTACAGGTGCAGTGGGTGCTCTGCATCTCCATTAGAGGAAATTTCAATTTAAAATGGGCCTTCCAAAAATAATACAAATTCCATGTCATCATGTATTATCCAATCAAAATGATTTAAAATTCAAAAAGGGAGCACCTTTTAAATAATTTTTTAATATAAATTTGGGGATAGGTATTCTAAAAAAAACTACTTTTTGTGTTCATATTTTTGACATATCTCCCTATGTTTTTACTAAAATTCTGATCGGGAGAGCTCGTTGGATGTGGAATTAAATTCCACATTCAATGAGTACCCACTCGGCATAATTTTGATGGGCCCCACTACCCCAAAAACAAGAAAGACCTGAAAAAAACGTGATGATGATGTCATCATCATGTTTTTTAGGTATTTCTTGTCATCACATTTTTTAGGTATTTCTTGTTTTTGGGGTAGCAGGGCCCATCAAAATATTCCGAATGAGTACGCATTGGATGTAGAATTTAATTCCACATCCAATGAGCTCTCTCGATCAAAATTTGAGTAAAACCAAAGGGAGATATGTCAAAACTACGAACAAAAAGGTAGTTTTTTCTTTTCTTCCTCCAAAACTAATAAATATTATCTTATTATTTTAACTATTATTTTATTAATTTTCCTTAGGAGGCCCATTTTGAGTTGAAATTTCCTCTAATGTCTACCTGCACAACCATCATGGTACCATGCATTTTCATGTGTGTCGCCTCTACCAATGCACTACGCTCCTTAGTCTCTAGCTGAGATGACTCAGCTACATCATCTGTCCTAAGCACGTTCCTAATATGGAGAGCTACAAAAGGCTTTGGATCTGGCTGATCTCCAGGGTCTCTCTTAGCCCCAGGACGCGCATTATTGTGTCCCCGACCAGCACCATAGAAGCTCAAGGGTGTGCTGGTGTAATTTGGGTGCATCTCCATGAAAAACTCTCCATATATATGTTTTGCAAAGTATAGTGGGACCTGGTCATGGTGGGGAAACATGCCCCACGCTCCAATGAACCTGTCATATACATAAGGCATTGCATCCTCTAGCTTAAACTCCTTGAGTTTAAGCGGTTGACCAGGGGCACGGTCAAGAGGGATATCAAATAATTTTCCCTTCACATCATGGCTAGCTGTTGCATCTCTTACTACAACCTAGTTATCAGAACCCATCACTGCAACCCTTCTTCTCTGACATGCAGAGGCCCAAGTAGAAATCAATGGTCTGATGGACCTATAGACCTTCAGTATATTATCTACTACCTCTAACATCATCCACATCGAGCATGATGCGAGAGAGTGGTATAGAATGGATAGGACGTTAAACCACAATCACTCATGCTGATTGGTAATGTCTTGCAACGTGATATGTGTGATATCATCCTCCCATGGTGCTTCCTCAGGAGGGTCGAGGCCCTATTGTGCAACACCTGAAAATTAGATGAAAACAAAAATGTCAGTCAAAATACATACATCAACTATAGGTGAATTTGAAATCAATATAAATTAAAGGTATTGATAATTGAAAGAAATATATATATGCATTTAATGTACCTATCTCATGGGGAACCTCCCCACCGACACCAGCAATATCCTCCTTGTCACTCACATGCACAGAGCGGTTATTGCTCATCTCCCCAGTAGGAATGTGTATCGACGTAGATTTCCTAGGCAAACCTGTGAAAATAGAGACATACAAGTTGAAGATTGAATATACACATGTGAAACAATTTAATTTGATGTAACTGACAACAAAGAGTACATCCTGTGCAATTGTATACTTAGGAATCCTCTACCGACCTCCGGGGCAAGGAATGGTCGTAGATCCTCCAGTGCTCTCCCTTTGGAGAATCGAAGAACCTCGCTGTAGAGATGCATCTGCATGAAATAAGGCATAATAAATGCAATCAACAAACAATTTAAGATAAATGATAAAGATGTCAATAGTAAAGATGTAGATTTGAGATGATTAATATATCATCACATGGTGTACATTAATAATGGGAAAAGGATCATGAGTGTGAGCATAATTAATAACGAAATGACACATGCAAAGTTTTTTTTCACAAATAGTTGCTTGATCATTCATGTCATGTGTGTGAATGCAAAAGTGTTCTTGGGACTCATGGTTTTCGCTTAGTTCGAAGCTCTAACTTTTCATCCCAATCAAGTAACAGTCTCTAACTTTTCATTTCAATTTTTTTTAAACTTTACCTATACACATAATTTATGTCAATAGCATTTTTTTCCACTAGGTACAAGTCAACCATTCCATCAAGGATATTTTGAAAAGATACAACAATATGTTTAACATGTGAATTTTTTTCCACTAGGTACAAGTCAGTCATGCCATGTGCTTTAGTCTTGTTTTGGTCTACATAAGGAATGTTGGTTGCTTCTGGATTGTTGTTGGTAAAATGCATGTTTGTTACAAGAGGCTAGCCTAGTTTTATGATACTGTCCAAGGTAACTTTGATTCACACTTGAATAACAAGCTTCATGTTTTATTATTTTTTTTTTCTCTTTACAAGAAAAACCACAATACTTAGATTTGAGTTTCAAAACAAAAAGATATAGTTCCACTTCTCTATAAGTTCAAATTTAAACTTATATATTTATTAATAGTTTCATTTTTTTTTTATGTTTAAACTATTAATTTAATTTTATAAAATTTAAAATTTAAAAGTATATATTTAATTAACTCTTTCATCAACATTTAAAAAAAATAATTTTAAACTAATTTTTAAAACTATAATTATGTAAATTATTTCATCCATTTAAAAAAATTAAATTACATTTCCAGTTTTCCTAATTTAATGTATAAATTTATATATTTTATTAGTAATATATTTTATTATTATTTTAAAATATTCTAAATTTATAATTTATAATTTTCAAAATGTTGAATATAAATCTATATATTTTTTCGAAAAAATATCAAAAATATAATTTTATCTTAAATTATGGATTTCTATTAATTTTTTAATTTGATTTTTTTTCAAATTCACACACTTATTTAGTAATATATTTCTCCTTAAAAAAAACAAAAAAAAAACTGCACATTTTCATCATGCTTTTGTTTGAGCTTACAAAAAACTAAATACATAAGTATACTTTTCAATAAACTAAAATCAAAATAGGTCAACCAAATAAGTCAAAACATACATATCATATTTTATTATGAAAAAAATATTTATAAGAAATATAAATATGAATTAATATAATATTTTAATTATAATTATAATTTATTTTAATTAAATAGCTAATAGTTATATATATATATATATATATATATATATAGTAAAATATATGGGTTGTTTAGATAAATGCCTACGTCGGTTTAAGGTTCATGATTGTTTCGTGCCTAGGGTTTGGTTTTTTCCAATCCTTCGTGTATTCTTGGAGGATTGAAAAAAATTGGGCAGCATTTCTGCTTGCCTGACACACATTTCAAAATTAAAGCAGCAGCATAAATGCTGTTGGTTGATAAAAATATTTATACAAACTATAAATTTTAATTTTAAATTTAACAAATTTGAATTTTTTCAATCCTCTGTGTATTCTCAGAGGATTGAAAAAATTTGGGCATCATTTCTGCTTGTCAGGCACACATTTAAAAATTAAGTTGGCAACATAAACGCTACCAATTTACAAAATATATATATAACAAAAAATTAAATTTTAAATAAATAACAAATTTCAATTACAATTTTATAAAAATCCGACAGCATTTATGCTTGTTGGCATACATTGCAAACATATTAGATTAAAAAAAACTAACCTAAAACCATATATAATAATGACTTTTTCAATTTTAACCTAACATTTTAAAACTTTAAAAAAAAGTAAAATTCCATTTGAATTTCAAAAAACAAGGTTTGGGTGTTACATCTCTATTCCGACATAGTGGTGAAAGGTAGGGATGGGCGTGGCTTGCGTAGTAGCTTGCTCGAGGTCTCTAGGGACGCAACAACTTGGTCAAGGTCTTCGAGGATGTAGTAGCTCAATTGAGGTCTCTACTAGCTCGATCGAGGGGATTCTGTGCAAAAAATGACAAAATGGTCGCAGCTTCCCGTAGCCTTTTTTATAATTTTTTAACAGGAACCTCGATCGAGGTCCAAAGCTCGATAAAGGATTTATTTAACCCTCGATTGAGCTAGCGGTAATTCCTCGATCAAGGGTTTATTGCTAACTCGATTGAGGGTTTACTACTAACTCTAACTCAATCGAGGGTTAAATAAATATTCTATCGAGCACTTGTTAAACCCTCGATTGAGGTATCAAGACCTCGATCGAGGGTGCATTTTTTGTTTTTTGCTGAAATTTCCTTGCCAAAAATTGTAACCCACCTCCATGGATGAACCCAAGTATCCTGTAGTGTTGCATAACATTCCATGAGAAATGGATGGAGGTGGTGCTGAAGCATTGGTTAAAATGTTCGCATAAACTGTGTGAACTATTTTTCATTGCATTGAAATAATTGGATTATGCAAGGTTTCTAATCACTTGATTGAATTTGACATGTACGAAATATTGCATGTTATGGGCTACAAGAGAAGAATGATGAGACTTTTTCTGAAGGGATAAGAATACTGTTGACTATACCATACAACCCTAGCAGAATGAGACTATCGAAAGAAATATTGGAACAAATTGTGAGGATGAAAAATCCATGATGTGCAATCAATATCTACCTACCTCCTTATGGGAAGAAACCTCCAACGCGACTATGTATATCCAAAATAGAATCCCAAATGTTTTTCTAGGAGAGAAGACTCCCGAAGAAGTTTTCACAGATAAAAAGCCAGTTGTTGGGCATTTGAATATTTTCGGTTGTCATTCATGAAGAGGATAATGATGGAGGATCTAGATTCTGGTTATCTCCATTTAGACTTTGAGAGGGAGAATCGAGAATAGTCCTCATATTCGCTAGCTCCTAAAGAACCGATATAATTGGTTGAAAGATCACTTGATGAACCTCCTTCTAAGAGGATATTTGCATGGTGTTGAGACATTCTACAAGAAGTAGAAAGGGATGGATCACCACTAGGATCATCTAGAGAGTGAAATAGACATGAAATATATTCAGTGTATGTTGCATTGTTGAGTCACATCAGTGATTCAAAACCCTCCGCCTATAAAGAAGCTGCTAATCAACAAGTATTGAAAGATGCCATGGTATAGGAATACAAATATATTATGAAGAATGATGTTTGGTAAGTGGTTCCTAAACCTAAAGGGAAGTCCATAGTAACTTCTAGGTGGCTTTATAAAATCAAACGTGTTGTTGATGGCACTATTGAAAAGTATAAATCTATATTTGTTGCATGTGGTTTATCACATAAAGAATGCATAGACTATGATGAGACATTCACTCCCATGGCTAGGTACACCACTAATCAAGAAATTATTTCCCTTGCTTCAGCGCTTGGATAGAAGCTTCACCAGATCGATGTGAATACTTCATTTCTCAATGGTGAGGTTGAGGAAGAGGTTTACATACAACAACCTGAGGGGTTTTTAGTTCATGGGAAGGAGTCCCATATTTGGAAACTTAAAAAAGCATTGTATTAGATTAATAAATCCCGCAGGACTTAGTATTTGAGGATTGATAGCTATCTTCAGATCTTGGGATTTTCTGAGAGAAAACCTAATCCAAACCTATACTTCAAAGTTATGAAGAACCAACCTATGATATTGGTTCTCTATGTTGATGATTTTTTCCTTACTGGAGAGGAACATCTAATAGCTTGGTGCAAGAGGGAGCTCGCTTTCAAGTTTGAAATGAAGGACTTGGGTCTTATGCACTAATTTCTTGGTCTTGAGGTTTGGAAAAGGAAAGATGAGATCTTTCTTTCTTAAGGAAAGTACATTTTTAATGTATTACCCAGGTTTGGCATGATAAATTGAAAATCCATGTCTACACCGATGGTTTCTAATTTGAGGAAACCACATGAGTCATATTATGAATCAGATCTAGTGGATCCTACTATTTATATACAACTCATTGGTTCGTTGATGTACTTGATACATTCGAGACCTGATATATGTTATGTTGTGGTTATCTTGAGTTGGTTTGCATCTGATCCTAGACGTAGACATTAGGTTGTTTCTAAGCACATTCTTAAATACCTTCGAGGTACTATTTCTTGTGTAATTAGATATGCCTCCACTGGAGGATTAATTCTACTTGGATATGTTGACTCTGATTAGGGTGGTGGAATTGAGGACCAAAAGAGAATATATGGATGTTGTTTTAGTTTGGGTATAGCTATGATCTCTTGGTCCAACACAAATCTAATATTTGTAGCCCATAGTACTACAGAAGCATAGTATATTGTAGCTAGTACCTCCTTCCAAGAAGCTATGTGGCAAAGTAATCTAGTTAACGGGTTGTTTGGTGAAAATATTGAGGCCATTGTCATTTGCTTTGACAATCAGAGCTACATTAAGCTCTAAGAAAACCTTGTGTTTCATGAAAAGTCAAAGCACATAGAGATAAAGTATCATTTAATCAGATACATAGTCCATAGAGGTGTTGTAATACATCAATACATTGTTACTGATGATAAGATTGTAGATATATTAACTAAGCCTCTGTCTGTGATGAAGTATAGGTACTTTTGAGACAAGCTTGGCATGGAAAAGAATACCTCCCTCACTTAGACGGAGTGTTAAAGTTACAACATCATGATTCATTCTCTAATCCAATATTGTGCACCAGGATTAGGCTTGATGTGGTGAGGTAGTAGGGAACCTGAGTTGGACTCAGGAAATTTGGAATAGATTTTTGACTTGGACTCAAGAATGACTAAGCCTTATGTGTAAATATTAATCCTCATGTGTTGAGGTGAATGGTTTTATAGGTCAAAGTGATGATGTTGTATAGACTTGTTGGACAAGACTAACCACTTTTGTGTCAAGTGGGATCCTCATGTGTTGAGGTGGGCCTCATGTGTAGAGGAAATGATTTGATACTTGAAGCATTCATGATGTGTGACATATGTTGATGCCCGATTTTTTCATCACTTTTGGTTGTTAAAATGATCTGTAGGCATTACTTTTATCATTTTTTGGCATACTTCATGCCATTCAGACCATCAATTAAACCCAGGTATGAATGTATTTGAATATCACAAAAGTCTTGGTTAATTTTCATTATTTTATGGTTTTGTTAACAATCATGTGAAATTTTTAGACGTGCTTGGAATATAGAATTTGTTTTGCAAGATATGGTTTTCAAATGGACCTCCACTCAGATGCGCGTTCACGCCAAAGAAACCCATTTGCATTCAGACCGTCATACAACCCTTTGTTCATAACCGTGGGTTCGTTGGTTGGAATATTTCGGGGCACTAAGAGAAAAATGGTTCCATGGAATCTGTTGGACACGAGTCCTCAATGGCGTGAGAGCCCTTGTTCTAGAATATTCGGGCTCCTTCTTGCTCATCTTGACACCGCATTCTCCACCCACGTCAAAGGAGATCAATGTATTAGCTACTCGCGCGAGGAGAAGCAATGCCCAAGGAATCAGGAAGACGGCCTATGCGCTGTCATGAACTGTTATGTAGTCATTTTCTCAGCAGTTAAGATAGCCTATTTTGAGAGCAGTCGTCCACTAAAAGGGTCGACCTGCTCCTCTATTGTAAAAATTAAAAAAAACGTCTTCGGATAAGAGTTAGGAGCTAGTCGTAGGCATAGAAACTCTGCAAAACTATGTTTCAAGTTTAATAAAATTCCATTTTTGCTATAGATGTATGTTTTCATCTTATGTGAGTGATTGATTGACTTAGACGTAGCCCCTGATTACGGAGAAGGGCCCCTCAACAACCATAGTTCTTCCATGTGTATATTTTTGTTATTTCCTTCTATAGATAAGTAGTTTTTGTTTTCAATCTTTGTATGTAATTCAATTTTCCTGTAGTTGATGTTGTTTTGTCTCCTGTAATGCATATTTTCTGTTGTTAATATAATTTATGTTTTGATGTTAATATAGTTTATATTTTCAGAATTGATAGTGATCGGTCGTGCATAGTTCCTTTCATCATTTCTTTCAGTTTGTTTTCTAGTTTTACATTTGCAATTAGTTAGAGCTTAATTAGTTTAATGTTTCATGGTTAGCTCATAATTAGGTTCAAGTCTGTTAATTATTCTGTAGCTGTAGATTAAATCCACTTATCTTTTAGCTTGCTTTATTATACAATAGGAAATGATTTCTCTCCTTAGATGTATATTAGCATAGTTGCTCTTCTATTATTTCAATTGCTAAATAGCTTAGTTACTATCTTTTCTACACTCTAGCTTCATATGCATAAACCAACTAGTGTCAGGATCATTTAGGTTGCTTATTTCGTAATTTACATTGTTTTTCACCATCCGGACTGTCATTCAGACTGTCTTTCTATATTGTCATCCGGACTGTCATAGAGACTTTAATATTTCCTACTTTGTTTTTATGCTTGTTTAAAGTGCAGTTTTTCAAGTTTTCGAATTGTATTTTTTTGTAGTTAACTAGTAGTCATATATATAATAAGGACCTTATTTCGAACCACATAAAGTTTCCATTAAGCTCCATACCTATTCTTAGCTTTCATTTCTTTTTTTTATTAGTTCACTTTTTGAATTGTGTTTCTTTTATCTCTTATTTCTTAATTTATTACTGCTTTAGAACTTGTAAATTTCAGCCCTAGTTTAATTTACTTCATTCTTATTTATATTGATTTTAGATTAAACTTGTTAATTTCATTCTCTAAAAATTACATTAGTTCTTTATGGGTTGATCATCATTTCTAGTTCAAGCATAGGATCTGTTCTCCTTATTTTGTAGTTGACGAAGATGTTGATAGGATATGATTTGATTCAGAAATAAAATACCTTTATTAAGTTTTCTAGTTGTTTCTAGATTACATTTTCCAAGTCATTTTCCATATGCTTAGATTTTCTTAAAACTTGTGTTGATCAGTATACTTCATAGGATAACATAATTGTTGCATGTTTCCGATTTCAGAATAGTCATTAGACATACATTTTGTTGGTTCCTTGTTAATAGATTAGTTGTTAATTAGCATTCTATTTCAAATACTTAAAGTGTCATTTACTTATGAATAAAGAATATATTACAATGTTTACAATCACTTGTAATTGGACACTTTTCAGTTTACATCTCTTTGTATAGGTTAAATTAGATTTACTTCCATTCAGTTTCCTCGTTACCTTTGAGATTCATTTTGATACACCTTCTCTAGTTCCTATCATATTTGATGCATATCCTCAGAATCCTCAAGGGGAATGGAATTAGATAATTTAGCTTAGTTTCCAATATTTGTTAAATGCATGTATAGTTTAACTATTGAATTTATTAGGTATATTAAGTAGTTGTAATCTTGCCTCAGATAATATAATTTATTGTCTTCATATAGTTAGGGTTCTGAACTTGTTTATAGACTTTCTAATTCCTATATTAGAAGCTGAATAATTAGGTTTCACTATAAGGAGTAATTTACTTTCGATCAAGTCTTGTTTCTTAGAATAGTATTGCTTATATCTTATCAGCTATTGTTCATAGAGTAGAGTAGTATAAATTGATACTACTTTGATCTATTGGTTTTGTTCAAGTCTAATTAACTTAGTAGTTGTATTTCTGAAGTTTAACTCGGTTTTTCATTTTGTAATATCTTTCGATCTTTTCTTTATTAAAATATTTCTACGATATCCTAGGTACCTTCTACATTAGCATATGTTTTTTGTCAACTCCAAGTTTACAAACCCCAGTTGATAATTAAATATTTGGTGAATTCATTAAGACAATAAAACACCCAACAACATATTATTAACCATTATCTAGATATTAAGTATCCTCGAGAGACTGGCCACTACCAAAGTGAATTACTTTAGCATAAGATCATTTGTCACGATAGTAGAATGATATGATCAAATAATTGGACAAATCTTCTTACTATAATTTGATATGATAGATAAATTAAAGTTCAGATATATGGACCATGCAGATAAGATAAGAGAAATGATAAGTTGCTTATAGAATAGAGAAATTCAAATTGCACATTAGAATGACTTCAGTTGATTAAGAAGAACTAAATTATTTAAACTCAAGTGATATTAACAATGAGTACTTAAAATCTATATAGGATAACTTGAATTGATCAGTTCAATGAATCAATCAAGTATGATTTTAGTTAAGAGAATTAAAATAAGTTCCATTTAACTAAGAGTGTTTTGCATGACTACACTTTAGTTAAACTAAAAGATGACACTTGATTTACAACACTTGAGTTAGCATCCTAACTAAGTTGTCTAGCTTCCAGTTGTATAATGAATTCATCGTAAAGTCACTAGAGAAAATATTCAATGTCAAAGATGAAAGACATTGTGCAATGTGTTGTGTAGGATTGATGAGTTCGAGGTGCAGAGTAATTTTCACTTGAAGGCATTTACTATATTCTGCATGAGGCTTATTTCACCCATGTAGTGATTCACTACCTCTTTCATGCAACCTAATTTGCAAGTTATATTGTGTGTTGGGCATACAATTGGATCATCCAATCATTCTCTCTTCTCTATTGCTCAATGATTAAACCTGGTGTGTTTGAATTCTCTCTTATCTTGCACTTGGGGTTCCAAAAGAAATTTTCAATTGTAAAAGACATTCTCTATTATATATCATTATTATACTGAGGATATTTGATGGGTTTCTTTCAATCTCATTGTTTTGAGGTTTTCCCCCATGGTAAATGATGTGTTATGTGTGAATGATTATGTGCATGAATGGTTCATTGATTTCAATTACTCAGTAACTATGTAATTAAATATTAAAGAACAAAGCTCAACATAGTTCATAAAAAATTCAACATGAAGAACTTTCTGAATGTGCTGCAAGTGTTCTTCCCAACTCTTTTTTAAGATGGGGATGTCATCCATATATACAACAACAAATGAATTTGTGAAAGGCCTCAATATGTCATTCGTCAGCCTCATGGAATTTGTTGGCGAATTTGTTAAGCGAAAGGGCATGATGAACCATTTGAGAATACCTTATTTATACTTGAAAGAAGGATTCCATACATCAGTTGATTCTATTGGAACCTGATGGTAGTTGGACTTCAAATCAAACTTGCTAAAGTAATTAGCTCCCTTGAGTTGGTTGAGAATATCGCCAATTCAGGGAATCAGGTACTAATTCATGGCTATGATTTTGTTTAAATCTTTGTAATGAATGCAGAGGTGTCAGGTTGCATCTTTATTCTACAAGAGCGTGACTAGAATTCCACAGGGTAAAGAGATGGGTCGAATGTTCCCCTTTCGGAGCAGCTCTTGCATCTAATGCTCGACTTCCTCATTTTCTAGGAGAGAGCATGAATATATTGTCCCATTAGATAAAGGCGCACCAGGGTTTATATTTATTGAATCGTTGACCTGACAATGCGAAGGAGCCTCGACAAATGAGGAGAAGATGTCTTGGTATTCTTCTAAAAATTTGTTCACTTGATTTTGTTGTGGGGAAAGGCCTTGAGTGGAGGCCATAGATTTGGACATGACCTTCCATTCACTGTGAGAATAAATCATGAAGAGGACAAATTTCCCAGTCTGGGAGATGACCTTTTTTGCACTATTTAGCTGATATCAAAGAGGCTACGGTAGGTGGAGGTACCTTTGGCATCCTATACAGTTTTTCCCCAAAGTAAAAATTATGCTACAAAGTATAAACTCATACACAACATGACATTTCCATATATATATGGCTGACCCAAAATAACATCACAAACTTCAAGTGGGGAAACATCACACAATTACCTCATCCTTGAAGGGTTGTATTTCATAGGGTAGGTGACACTATTGGTTGACATGGAGATCTCATCCATGAATGATCCACCTAATGTTGTATGGTTGTGGGTGTGGTGTTATCGGAAACTCCAATCACTTAACAACCTCTAGCGATATTAGGTTCTTTTGGCTTCCACTATGAAATGCAATAGAGCTCCCTTCACCCACATATGTAAGTGAAAAAGGTGCTCACCTTCTTCCAATTCCTATGGTTCATTGGGTCGATCCTTGATGATAGAAACTATGGCACTGGTTCTATATCAGTGATCTACTTCCCCTTGTGCAGCTCTAAATTAGAGTCAAATCCTGGATCTGGCCCTTAGGATTTCATTTTAGCCACCAATGACTACTTTGAGTGACATTCATTAGTGTTGTGCTAAGGGATTTTATTTAAATTGCACCACTTCCCAATGTATTTCTTTGTCTTCCCATTACCCTTCTTCACTTGCAATTTAAACTGGTTTTCCTAAGGTTTTCCATCCTTTATTTTTCCTTTGTTATGTGGACTAGGGACACCTTCTTCGTTCTTTTACTATGATGCATTCATAAATTCAAACTCCCACTTTTCCATTTGATTCAATTTTTGCTCAATTTTGATAGCATAACAATGAGCATCTCCTATTGATGAGATGTCCAAGAAATCCATTTATATTTGTATGTACCTATGTAGACCCCTACGGTATTTTAGAACTAGATGTCACTCAATTCTTTGATATCCAACTTGGTGTGCAAGGTATGGAAATATTTGTGAACTTCATCATTTTTTTTGTCCCTCTCTTGACACAATGTGTTCCATCTCGTGTACTAGTCATCATATCTTCCAACAGGGTAATATTGTTCCTTCACAAGATCCACAAAAGATGTCCAAGTGGGATTAGCGCTAAACAGTTCAAGGTCCTTTATAGAGTTTTGCTCATAGTAATTTTCCCACTAAATTTTGACATAAGGGATAACCTTAAGGATCACAAAGGTTATTTTTCCCCTGTCGAAAAATTGTGGACATAGAAATACCCTTCCTGCATATTTAAACATTTTTCCAATGCATCAGCATCTATCTGACCTTCAAATATAGGAATATAAAAATTATTTTTTACCCTAACAGGGGTGGAACCTCTGAAGTGGTTGCTCAACAAATATGTGTCTATTGTTGTTGGAATCCGTCAAAGGATTTGGGAAAATTTATCTATCATCTCGTTCCTTTTTCATGTAAGGGATTCCTTGAGTAACATCTTAATAGGATCTCGTGCTTCCTCATCTCTCTTTTCTTCTATCACGAGCGATCCTTGGTGTCCGCTAAGACATTATTTCAAAGGCTCAAGTAGCTTGGGTCCCAACCCTTTATACTCTAACCTTAATGGGGACATGCATAGATAAACATAATAAAGAGTAGACTGCTCTGATACCACTAATCCATGTTTGTGTTAGAACAAAATGTAAGAATGCATACATAACATAGTACACACACATATTGCAAACAACACAATGATACAATAAAGTCAAAGTTTATCACTTGATGAAATAGAACATAATGTAAAATTCAAAATACAAAATAGCTAGAATGGTGGTAGTTGATCTTTGAGAAGTGATTTGGCAGCTATGCTCATCCGTAATAAGCTAAGTTAAAATGAGGCCAAAGCGACCATTTAACATAAAGCATAAATGAGAAAATCCTAAACAGAAAAAACCCTAACCCAAGAAGATGAAACACCAAAAGGTTTGTGGGCCCCATTGTGGTTAGTTAATACATTAACTTCCCAAGGGCATAACTTTTTCATACAATCTTTGTATCGGGTTCTTGGTGGCATGTCTAAAAGGTCTAGCCGAGAATTACACATTCCAATATTCTCATACACACTGTAATATTCTCATACATGCCTTTGGATATCGTCTAGGAACTACCGTGCTAATAAAACATCATTTAGGGTTTCAAAACGTCCCCAAAAGATTTGGACCCAAAAAATCGTAAAAACTGTCAAGATGGAAAATTGTGTTTTGAGCTAGCTGACTAGATCAATGGCCACCAATGCCCACTTAGATCATCAAATTATGGAAGGCCATCATGGCATTTGAGCTTCTCTTCAAATCATCATTTGGGAATTCCAACATGTAAATGGGTCTCTTCAACAAGCTATTCAACTATTCATGGGATGTTCGAGACCTAATTAGGTCCAAATTCATGGAATGCTCATGGATCCTATTTGTTCTCTGAATAAATAGAAGTTTCCAGCTTCTTCTAGAAAAATCAACCACTGTTCAAACATGGTAATTGTTCACTTCCAAAATTTCATCTCTCATTCAAGTTTCCAATGTCCAAATTAACATTTTTTTAGAAATATGTTCATCAAATTCTAGTTCATATGTCTTAGAATGAAGATAATATCAATTATTGTGAATTTACTAGTATATTTATTCATACTCATGATTGAGGAGGGTAATATTAGGCCTTAAAGTCCCCATACAATCACAAAGTCCTTGATCACCTATCATGTGAATTGTTATTCTTATCACATTATGAGTTGTCATACCTATCCAATGGTGGGTTGTTAGTGAGATATAGTTTTAGAGATGACTACAATCCATGTACTATATAACACCATTATTGATATGAAGATCAAGTTGAAGAAGAAATACTTGAGTCTTTTCCACAATATTTTATATATTCTTGCTTGTTCTATAATTTATCATTAATCAATTCATTATAATATGTTTAAAAGAAATCCAATTATTTAATGATGAAATATTTAAAAAAAAAATTTCTGATTATATCAATTTAAATTTAAAACACTTATAAGTAAATTATAAAAACTTTCCTACATTATTGTTATCCAAATAACAATGAAGAATGGGGATTTAATATGTAACAACCCCAAATTATTTAAAAAAAACAAATTATAATTAAATCAATTTAAATTTAAAACTTAAGAATAAATTATCAAAACTCTCTTACAATGAAGTAAGAATAAATTATCAAAACTTTCTTACAATGAAGTAAGAATGAGGATATAGATGTGTAACAACCTCAAATTATTTTAGAAATATGGTTATTATCTTTTAAATTTAAATTATGTTAAGGTCAATAGTCCCCACATTTTGAGTGTATTATCTATAAAACTAGTTAGACTCTTGATTAAATGTTGAGACTTTTAACTTAAAAAGTAATTATTATTATAATATTTCTAAAAAATCAATAAAATTTTCAATAATTAAAATATAATAATTTATTAATAATATTCGCTTAAAATAATTTTATTCAATTTTTAAATTATTATTACGATAAAACAAATTTCAAAAACCAATCCAATTTAAAATTATTATTATGATAAAAAAAAATTTCAACAACCAATCCAATTTTTAATGACTAAAGTATAATAATTTATTAACAATCATTAACAAAACAAAATGTTATAATCAACCTCTTAAAAATGCTTTACACCAATTCATAAGTCACATTATCCTTCATAACTTTTTTAAGAAGTGAAAGTGCTGAGCCTTAAACTTATTATTCTATTCTTCATAAATGTAATAATAACACCAGTAATCTCATTATCCTTCTTCGTAAATGTAATAATAACACCACTAATGTCATTAAAATAAATTTATGCTATTCCAAAATATAATAATATGTTAAACAATAAAAATGAAAAAAAAAACTAAGAGGAAATTATTTTAATCATAAAGAAAAGGAGAACTAAGTGCTAAAAAGATGCATTTCTCAATGTTCTCTTGATTCCTCTGAATAATTCCTGTGGTTAAAAATATGAAATGGAAAGGGAATGAATAATCAGAAGAAGTGCAAAGTTCAAAAATATCCCAGTGTTAAAGTGCGTTTCTGCTGCTCTAATGCAGCATTTTACTAATGAAAATGCAAATGATCTCACGATATTTCTTTAAAGTTTAAACCCATAATGGCATGAACAGAACTCGATATAAGCATTAAAATGCACTAGAGTTGGCAGTTTCACTTTTATTATCACATATCCATTAAACAGTAGAAACTGGTAACATTCTACTTATAATGCGTGATGCAACTGAGAGCTACTGAAACTCTTGATGACCTAATGCTACATCCAGAGCCATTAAAATTAAACCTACAGACCTATTTCTTCACAAGTAAGCCTCCTGCTTAATGATCTACACTCGCAATAATTAACTGAATTGAGATTGCAGGCACCTGGAGGGTTTCAAAGATCTTGTGCCCGGGGCAGATCCAGATCATGTTATCACAGAAAAAGAGTGGGAGCAACGATTGATTCTCGATGATTCAGATTCACCATCCGTAGCGAATTTCGGTGTATTTGGTCTTCAGCCACTTGAAGCTGCTTCGCACGGAGCTCTTCATCTTTCCTTCGACGGCGAGAACCTTGTAGCTAGCCACGCGCTTCTTTCGTTTCATCTCTGCATCGTTTTGCACGCCGAACGCGTTCACCTTCACCTTGGGACCGTTGAAGTTATACGCGTTGCTGCAGAGATCCCCTCTCGCTGCATACTCATCTTGCTGCTGCGGCGGCGGCGGCGACGGAGGATTATTGCAATTCACATGCTGCGATCCAGCGCCGGATGTCGATGAGTTCTCTGCCGGAAATGATGACGCGTCTGAGTGCTTTTCCATCAGATTAACACTAAATCGATCGAGATCAGTTGAAGCAGATGATAGCCCTGAAGCCGGATAAGTTCAAGAATCGACCGGATTTTCTTCTCAGAAGGCCTGCTCAGATCAGATCAAAACACACAAGGAAAGAGCTGGAATACTACGTCTCTCTCTCTGTGATCCAGCTATCATATTGTACTATTGGAGCGTGTGGCAGCGCTACAAGGACGCGTATAGCTCTGGATTAAATAAGAAAGCGATGCACTGAAGTGAGGTTGGATGAATGGATGAAGGTATATCCACAGTGGTATTATTGTGAAGTGACCACTCAACACGAGATATTCCTTGGTCACATGGGTCTCTACCAATCCACCCGTTAATTATTTCCAATCTCGACTTTGGGAAAGGCTGTAATTTACAGGAGTGGGGTGCATGATTGTCACAAAAGAAGGAAAGATTTTTAAAACATCTAAATCATGGGCATAAGAAGGAAAGATTTTTAAAACATCTGAATCATGGGCATATGCCAACCACCATGCTAGTGTCCTGAATGGGGTCTCACAAAAGAAGAGGTGGGCACCATGTCTAGGATTTTATTTACAAAATCTAAATCTAACTTCATTTCAACATCGATCCCTTCACGGATGTGGGGTCGTGTTTAAAGGACAAAGTAGTTAATTTGCTTCACAAACAAAATCTAAATCTAACTTCATTTCAACCTGGATCCCTTCACCGATGTGGGGTCTTTTTTTAAGGACAAAGTAGTCAATTTGCTTCACAAATCATTAAGGGAATTATGAAGTGATGTTATGCAAGACAAAGTGTGAGTGACTTCGTTTCACAACTTACAACGAACCAATGTAATATTATGTAATTTATTATTTATTTATTTATGTTACAAATGTTAGTGGCTTGAGAACAATGTATTTCAACTATTAACTAAGAAACTGTAATTTAGGGGCGTTTAAATCGTCAAAAAACTATAACTTAGGAATATTTAAGTCATCAAAATCACTTGGGGATCGCACTCGACCTGGGCTACACCAACCCTTATATTGCATGCTTTTTTTGGTGTCTCCTCCCAACTAAGTCACCCCTAAGGGTATCGAAGTCGGATCAATTTGCAATCGAAAGCCACACCTGCTTGCGGGAATTGGCATTTAAAAAAAAAATATGGCCTGTTTTCTAACATAATTTATGAAATAAATGATAATGTAGAGTTGGATTTTGAAATTTATGATAAATGATTTTAAATATTATAAATCAATATAGATATATTTTAATTTCATATTTATCAAATGCTTAGATGGATCAAATCTCAAGATCTAACCCCAGTTCCATTCTCTGACTGCTTCCACTCACTTGCTAAACTTAGGTTCACATTGTTGAGTGTCCATCAAGGCTTTCCTCATAAGCATTTCCATCTTTCAATAGACATTGTTTTGGCATGCTTAGTATCGCAGGTTTGAGACGAGCCAATGTCTACAATCTTCTTTGTCCACTCTTGCTCCTCCATGGCGTCATGTGGCTCTTGCCCCTCGTCAATCTCCCACTTACTACGGTCTAGGTACTATTTGGTTTCCTCTGATACATCATGAAAGTAATCCTGATTGGCTTCCAACACCTCTCTCGTTGGATTTTGGGCATGTGAGAGCCCCACCTAGAGCCTCCCTAACCTCTTATCGTCATGGTTTTTGCTATAATTTTAGTGACCTTTACAAAAATCCCACTGCAATCCCAAACCCACCTTGCTAACAACCTCTTCCTCATTTACTCGTTCTTCGTCACAATCGACAGAACATCCATAGAGCTCATGTACCAAAGACCATGCATAAGGTGGCTAATATACTTCGCCACCAACATCGTGAAATGACAACCATGGATGAGAGGGTTTACACAATCATTTACGTGAGTCCACACCCTTGCCACCACCTAGAGCATTATCGTCATGACTACCTCTACAAGCATCCACCCTATCACACCATCATTACAATTAGTTTCAAAGTCCTCAATCTCTTGCGACTTTCTCCATATTACATTCTCTAGCTAAGCCTCATCTTGCTAAATCCACCCCACTTTAAATTTGTATCCATCCTTCCATGCATGACACCACTTGATTCAATGAGCTTGCTATGTGACAGGTCATGGGCCGGTTGTCATATCACCCTTGCCATCTATCCCTCCCCCATAGTACACTCGCATCTCGGTCCACATTGTTTTAATTTATGAAAAGTATTTAAAAAAATTCTATTTATTTTTCATATAAATTTTACATGTACAATAGAGATGATTATCAAACACAATTAAAAAAAATTATACATCACTTATTTTATTTCTTTAAAATTTAATAAATTTGAATTTAAAATAATATATTAATGAAATGATTTAAATATGTGTATATAAATTATAGTTTAAATATTTTATAAATTTAACATATTTTTATTAAAAAATAACAAGAAAAAATAGTTTTTCATGGATGAGATGATGATGATGATGATGATTAACTTCCACTAAGACTAACTTTGGTTTATCAAACCTTAAGAAGGACAATACTTGGTTTACTTTAAAATCTCGTTCTTGTGCTCAAAAAACTTAAGAAGAAGTTTTCCAAGCTCAGTATAGTTTTGGCGAGTTAAGAGGTTCGAAAGGTTTGCATTGTAACAAATACTCTTGGTGTAAGAAGGCACTCAAAAAGTGAAAGTGATTTTCATCCTCAATACTCATAAACTCACACAAATAGCAAACCTTTTCCACCCATAAAAGTATATACATATTAATTATTAACATTGTAAAATCAAATTATATTAAAAAATATTAAATTCCTTATTTATTAAAACAAAAAATTAAATAATAAAAAATTAAAATAAAAACTTTAATTATTAAAAAAATATTTTTAATATCCATCGTCATCGAATAATGCTCATGTAGTAAGATTATACACCCAGCAATTTCTTGCTAAATAATGTATTATTGCAATTTGAATATTATGTTGAGTGATGAGCAATTACAAAACTATTCGGCCATTTTCAAACCAATCAATATTTGAATTTTGTGCTAAGCGTCTAAAGATCTTATGATTATATCTTGAATAAAAAATAAAAAATAATATATATCACTACTATATTCTTTATCGTTAAGAATGAGTTGGAACATCATCAGCCCCTTTTAATTATATTTTGTCTTCTTTAAAGTGGGCATTGCTTCGTACAACCCACATCCTTATGTCGGATCTTCGATCATATTTGGTAGAGCACATTGTTATATTTTTTTTATCATTGCACGACATGAATAGCTTTATATGGTAATTATATACTTGAAAATTACATAAATATATATTGTATTGTCGATTTGACACTTTTGTTTTGATTAGTCATTTGACTTTAAGAATTACTTAATAATATTAAATAATTAATTTCGGACATTATGATTAACTTATATTATTTAATAAAAAAATTTTGTTTATTTAATTTATGTCTATCACAATTACTTAAGTGATTTTGAGCAAATTTTCAAATATTTTATATTTTTAAAATTTATAAAAAAATTACCATTTTTAAATATGTGGAAAGTATAGAATATGTCCTCTACCACTGATCCTAATTCTCAATTCAACCCTTGTAATAGAAATCTCAAGTATGTGCTTTGGAACGATAGGTTTAGTCTTTTGGGTGGTAGAATTGATATGTATTTTAGATTTTATAAAAAATAATTGAATTGAGTAGATAACTTGGAGTTGAATATGATATTACCTGTTGTTATATATATACAAGTTTTGTGAATTTTTTATATTTAAAAAATGGAAGATAATTAAAATTTAGTGAGAATCAAATTTTAATCCAGGTAAAATTTGGAAGAGTAAAAACTTGTTAGAAAAAGTTAAAATGGAGATAAGCTTGAGATACCATTTCATTAATATGGTACATCTATAAATACAACTAATATGATCTTTGGTTTTATCAAGAAGTCTTTTGGACTTCATTATACTCTTCATATTCACACATCCCAACATTATACTAGGTTTCCAACATTCCACTTCCACTAGTCCACCACCGCACTAGCCCACATCATGATTAGTATCTAGCTATCACTTGGCCCCTCTAACATGTGGGTTAATCTTATCTAAAACATACATTCGTGACATAAGATTCTTTCATTGTTTCTATGTCAAATACAATTAATCAATCATTGGTTAATTTAAACAATTTAATATATCTAGCTTGTGCATGGCATCCATCCATTCCTTCAATTATAGCATACAATGGTATCCATGCACCTCATTATTACATTTAAATTTTACACACTAGAAGCTAAAACACATAACTATCATCATTACTAAGATGAGTCCATAACACATAAATTAAACATAATTGTCGCATATAATTAGGTTCATAATTCTACACACGTAGTCTACTCAGTTAAGATGAGTCCAACGGGTAATAAGAATAAATACAGTATGTCGAAGGTGGTTTAGTTCTTTAGTAAGAACTATGAGGCAATACATACACCCACCCTTCAGGAAACTTCGTCTCAAAGTTATAGTAAAAAAGTGAGGGATAATCACGACGCATGGTCTTTGTGTCCTACTAGGTAGAAAATCCTATGTCATATATATCCTACTAGACCTTAACTTCGTCCACAAGACGATTCCTAAGTTGTTGAAATCTATGATCCTATATGCATAATGGATCGACCATAAAATATCCCCTGTTAGAGACTTGCAATTCCTTCCAATGAAGCTTGTAAGTGTCATCAGACACATAATGCCACAATATAGATACACGAAATGCATTATGATTTTTATGCAAGTGGGGTGGCAAGGAAAGACGATATTAGGCAGTTGGTCCAATTCTCTATAGAATCTCAAATGTACTTATAAATCGAGGTGATAATGTGGTCCCCTTCCCATACTAAATACTAATTTTATTTGGTTCAATACAAATAAGCACTCGATCCCCTACCTTATAAATTCTATCCATTCTATGAGCATCAACATAGTTGCTTTTCTTATCCTAATCTTCCTTTAACCGCTTCCTATTCTTAACCACTATATCTTCCATGTACCTTATGAATTGTTTCTATGAATTTTGCAGCTACTGTAGTTGCTTTAAAAGGGTGAGAAAGAGAGCATAAATGGGCAGACTTTATTATTCAATCCACTACTACCATGATGACAATCTTTCCTTCTAACTTTGGTAGACCTATGTAAAATCCATTCAGAATTATTCCCAGTGTTGACTTTGCATGGCTACTGGTTGTAGAAGATCTAGTGGTTTGATTATCTCTCCCTTATCCCATTGGAAGACCAAACATTCTACCACAAACTTTTGGACTGTTAGATTTTTAACATTAATCTAGCATTATATTAGGATCTTTAACTGAGAGAATAATAAGCATAGCAATCAAACACAAGAGACAATGAAAACAGTTTTTTTCCTTGGGGAAACCATAAATGGAGAAAACCCCGCAAATTCCTCAGAGATAGAATCAGCACCAAAAGTAAGACCCCAAAACAGTAAGATGATCTCCCGACAGTAGTAACCTCTTTCTTCCTATCCCAGTGTCTATTTCTTCCTCAGCTATGCGCTACAACTGAGTGTGAGTGAGTGTGTGATAAATAGAGAAGTTCACTCTCTATTTATACTAATTCTTGACTTGACAATAACCTACTAGGGCCGACTTCTCTAGGAGAGTCTAATAACCCTAGTGCCCCGGAATTGCGAGGACTTTAACTCTTGACCAATAGGAGGGTTTCCCACAATGACTTGACATGACTTGTTTACATTATAGAACCTCCCGATAGGAACATTGGGGCATGACATGACACAAATACATTACAGACACATCTCGGAATAAACATCGGGGTACAATACATAAGAAATACAAGTGGATACATTCTGAAGTTACATTTACATTAACACTCCCTCTTAACTAGGAAGGTATTCTCTTGACACAATTTATTAGCACAAGTATTCTTCTCTGTATCATCTGGGTCATCATCGAGTCCTTGTCATCATTGAGTCCTTGTCATCTTCAAGTCATCTTCATCTTCAAGTCATATTCATCTTCAAGTCATCTTCATCTTCAAGTCATCTTCATCTTCAAGTTATCTTCATATTCAAGTAATCTTCATCTTCGGATCTAGATCATCACTGGAACATCATCACTAGATCTGTATCATCACTTGATCTGAATCATCACTAGATCTGGATCATCACTCGATCTGGATCATTACTGTTGGATCATCATCACTAGATCATCACAGGTGCTATCTCATGATTCTTCTCGTCATAGGAAGTTCTACAGAGCTAGCCCATTTTCATGCTGCTTGTAGGCCTAGCCACCATGTAGGTCTTCTTCAGCGCTTATATCTGACCCTAAGTCAGAATGGCCCACCCAGCACTTACATCTGACCATGAGAGGAACACATCAAACACCATGTCAAAAAGGCATTCCCAGCACTCACATCTGACCATGCAGGAACACATCCCACAACCACGGGGACTTCACTTAGTGAACCTCTCACATAGCACGTACGATCGTGGGGTATTAAAGAATACCCTTAATTTCAAGAGATATTGACCCAAACTCTTTTTGTTGAAACCCCCTCCCAATACTTAAAACCTCTTCCCCACCCGTTTTTATACCTCAATCCTTATAAACCACCCTACCCACCCCCACCTTAAACCCCTCATCCCCCCAATACCTGCAATATATTGGTTCAAGTTTTGATAATTTTAAAACTCACAATATGAACTAACGTGATAGGATATTAGTCAACAAGTGAAGACCTCGTTCCCACAACCCTGTCAGAAAGGCCCAACACTTACATTCACCAACATGATAGGACACACCTACTATCATTTGTGAAAAGGCATAGCACTCACATCCACTAGCATGATAGGACACGCCTACTATCATCTATGGAAAGGCTCAACACTTACATCCACCAGCATGGTAGGACACACCTACTACCATCTGTGGAAAGGCACAACACTTACAATCACCAGCATGGTAGGACACACCTACTACCATCTGTGGAAAGGCACAACACTTACAATCACCAGCATGGTAGGACACACCTACTACCATCTGTGAAAAGGCACAACACTTACATCTGACCATGGAAGGAACTTAATCCTCTCACCATGTCAGAAGGGCACTCATTCCCAAACTGAGGGTTCCTGGTAACTGAACAGGTGCCTCCATTCTCCTAGAGAATGGCAACATCCTTATATCTGATCAAGTGGGAACACATCCCTCAATCACATCAGAATGGCCATGCACTCACATTTGATCATGTAAGACTACATCTCATAGTCATATCAGAATGGCCCTCAATCCTAGACTGACTATTCTTGGAAACTGACTAGGCACCTCCATTCAGAGAATGGTAATAGCCCTTATATCTGATCATGTAGGAACCAATCCTACAGTCCTATCAGAATGGATCAACACTCATATCTGACATGGAAGGAACCAATCCTCTCACCATGACAGAATGGATTAGCCCTTATATTTGACCATGGAAGGAACCAATCCTCTCACCATGTCAGAATGGCTCACGGACTCATCACTTCCTCTTGGTAGGAACCTCAATCTGGAGAACACCAAGCTTCTCCCTAAAGTATTCAAACTTCACTCTAGCTAATGCCTTCATCAACACATCAGCTATTTGTTCATCCGTCGCAACATACTGGAGCTTCATTGCTCCTCTCTGCACCATATCCCTGATATAGTGATACTTGATATCGATATGCTTTGACTTGTCATGGAACACCGAGTTCTCTGACAACTTCACACAACTCTGGTTGTCACAATATATACAAGTAGCATCCAACTAGAGATAAAATAAATCAGATAGTAGCTTCCTCAGCCATACTGCCTCACAACTAGCTGAGCAAGCTGCGACATACTCTGCTTCAGCTGTACTCAATGCCACACAAGATTGCTTCCTGCTAAACCAAGAGATCACACCTGATCCCATACTGAAGAAATACCCTGAAGTGCTCTTCCTATTGATGCCACTACCTGCCCAATCTGAATCAACATAACCCTCCATGTTAATCTTCTAACTCGCCTCATACTTGAGCCCATAATCAACTGTGCCTCTCAGGTACCTCAAAATATGCTTTGCAGTAATCAAGTGAAAATGTCTCGGATATGTTAAGAACTGGCTCAAGGTGTTCACATCAAAGCAAATATATGGTCTCGTGTTCATCGGGTACATCAAGGACCCAATCATCTGACGATACATTGTAGCATCAACCGCTTCTGATGAAGCATCACTGAATAGATTCAGGTTCGATGCCATAGGTGTGGTCATGGCCTTGCAGTCCATCATCCTGAATCTCTTTGGGATCTCTACCGTATATTTCCCTTGTCCCAGGGAAATTCCATCTGCATTCTGCCACACCTCCATGCCTAGAAAATAATGCATCATACCCAAGTCCTTCATTTCGAACTCGAAAACAAGCTTCCTCTTCGTATCAGCAATCAACCCATCCATACCTGTTACAAATAGATAATCTACATACAGTAGGAGCATCACTGGGTTGCCATCTTCAACCTTGTAGTAAAGGTTGGAATCTGCTTTACTCTTGGTAAAGCCCAAACTGGATAGAAAGCTATCAATTCTACCGTACCATGTCCTGGGTGCCTGTTTCAAACCATACAAGGCTTTATTCAATCTACACACATGAGACTCCTTGTCACGTGTCTAAAAACTGAGTGGCTGCTCCACATACACTTCCTCTTCCATTACACCATTTAAGAAAGCAGTCTTGACATCCATTTGGTGGATCTTCCATTTCATCACTGCAGCCAGAGCAAGTACCAATCTGATGGAAGTGTATCTGGCTACAGGTGCAAAATATTCTTCATAATCTATTCCTTCTTTCTGGGAGAAGCCACGAGCAACAAATCTTGCCTTATATTTTTCTATGTTACCATCTACAGCATGCTTGATCTTGTAGATCCATTTGGAAGTTACAATCGACTTCCCATTCATAATTGAAAGGTTCTTTATCGATGAAATCACATAATAATGCTACATATTCGGAGTAGGACCTGGTCCTCTTTCTTTCTCTGTGATTCTTTTCTGGAGCCCCATATCTTTCTACACCTTGGATAGCTTCTCATGCCCAAGCAGGTTTCCTCTTATGAGGATTCTTCTCATGAGGTGGATCTACAGGTTCTTGAGGTTCTTCAAATTCTCGATATTCTTCTTGAGTTTCTTCGTTTATGGTTGTGTCATGAATTTTGGGTGCTTCTGATTCTTCAGGAACTTCAGCAGGTTTATTTATGGATTTGTTGTACGCTGAGTCTTCGTCAAATGTTACATCCCTGCTGATGTCGATCTTCTTGAATCATGGGAAGTATATTCTGTAGGCCTTCCAGCTTTCAGAGTATCCCACATTAGAGGAAATTTCAACTCAAAATGGGCCTTTTAAATTTTATTCAAATTCCATGTCATCATGTGTTAGCCAATGAAATTGCTTTAAATTTGAAATACCGTATAGGTCTTAAACATTTTTTTAATATAAATTTGGGGATAGGTATCATAAAAAAAACTACTTTTTTTGTTTGTATTTTTGACATATCTCCCCATTTTTTTACTCAAATTTCGATCGGGAGAGCTCTTTGGATGCAGAATTAAATTCTGCATCCAACGAGTACCCACTCAGAATACTTTTGACGGACCCCACTACCCCAAAAACAAGAAATACCTGAAAAAATGGAATGATGATGTCATCATTCCATTTTTTCAGGTATTTGTTGTTTTTGGGGTAGTGGGGTCCGTCAAAAGTATTTCGAGTGGGTACTCGTTGGATGCAGAATTTAATTCCACATCCAACGAGCTCTCCTGATCGAAATTTGAGTAAAAACACGGAGAGATATGTCAAAAATACAAACAAAAAAGTAGTTTTTTTCTTTTCTTCCTCCAAAATTAATAAATATTATTTTATTATTTTAACTATTATTTTATGAGTTCATTTTAGGAGGCCCATTTTGAGTTGAAATTTCCTCTAATGAAAATATGCACTTCTTTCCTGAAGGATCTAACTTTGTCCTCTTTTCTTTTGGAATGCGTATGCATACTAGACAGTCGAATATTCTGAGATCGCTGATTTCTGGTTTCTTACTAGAAAAGACTTCTTTAGGTGTCTTGTTCTCGAGTACTTTGTGTGGAGTATGGTTCTGTACATACACCATTGTTCTGGCATCTTCTGCCCATAGATGCATGGGAAGGTCTTGATCATGAAGCATTGCTCTTGCAGCTTCCACAATAGTTCTATTCTTCCTTTCTGCAACCCCATTCTGTTGTGGATTATATGGAGTGGATAACTCCGTCTTAATCCCCTATTCTTTGCATAACTCTTTGAATTCATTTGATGTGAATTCTTCGCCATTATCTGACCGAAAGGTCTTGGTCCTCTTTTTAGTGTGGTTCTTTATCAAGGCTTTGAATTCCTTGAACTTGCTGAAAACTTCATATTTGTTCTTCATAAAGTAAATCCATGTCTTCCTAGAAAAGTCATCAATAAAAGAAACATAGTATACATACCCGCTTAATGAACTTGATGACATTGGACCACATACATCGGAGTGGATGATTTCCAAGATTCCTTTTGCCTTGCTCTCGCTACTTGGAAATGTCTTCTTTGTGTTCTTTCCTTTCGCACATCCTTTGCAGACCCCCTCATGTTTTGCTTGAATTTCTCGAAGACCTTCAATAGCTTTGCTTGCAAGTGGTAGTGCTCTATAATGCACATGTGCAAGCCTTCTTTGCCAAAGTTCATTTGGCTCTACTGTGTCATGGAACAAGGCTTGTTTTGGATGGCCCTTCAACTTGTATAGAGCTCCCTCTTGTTCCCCAATCACTACTGCATCATTAATAGTCTTTCCCTTTGGCCACATGATAACTTGGCCATCTATAAGTGCAACCCTCATGCCTTTTGAATCTAATGCAGATATGGAGAGGAGTTTCTTCTTTAGTCCTAGTACAAACAATACTTCCTTCATTGTCATAGACTTTCCAGAGTCTATCTTATAGGAGGATTCCCCACTACCTTTTATTGGATACTAGTAGTCATCTCCAAGTTTCACCTTGTGTGGTGATTCATGTTCTGATAGTTTCACAAAGGATTCCTTGAATCCTATCATATGTTTGGAAGCCCCACTGTCTATAATCCAATCATTGCTTCCATGTGTAATGTTTCACGTGAGAGTGGAAATCAAAACATATTCTTCATCACTTGAGGAATCATCACTTTCATGTCTGATTCTCTTTGTGGAAGGTTCATCATCCTTTGCAGCATGAGCATGATGTCTTCTCTTCTTTCCCTTCTTCTTATGAGAGACATTTTTGTTTCTAGGACATTCTCTAGCATAGTGTCCTTTCTCGTCACATGTATAACATCTGATTCTAGACAAATCTTTTCTAGTGTTATCTTTGTGAGAGTGCTTACCTCTGGGGTGATGAGAACTTCTGGTTTTCTTGGAGTGTGCTGTAAGAGCTTGATCTTCACTTCCCATCTTTTCTTCTCGAGCTGCTATTCGAGCTTCTTCTTGAGATCATTCTTCCCATAGTCTGCTGAACTTGACTAACTTCTTTCCGGCACAGATTCCTTGAATAAAGGAGTCCCATGATCTAGGGAGACCATTCAAGGTGGTCATTACAATCTCTGCATTCTCCACTTCTTCATTTACTGCTTCCAATTTTTCTCTAAGAGACCCTTGTAAAGTAAGACTGGATGGTTTCTGCATTCTGGATCTTTACATTCTTTAGTTGGTTTCTCAGAGTCATCTTTCGGTTTATGTTCTTTCCTTCAAATAGTTTGGTTAGGGAATCAAACATAGCTTTAGGTGCCTTTAGGGAGGACACCTATGGTATGAGGTGATCCTTGATTGAATCAGCAATAATCCTCTTAGCCATAACCAACTTCTTCTTGTGTAAGGCTTTCGCCTCATCTCCCTCTGGAATTAGAACCTCCTCATTGATATAGGAGTCCAGCTCATTTTCTTCCAGGACCAGGGAGATCCAATACTTCCAGGA
>LPNX010252241.1:0-18149 GCA_001517045.1 Pseudotsuga menziesii | reverse complement strand
GAGTTTTGTCCAACCAAATGCTTTGATCTTGATCTCTAAACTTCGATTTTGAGGAGGAGATCAATCCAAGCCTGGGCTCACTGAAAAATTCCACTTCTGTGGAAAGCCATAATTTTCGGCAGCAGTGTCGGGTCCAAAACTGAAAAATCTCAGAATTGGATTCTACTTTAACAGAAAGATGCGCCTTAGGGAGGAGTGTCATCCCAACCTTCTTTTGCTGAAAATTTGTAGAGAGAGATCCAAAAATTAGGAATCCCTAGTTTCCACAGTTGCACAGTGTCTTCTTCTTAGGTTAGCTCTGATACCATGTTAAATTTTTAACATTAAGCTAGCATTATATTAAGATCTTTAACTGAGAGAACAACAAGCACAACAATCAAACACACGAGACAATGAAAACAGTGTTTTTACTTGGGGAAACCATAAATGGAGAAAACCTCGCAACTTCCTCAGAGATAGAATCAACACCAAAAGTAAGACCCCAAAATAGTAAGATGATCTCCCGACAGCAGTAGCCTCTTTCTTCCTAGCCCCAGTGTCTTCTTCTTCCTCATCTATGTTCTACAACTGAGTGTGAGTGAGTGTGCGATAAATAGAGAGGATCACTCTCTATTTATACTAATTCCCGACTTGGCAATAACCTACTAGGGCTAACTTCTCTAGAAGATTCTAATAATCCTAGTGCCCCGAAACTGCGGGGACTTTAACTCTTGACCAATAGGAGGGTTACCCACAATGACTTGACATTACTTGTTTACATTATAGCCTCCCGATAGGAACATCGGGGCATGACATGACTCAAATACATTACAGACACATCCTGGAATAAACATCGGGGTACAATACATAAGAAATACAAGTGAATACATTCTGAAGTTACAATTACATTAACATGGACATCAATTTTAAGACCTTCTTATAAAAAATCCTTGTTGACCTTTTGACTTGAGAATTCTTACATAAATATAGGATGTCTTTGTAACATAATTAATAAGCTGTCACACAAATTTATCTAATGAACTAGGGTCCTCTTGTATTTGTTGAATTATCTCTCTTTCCTTCTAATATATGTTCCATTTTCTCCTTACTTCTTACATCCAATAGGATTGCATAATGGAAATAACACAAATCAATCCCTCTCTATCATCTTCTTTTCTTGAAAGTGCATCTACCAACAGATTTTTCTTTTTTGTAGATGTTAGGGACTAATTACTCATTGTATTGGTCATTATTTTATTAGTGGGTCATTTTTTATCGGTTGGTAGGATTTGTTATGGGCAGTTACATGAAATAAAGAGATTAAATGAATATTTTAATGTAAAAGCAGGTAAATGCAATTATTAACCTTTTTCATGGGCATGGTATACATAGGAGTCTTTGAGAGATCATCTTGATCACCAATCATCATTGTGAAATATTTTATCTTTCTTTGTATAGTTTGGGTTGCACAAGAGAAAACAAGATTTCTGCAACACCCTTGCCCCAAGCAAGGGAAGCATTTGATGTACTTAGGTTTCAGTCATCAACAAAAGCATATATAAGGATATTTCTGGTGTTCTAGTTTTGTATGTTTAGGGTTTACTAATAATGTTGGATAGAATAGATAATTTAAAAATATTAAACTACAATCTATGTAACCCATTTTTGTTTCGCTTTTGATGATAATCATTGTTCCAAGAAGTACTTACGAAAATCATGTTTTTTTATCACCTTGAAGTTTCTTCCTATTAGGTAAGGGAAACATTTTTCAATTGCATGTAGTATGGCCAACATTTCCTTTTCATAATTTCATTATGTAAGACTTTTCCTTTAAGTTGGAAGCTTTCAAAGGAAACTGGCCTTCCTTATTGCATTAAATGACACAAAGGCCGGGCATCACATTCCACAATAAAGGTTTTTGTAAAGTTAAGCATGGCCAATACACGAGTTGTACACATAGCTACTTTAATTTTTTTAGAATATTTGGTTTCTTATTGAGTCCAACATAATGCCTCGTTTTTTATAACCATGTGAGTGGTTCTACTCATTGGCCTTACTTCTTGATGAACTCTTGGTACTATTCTGTCAAAACCTTATGAATCCTAAAATATTCTTCAATGCTTTAGGAATTTCCCATTCCATAATAGCTTTAGTTTTGTTAGGGCCACTTTGACACCAAATATTCCACCTACTAAACCCCAAATGAACGCTTATAAAGATAGGAATATAATTCATTCTCCTCCAATAGTTTTAATACCATGTCAACATGTTGTACATGCTCTTCCCAATATATTCTCTATATTAGTATATCATCAAAAAATATACTAACACAATTTTTTGAGGAAGGGTTTAAAAATAGAATTCTTAAAGATTTGGAATGTGGAAGGTTCATTGGTAAATAAAAATGGCATCCCCAAAAATTCATAATTACCTTCATGTGTTCTAAAGGTTGTTTTCAACATGTCTTCTTTTCTCATTTTTATTTGATGGGATGGAGATCCAACTTGGTAAAGAAAAATGCTCCTTGCAATTCACCTAATAACTCATGAATGAAAAGAATAGGAAACATATCTATAATGGTCATGTTGTTGAGCTGTCTATAATGGAGACACATATGTCGTGAACTTCTTTTTTGCAAGAGACCACCACTAGTGCAAAGAAAGAACTTTCACTAGGTTGAATATTTTCTACATCTAACATTTCTTTTACCATATTCTCAATCTCACTCTTTTGTGCATATGGTACACTTCCTAGTTCAAGTGAATAACATGGTATGATCTCAAGTAGTTGGAATACCTTAAACCATCTCTCCAAATAACTTGGAATGATTGTTAATAACTTCTTCGAGACACATTGGAATCAGTACTACATTTGGATGCAAATTTCAATATTTTTTCTAATGATGATGGCGTAAATGGTTTGTATATTTCTCGCAATTATGTTTTAATTTATTGAAATAGTGAACAAATTTTAAATTCCCCCCCAACCTATGTCATAATTCCAACAATCCTCCACTGTTGTAAAACTTACAATGATTGTATGTTAGTCCTTTCATTATTGTACATAGTAATAACAACATCATGTGAGATAAATAAAGCTAGAATTTGTTTATTGGTACAACCGTATCTAGTTGGACTGTTAAGATTCGAATCTGAATTTCATGATGAATAATAAAATAATGATATATTGATAGGTGATGGATACAATATTACAAAGAAACTTTCCTTTATAAGGCTTGAGAAAGCATAATGAAGGGTTATGCCCTTTCACCAGTAAACTAATAATCTATTTATTTATAAATAATAATGTTATTTAAATATTCAAAACATTGACTTCCCCTTGGGAAAGCTTTGTCCTCAAATCTTGAGTATTTTCCTAATGTCGTCCTTCATTCTGATTCGGTGTCGGTATTAGAATAAAACGAGATTTCTTGTGCAGAGACTTGCACTTCTTCATTGATGATTCTGCACTGTATTGTCTAACTGTTCCTACATTTATGGCCTGGGGTCCATTCATCACTGCATCGACGACATATGTTTTTCTTATTTTTTCTATTATCAGACGAAATGTTAGATGTTTTCAACCTATTTTCAATTTCATAGGCATATGATTGAGGTTTGTGGCATTGAAGATCGGGTGACCAATTATCTTCACAGTACCCACATTGTGTCTCTTTTTATTGTCGATAATGGTTGTCTCCTCTTGTTTTTATTACTTCCAATTTGTGTTCTACGAATTTTTCTTTATGTCTTGCTAATTCTACGCTAGGTATGTCATGCATCTTTAATTATTTTTGGGGGTATGGTTTAAGACCTCCTAAATATGTTTTGAGTCTTTGTTTGTCAGAAAACCCAAATACTCATGTCGATAAGGATTCCCACTGATGTGTGAATTCCTCAATGCTTCCGACTTGTTGTAATCTGGTAAGTTTACTAAAAAAATCATCTTCTTTGATTCCTTGAAACCTATTAAAAAAATCATTTTTGAACAAGTTCAGGGTGTAGGCAAAATTGTCTCTCTTCCACCATAAGTAACAATTATAGGCATACCCTTCCATATGCATTGACACATATTTCACCTTCTCCTCATCAGATTGAATATTGTAAATGTCGACGTATTCTTTTTCTTTGTTTAACCATGCAACACATTGGTCTTCACTTCCATTGTATTTTGACAACTCTATTTTTGCCTTAGGTGGGTACACTGTGTAAGCATGATATTGATTTCCTTTTGCTTTATTGTTTGATGGTGGCTCAGAGATATTGGACAATGCAACTGACATATTTGAACTGCTTCGTTGTTGGTGGTTATTTTTAGCCTTTTCCTTCTCTACTATCTTACTGAGAACGTCTATTTTGCTATTTAATCATGCCTCCATATTTGGCAGTACTTTTGTTTCTATCTCTTGCTTAAGCGTCACATTGTTAATCTTTATTTCTTTTTTCAAATATTCTTTATTCTTGGCCAGTGATTCATGTGTGGAAACATGAAATGACGCATCTAACATGTCTGGACTGCTGATAGGGTTTGTACTAAGCATTAGTTTTTGTAACCCCTCCATTAATGTATTATGGTTATGTTTCATGGTGCTCAAATTCTGTGTTATGGTGTTCATTTTTCATCCAAGTCTTTTTGTTTCTCATTCATGATGTCCAGTTTTTCATTTATCCTTCTTTCTAGTACCATGACAATTTTCTCTTTGATCTCTTTCTTCAGCACTGTATTTTTATTTTTTATCTTTTCCTTCAAGCTTTTTTGGTTAGCAACGAGGGGCTTGATGTCTTTCTCCAATTTCTCGATTTGGTCTTTTAATTCGGCCATGGTCTTAGTCGTTGTATGCGGAGTTGTGTACTTGGACGCTATTTTGGCTTATGAGGGGTGGAAAAATGTCTTATACAAAATTTTCCAAATTTTCTTGAATAATAATAAATATTAACTAATTAGTTAATATTATTATTGTTTTTATAAACTATATAATATTATGGTATTTTTTTTTTAAATTTCAAAAAATAAATATAATAATAATAATAATATATACAATAATAATATTATTTTATATAATATTTAAGTCTTATTAAAAATTGGTCTTTTTTTGCAGGCTTACGGGTATGAAGGAAGGAGGGAAGGTAATGCGCGATGGTGAAGGGAGAACATCGATGGAGAGTAGCACAAAGAATAGATGCAGAGTCAGAATAGGAAGAATACGAAAAGAAGGTGGAGGAAGTAGTGGGGAGCGGAAGGTGGAGGACGAAACAAGGAGCAGAAGAATGAGTTGCGATTGGGGGAAGCGTGCAGTAGAGAAGGGTGAGGTGTGAGGGAAGGTTCTAGAGAGCACGTAGGGAGATTGTGGATGCTGTAAAGGGTGTGTAGTATTGTGGCTATGGATGGAGAGGGAGAAGGAGCAGAGGTGGGTGGATGGTAGCAGTAGAGAGAGGAGTGTGAAGTGGTAGAGAAATGCATGAGGAGAGAACAAAGAATGAGTTAGGGAGATGAGGAAAAGGTGAGCGAGAAAATATTAAGAAGGTGAGTGTGTGGAAATGAGTGAGTGGAGAGGATAAGAACTAGCAGCGTGAAAAGGGAGTGGATGAACTGAATCCAAGATTAGTGTTGAAGGAGCGAATTAGCTCTAATACGAAATGGTACAACTGTATCAGGTTGGACTGTTAAGAGTCGAATCCGACGTTCATGATGGATAATAAAATAATGATATATTGATAGGTGGTGGATACAATATTACCAAGAATCTTGCCTTTATTAGGCTTGAGAAAGCATAGTGAAGGGTTACACCCTTTCACCAGTAAACTAATAATCTATTTATTTATAAATAATAATATTATTTAAATATTCACAACATGTGTGTTCATTCATTTGAAATAGTCAATAAATATTATGTTGACATAGTCAAATTTAATTGGAAGTATGATTCCCATTGTCCATAAAATAATTATCCCATTACATTTACTAATTTTATGGTCAATGAAACTGATGGGTGCCAAAGTGGGCATAGTTAACTACCATTGAAATTCTAGCTTATATATAAACTATATATAATAATTTAGAATATAAGGCGATAAGTATGTGATGTTCTCAACATCTATTTAAAAAAATTATATTTCTTACCACTGTAAGAACGTTAGAGCATTTTACCATCTACTTATAGTTTCATTTAAATTGTATAGTTAGCAATACCAATGTCAAAAGAGGAAATTTCAACGATTGTTTCTAGGGTAAGGGACAAACTTGGTGATGGTAAATGTTGGTGTCATTGCAAAAAGTGCAAGGGAATGAATATAAGAATTTAATGGTCTACAACTAAAAAGAATTGATGGCAATAAGGACACTACAAAGGGGGGGCATGGATTTCATCCAATGGTAAGTACTAGAGGACGTTCTAATCCATTAGACAATTAATTGTTATTGTTATCTAAAAGGATTAATAATCTATTATTTTAATATTTGATTGTTAGTAATTACAAATGAAAAGTGTATAAGGATTGGGATAGATGAGGAAGATGTGCCAAATTCAAGGGTAAATATTGGTGAAGAAGATGATAGAGATCATTAATATCGATCTCATGATCATAATGGATATCGACATGAAGTTAATCCTATGTTGAAGAAAAATGTTGATACTAGTTTAATTTAGAATATGGGATAAATAGATTGATCAATGGCACCTTTCATGCTTTGTCAATGGATGAGAAATTTTATGAACATGTTCTTGATGTACCTCTAAATAATAAGTCACAAAAACATTTATACCGAGGCTCAATGTTCTTTTTTGCGATTTTATTGTTGGTGAACTTGAAAGTGTCAAATAGTTTCTTCACATAGATCCTAAGGTATGTAATATAATTATTCATACATGAATACCATTTTTTCATAATGTTTTGATCATTAATTATTTTGTATAAAGGTTGATGCAATATTGATGAATAATATTTATTACTTCAAATTTTTGTTTAACAGTTGTAGATTGTTAGGTGATATTCTCATACCATCCTCAAATGATTTACCTCACACATACTGGGAATTTACTCTCATTATAAAATATTTAGGAATGGAGTATGAAGCCACTGATGCATTCCCAAATGACCATATTATATATTATGAACAACAAGCCCTCAATGTGGAATTATTATACATTGAACCTATCAAGTAACAAACAAGATTCCCCATAAGTTTCTTCGTTGTATTCCCATAATTCCATGTTTCCAATGATTGTTCAAGTGCAAAAACATGGCACAATTTATGGAATACCATGCACAAAATAGAAGTGAAGATGGTTTAATTTGAATTCCTACATATGGTACCACATTTAAGGATATTGAAAAAAAATGGCCATTTTTAAAGAAGAACCTCATAATTTTAGGCTTTCATTGGAAACCGATGGTGTCAACCAATTTGGAAAGATGAGGTATGTTAACTCAGTGTGGCCTATTTTTTTTTTATAAATAATAACTTTCCTCCTTAGATGTCAATAATTATGTAGAGAACAATGTTGGCGATGATTTTTCCAAGTATTTATTCAAAATAATGTTTACAAGTACATACCATTTCAATTGTATTTTAGTTGTTTGTTACATATATTAATTTATTATATGTTTAATGTAATAAAAGTGTGTATTTTCAAATAATTAGTTAAGTACAAGTTAGATATGGATGTATTTATTGAGCCTCTTATTGATGAACTTATGAAGTCATGGGTTTATATCACTATGTACGACATATCCAAACCAATTGAGCAAAGACAATTCCAATTCCATGGAATACTTACATGGACAATTCATGATGCCCCGAGGATAACACATTTTGTGGTAATTAGTATTAAAGTACTTCACTCTAATGGTATTTAATTTGATCAATGATTCATGCATTATTTCAGAATTGTTTTGTATAATAATTGTGTTAGAATAATTACACATCTTATTGGTATTCAAATAAAGGGTAGATTTGCATGTTCAATATGTGATCCCATAGTGATATTTGGATCCTCTAGAATTTTAGGAAATGAGGTGTTTGATGAGTACATGAAATTCCTCATTAATAACCCTTGGTATCGAACTATTGAGACATATTTTCTAATCGGACAGTGTAGTGCCCCGTTTTGTCATTGACTTGTGACATTGATTGTGACATTATAATTTTAGGGAATTCAGTTGTGAATGACCTGGTTATGTGTGGATTCAAACCTAGATTCTATGTCGTCTTATTAATTGAGGGGGTTCAATATTGAATGACTCGACCATGTGTGGAACTGGTATGTGATTATTAAAAACAATTGCTTGGAAACTATATATTGTGTTGGTGATGATTAGTTTATGTGATTTTGATATAATTTCTATAGTGTTTGAAATATTTGTGTGAAATGTAAATTGATTTTGATTGTGATTGAAAGTTTATGTGAAAAATGAAATGATTTTGATAGTGATTGAATGTATATGTAAAATGTGAAATGATTTCGATGGTGATCGAATTTTTATATTTGCATATGATTATATTTAGCATGTACTATGATGGGTCATCAAGTGTGACATGAAACATAAGTACATGTGACACAAGGTGGCATTAATACCCCATGGAATCCATTCTGATTTGGGTATCATTGACAAGTTACGTTAAGCTAATATATATGTGTTGTGTCGATACCCCATGGAATATGGAATAGGTTGGGTATCATTAGCAGGTGATGTTAACCTAATATTTAAGTTTATATTATAACCTTGTTTTAAAATATTTGATGCACCTGATGTTTAAATATGCAGGTGTTGGATAGTGATTTCCAATCAGTCCACATTAGGTAACAGGGATGAATTGAGATGTGATGTAAGACTAATATTTTCCACATGATGAGTTGGGAAAGAGTGAGAGAGTGTTATACACCTGAGTGGCACCTCTCCATCTGAGTGCTAATATCCCTCATGTCGGCACACAAAAGGACACTTATGGATAGAGGTTTGCCCTTAACACTATAGCTTGGCTTGTCATGAAATACATTCTACCTTCATCTAGCTAGCTACTTTTCCATTTAGCCATGTTGGGATGTATTCACGACTCTCATTCTTGACAACTCGCAAGTCATTCACAAGTCTCCTTCACAGCAAGTCGCGAATCCTTGTATTCGCGGGTTGCGCTTATACAGAGTCGCAAGTCATTCACGGGTTGCTCTACTACATACTCGCGAATGTACTTCTTAACATAAAAACACAAAATCACGCACTAATGGGAGTTTATTTAAGTCATTTTACTTAATCTCCCTAACTGCTACAACTTCCCCAACCTTCAAGAACTGCCTTATTTCACCCATATAAATACAGGCCTTGGGGAAGGTTGTAGGGACTTACACTTGGGAGCAAAGTTATGCTGGTGGATTGTTTACAGAAGTATTTGGAGCAGTGAAACTCAAAATCCTTTGGTGACAGAGGATTCCTTGTCTCAGACGTTTGGTTGTACTCTGAACATTCTCATTATTGATAATAAAGAGATTACTTCTTCCACATGTGTCTTATATATCTTGGTTTGATAATTGTTTATGCTTCAGTATTTCATATTTGGATTATCTAAGCTGCTAACATATATATATAAATCATTCTATATCTGGAAGATTGTATTTGAACAGGTGAAAGAGGAGTGAACCTTGGAGACTTTGGAAGTGGAGCAGATTGGAAGAGGACTAGCAAGGATCAAACGTCGTTTAACAAGTAAGTTCCTTTAACCCTCCTATTTCATATTCTGCTCTTCAGAAGTCAATTGTCTGCAAGTGTTTGAGTATGTTGGTAATCCCCGACCTATGTTTATTAGGTGCATAATCCTTTACAACAAAACTGGCGACTCCACTGGGGAAGCCTAGACTGCTGTAGGTCATTTTTGTTATCCTGACCAGTTTTGCTTGTGAGTCTGCTTGTGGTTTATTATCCTGGATCTTGTTTACTTCAGTGTTTGAAAGTCTTAGGGTTTTTTTTCTTTGCTTTTAAGAAAAAATTTATACCCATTCGCGGGTTGTCCTACTGGACAGTCGTGAGTAAAAAGTTGCATTCGCGGGTTGTTATACTGCATAGTCACGAGTCATTCGCGACTTGCACTGCTAGACAGTCGTGAGTACTCCTGAAGACTTGGATTTTTAAAGAAGAGTTTGCCTGTGTCTTTTCTTGTTATAGTCCTTGTTTTCTGAGAAGACTTTCTTTAAGAATGCTGTAAAGTTTGCTTGATTGCCTTAGGTGATCACATCTTAGTGCTTTTTGAAAGCCATTGAGTCTTTTTACTTGATTTATTTACTGTTTGCATCTTGAAGCTTTTGGCCTGTTTGGGTTCTTGGTCCAAGTGTCTTAGTCCAGATCAGTGATCAGGGTCTTGGACTCTATTTTTCCATTCTGCTTTCTGACAGTTGTTGGTTTGCACTTGCCTTTTTTAAGTTTGCAGTGGTTTTGTATCATTGTTTAGCACCCAAGCTAGGGTTCCTAGCCTGCTTCTCTTGTTGGTCTGTAGGTTCTATCAGCCTGTCTGTTTCAGTTTGTAGTTTATATACAGTCTGTAAGTTTCAAGTTGACTCAAACATAGTGCATTGTAGATGCATAGTAGTTTCTTTGAGCAATTTTTAAAGTGAAAACAAAACATAGTTAGCCTTTTGCATTGTAATTTTTGCATTAGTGTTTGCTTCATTTTAAAAATATATAATCTCAGAAAATTACAAAAACATAGGTTTAGTTTCTCTTATCAGTGCTGTAGTTCATCAATACATATTTGAAAAAATGAAAAGAAGTTTGTTTTATAGTAGTAGTTTGCTTTGAATGCACTTTACTTTCATTTATTTTCTGCTGAGTCAAAACACCATACAGTATATCACTTCCACTTCCTCTTGAGTAAGAAATAGCCCTTAAAATTAACGCATAAATTAAAATTTATTAGTAAGTTTTTATTTCTAGGGGCCTTTCACCTACTAGCTTAGGCTAGACTTGTGGGCTAGGGAGTGTAAACTTCCCACAAGTTATAAACTCAGACGTAGTGGACCTATCTTTAGGTAAATCCTTGATTCTATCACTGTATCTGGGAAGCTCCTCTCAAACAGGAGTTAAGCACTAGGCCGCATGGAGGCTTGGACAGAGGGGATAACCCCCCGAATCCTTGTCAAAACGTAACCCATGAATTTTACGCATCTGGGGATTCTATCCTAGATAGAGTTTCGGGCTCAGCTACCCTGCCCATGCGTACGAGTTCGGCTTGCGACTGTCCCCCCAGACAGCTGGTATTGTCAAGGTAGCCTTAGTCTCTTGTCTCTTTAGGGTTCATACCTAGGTAAACCAGAAGGTTATTTCTGGTTCACCTCAAACGGGCTTGGAAGGTAACCCTTGTGGAAAGTGCAGGAGGGTGGTGGGTGATTCCTCCACTTGTGCCTGAGAACCCCTCAAGGACGCCAAGTAACTGTTCATCAGCTTTCTTCGGGAAAGCATATCTTTATACCCTGGTTTGATTGCTTGAGACTCTAGGATCTTTTTAGTGTATGCTCTGTGGATTTGCTTGTGCTTAGTTGACCTTAGGGTGTGATTAAGTCAAATTTTTAATTTCGGAGGACCAACTAGTTAGAAGGTCAAGAAGGTCGAGAAACCTTCCTCCTCTTCCTGCATTGGAGCCTCCACCTTTACCCCAAAGGCGGAGACTAGGCACAGATGGTTCTTTTGAACCAGTAGAAGTAAGTGAGGTTCTTGGTGAACCTGAATTAATAGCTAACCGTTTTGATTTAGACATAGTCAATATAGAAGAATTGCAGATTGAAGAGTTTGCAAGAAATTTTAACTCTCCCTTGACTGATCTTAACGATCCTGTGATCGTCCAAGTTAGACCTTTTAGTTCACCAGTATTAGGTGTCCCTTTGAGTAGAGTCATGTCTTATGCGGAAGAGAGTTCTTTTGTGTTTACCTCAACCCTTCCGGTTGAAGGGGTACTGCCTCCCCCAGTTAGTGCCCCTAGATCTAGTTTTCCTTCTACCCCTTTAACTCCAGCGAGCCGGGTGGTTCAACCACCGGTTCACTCCAACATAGGAGGTATTTCTGGTAACACGGTTGCTGGGATCCCTAGTATACCTACCATTCCCTCTTCCTTCCCTTACACTACTCAGAGTGGTCTGGTAGGATCCTCGGCTTATGTCCAAGGATTTCCTTGGAATGGGGGGAATATTCCCCCATCCAGTCCATACGTAGGTCCATCTCCTTCATATGTAGGAGTGCAGTTTGGAGGCAACACCTCTTATGGGCAGAGCTTCCATACCCCTATTTTGGTCCCATACACGAGCTCTCCCTTCTCTTTGTTTAGCGGAGGGATACCTGCTCCAGTATTTCAAACCCCAGCTTCCCTGGGGATGGCCCAAACCACTTACACTGCACCTCCCACCCAAAATCCTGTGGCCTACGGATGGAATCCGTTTCAAGGAAACCTTCCCACTTCACAATCGGTGTCAGGGGGCAACCCCACCTTTACCTATGGGAATTCAGGGGCTGGACCCTCTAATCCCCAAGCTGGCACATTTAGTGCACCGATTAGGCCCAAACTTCCTTTTCTGGCAACTTTGAACTTGCCAGACTTATCCAAATGGATGAATGATCCGGTGAGGCATGACCCCTTGTGGCCACCTGTTCCCACCAAAATTCCCTCAAACATCCCTATGTTCGAAGGTAAGGCTGGTGAAGATCCTGGGGCTCATGCCACCACCTTTCACTTATGGTGTTCTTCCAACTCATTGAATGAAGATTCAGTGAGATTGAGGCTGTTCCAGAGGACCTTGACTAGCACTGCGGAAAAATGGTACATTGAGCTGCCTTCTGCTGCTTTTAGTAGTTTCTGGGACCTAGCTAGTGCTTTCCTCAGCCACTTTTAGCTTCCAGTCCGTTACGATTTCGGAACGGATTTGTTGTCTACTTTCAGACAAAACAAGGCAACCCACATCTCGGATCATATCCAAGAGTGGAGGAGGCGAAAGGGTCTTATCAAAGCTACCATCCCTCCGAAGTTTCTATTAGAGTGGTTCCTTAAGTCATTGTTGCCATACATTTCTAAGGATGTTTCCACATTAGGAGTGACTAGTGAAGAAGAAGCCATACTCAGGGCCCAGCAGTTGGACTTGATTTATTCACAATCTGGGATTCTATATGAAATTATCCCTTAGGCACAAAGGCCTTCACATGAGGCCGAGAAACCTAAGCCTGGACCCCATGCCGATGGTGTGGTTGGGTCAGTAAACTCTCCCACTGTAGAGTCTTTGACAAAACAACTTCACCAATTGTCTGTCAAATAGTCTACGGTGGAGGCAGCAAAGGCTGCCACCTCCCCCCAAAGTGCAAATGTTTTTGCAAACCTCTTCGAAGGGCAATCAGCAGCCCGACGGGAAGAAGAAGAAAGGTAAAAAGGGAGAGGGAAACCAAAACCAAAACAAGCCAAAGCTCGCAAACAATGCTGATGGGGGCAAAAAGGAAAAGAAGAAAGTCAAGTTCCCTTGTAAGTTGTGCCAAGGGGACCATCTTACTCATCTTTGTCCCCTCATGGAACAAGCTCAGAAGCTGTTACAAGCTCAACCACCGGCTGTCCTGAAGGATCCTTTTCCCCAAGGGCAGAATTCTGCTTCAGCTTCTACCGTAGCAGGGGGCACTCAAGCTGCCCCTGACCCCAATTATATCAACATGGTTAGATCCTCAACTTTGTTACAAGCTAGGAACAAGAACTATGAGAAGGAGACCGATGAGAAGGGTAAAGATGTAGTTGAATCTTCCAACCCTCTCACTATAGAGAAACCTGCAGAAATAATGCCAAAGATACCCAAAGGTGTCTTTAAGAAGACTTTGCATAACCCAAATGCCAGAGCCGCTTCTAACTACTCTGTGGTTGAAGACTTGGCTTAGACTCCTTGTGCAATGTCAGCTTTGGAGGTGCTACAGAGCTGTCTCGCTCAGCATGATGCCCTCTTAGCAGCTTTAGGTAGCATGGACTCTTCGAGTCTCTTAGTGAAATTTAATCTCTCTGATGTTAAAATTCACCTCCCTTACCATGTAGCTCTATCGATAGATGTTGTCCATGGTGGTAAGACCATTGGACAAGCAGTTGTTGATGAGGGAGCCTCTACTTGTGTTATGTCCCTGGCATGTTGGAAAGCTCTTGGATCCCCAGAGCTGGTCCCATCAACCACTTTACTTACTGCTTTTGATGGAAGATCTTTCCGTCCACATGGTATCCTACCAGCTTTTGAGATTAAGTTGGCTAGCAAAGCAGTGTCTATTGAATTCGAAGTGATTGATGCTCCATTGGACTACAATTTGCTTCTAGGTAGGAATTGGACTTATGCAATGTTTGCTGTTGCATCTGCTGTCTTTCGTGTCGTGGTTTTTCCACATGAGGGCAAGGTGGTCACTGTTGACCAACTTGATTTTACCCGTAAAGGCCGCTTAGAGTCTAAATATTCCACTGTGCCAAACCTGCTGCACAGAGCTTGGGGGCTGGAATGTACACATCATTGATGGGCACATTCGATATTCCAGCTCCAGTCCTTTATATCGGTTCTACTACTGTAGGGAATTCCATTGATTCGGTGGTCGATAGGACTGATCCTTGGGTCCTCCCAACCCCTCAGGAACCGAAAGTGCCCTTATCTGCAATGGAAGTGGCATATCAAGCTATTACCCAAACCACTGTAGATCCCATTTCAGATCTTCTTACTGTCTCGGATGATCTGGAAGAAGTCTATATGCCCGCATGGGCGAAAAACTCTTTACATTCCATAGATTGCTTAGACACTATTTTACCTTCCGACGAAGCCATTCTGGAAGCTATGTGTGCGCATGATAAGATATGTGAGGATCTTCATCACCGATCTTATTTCCTTCCAGAGCTAAGTAAGATAGAAAACCAAGAGTTTCATGTGAGACTGTCAGATGATGTTGATACACCCATCAACCCTTTACCTAGGGAAGGAGTGTTTGCCGAGGGGAATATGGCAAACATTTCCGCCACTATACCGATCAACATATCTGTAAAGCCGGATGTCATGGAAAATATCTATATAGGCGCAAACTGCTCTCCGGAGGAGATTGCCATTTATACTGCCCTTTTCAAGGAATTCCGCGATATCTTTGCCTGGTCATATGAGGAGATGCCAGGCATTGATCCATCTATTGTTCAGCATAAGATCCCAAACTATCCTGATGCTAAGCCAGTTCGGCAAAAATTACGCCCCGTGAACCCGCGTAAAGCGGTGGTTGTGAAGGCAGAGGTTGAAAAGCTGTTGAAACTTAGGTTTTATATATCCCGTAGCTTTGATTGAATGGGTGTCCAACCTAGTTCCTGTTGATAAAAATCAAGGGACTATTCACGTTTGTACGGAATTTCGAGACCTTAACAAAGCCTGTCCTAAGGACAACTACCCTACACCGTTTATTGATCAAATCATAGATGCATGTGCGGGTAGTGAGGTATTCTTGTTTATGGATGATTTTTTCGGCTACAATCAAATCCAAATCAAACCAGAAGACCAGCATAAAACTGCTTTTATTTGCCCTTGGGGTACATTCGCGTATAGAAAAATACCCTTTGGATTGAAAAATGCAGGGGCAACCTTTCAGCGAGCCATGAACTTTGCTTTTCACGATATAAAATCCATTGTTGAGCCTTACCTGGATGATCTGCCTGCTCATTCTCGCAAGAGGATCCAGCATCCAGATCATTTACGATTGATTTTCGAGAGATGCAGGTACTATAAAATTCGCTTGAATCCCCACAAGTGTGTTTTCTGCGTCAAATCAGGTAGATTGCTTGGATTCATTGTCTCTAGTAGGGGCATTCAGGTGGATCCTTTAAAAGTCGATGCCATTGTAAATCTGCCTCCTCCTCATTCACTTAGGCAACTCTAGAGTCTACAGGGTAAGTCTAACTTCCTTCGACATTTTATCGTTAATTATGCCAAGATCACAAAAGGTTTCATGCGCTTGCTTAAACAGGACACCCCATTTGTATGGGATGAAACTGCACAACTCGCGTTCGAGGCATTGAAAAAAGCCTTGTTGTTGGCTCCTTTATTACGCCCGCCAAATTACTCTAGGGATTTTTTATTATATCTGGACGCGTCGGAGTCTATCATTGGGGTAGTGCTAGTTCAGGAGGATGACAAGCTCGTTGAGCATGTTGTCTATTATCTTAGCCATGCTTTGGTTGGACCTGAGCTTAAGTACTCCCACGTCGAGAAGTTAGCCTTAGCAGCTGTTTATGCTGTACAGAGGTTACGGCACTACATCTTACTGAGGACCACTACTGTAGTGGCGGATGTAAACCTTTCCAATATGTTTTATCCCGACAGATTGTTGGGGGAAAATTCAATAAGTGGATAGTCATTCTCCAAGAGTTTGACTTGGTTTTCCAATCCACTAAATCCAAAAAGTCCTTAGTTTTTGCTGAGCTTATAGCAGAATTCCCTACGGAAGAAGATGTAGTGGTGGAAGATGACTCATTCCCAGATGAGCACATCTTTCTTATATCCACCTCTGATCCTTGGTACGGAGATATTCTTATATATCTCCAGAATTTGAAGTATCCTACCACTTACTCTAGAGAAGACCGATGCAAGTTACGCCTTCATGCTAAAAACTACCTCATAATAGGAGATAGATTGTATCGACGAGGGGTAGATTCCATCTTACGTCATTGCCTTACTCATGAGGAAGCGGAGATTGTCCTAAATGATTCCCATAGCGGAGTGTGTGGGGGTCATTTATCTAGGTTAGCAATGGCCCAGAAGATATTACGTGTCGGGTATTTCTGTCCCACCATCTTCAAAGATTGTGTGAAAGCTGTGAAACGCTGTCATCCATGTCAGTTGTACACCAGAAAAATGCGGTCACATCCTGCTCCCTTGTTTCCCGTTGTCTCGATAGGCCCCTTCATGAAGTGGGGGATCAATTATATGACATGCAACCCAGCCTCAGCTGGGGGGCATAAATACATCATTGTCGCTGTCGACTATTTCACAAAATGGGCAGAGGCAATGCCTACTTTCAAAGACAATGGGGAAACGACAGCTTTCTTTGTGTTTAATCAAATTATTGCTAGGTTTGGTATTCCCAAAGTGATTGTCACTGACCATGGCAGTCATTTCCAAAATCACATGATGACAAAGCTGACCACTATGCTCGGATTCTGACAAGAACATTCTTCTCCATATTATCCGCAAGCAAATGGTCAGGTTGAGGATGTAAACAAAACTTTAAAAACTATCCTTAAATGTACTATTGATGCAGCCCGTTCAAATTGGCACATCATGTTATATCCTGCTCTTTGGGATTATCGAACCAATGTCAAAACTACTACGGGTTTTTCCCCCTTCCAACTCGTTCACGGGGTGGAATCTATTACGCCGATTGAATGCGAAATCCCATCCTTGCAGATAGCTATTCATGTGCTACCTGACACAATTGAGCTTGAGGAACGGTTGCTCCATTTAGAACACCTTGATGAACAACGTAGAGATGCGTTGACTGCAAATCAGGCTCATAAGAATAGGGTTAAATCTCAATATGATAAAATGGTCAAACCTCGGGTTTTCTCTAAAGGGGAACTTGTCTTGTTCTGGGACCAAGATAAAGAACCCCTGGGGGCAGGAAAATTCAAGACTATGTGGTTGGGACCCTATGTTGTGTCTAAATTTTTGAGTAAAGGCGCATAAGAATTAGTGGATTATGATGGGAATAAGCTGCCTAAGCCTAGAAATGGGCTCTACCTGAAGAAGTACTATGCTTAGGATTAGCACTTTTTCTTGTATATTAATGTATGTATTTTTATGTACATTAGGTTGTCAGTTTTCATTTTTTATACTATCTGCTGGTTGTTGCAGATGTCTTCCAAAAGGTATGTAGGTTTTGCTGATGGCGCCAGTCATCATACTTGTAACCTAGCTTCGGCAGCATGGGTTATCTCTTCCCCTTCAGGATAGCTTGTTGCCGCGGGTGGCGCTTGTCTAGGTCCTGCTTCCAATAATGTTGCTAAGTATAGGGCTGTCATTGAGCTCCTATGGGATGCTTTGTCACGAGGCATCACCTAGCTCGAAGTCCGTTTGGATTCTCAGTTGGTTGTTTCCCAGCTCAATCGAGCTTATCAGGTGCGTAATCCTACATTATTACGTCAGTTCATGCAAATACGTTTAC
>LPNX010252228.1:4254-15523 GCA_001517045.1 Pseudotsuga menziesii | reverse complement strand
ATGGGTGAATGAATTACCTGTTAATATGACGATTCACCGGAGGATTTGTCTTCAAATCGAGGAATGGGCACTCTTCCAAGCTCCTAGGGCATGGGCACGCCGTTGTAATCGCGATCCTGTTTGGTGAAAACAACTCTCGGGTCGGGCCTGTGTGTTTTTTTATTTGTTTTTAGATTTACAAAACGCGCACGCGTTATAGAGTTACAAAACGTGCACGCGTTTTGTAACTCTATAACGTGTGCGCGTTATTGTTACCTGGCCTACATGTCTGCTGACATGTCAGGCTCGGATTTACTATTCCAAGTGCTATGGAAGAGGAGCGCGTTCTTTTTCTATGTAAAGTGAGCGTGTTCCTAAAAAGTAAGATTGCATCTAAAAGGTCCCTCAACTTCTTGCACACACCCTTCCACAAGCTCTCTCAGCCTTTTGCAAATCGCTCATGTCCAAATTCAGTTGGTACACACAGGCTCAAGCATAGTCTTCCACGAGTTCGCAACTCTCAGCAATTTTCTTGGCAGGTCGCAGCAACTTCACAATCAATTGTAGATCGTTGTCTCCAGATTTGGTAGTCACAGCTCCAAGAAAGAGGATAAAACACATAGTTCTGATAGCTTCAAATGGTGGTCGCAGATGTGAGGAGGGAGTGGAAGATTGCAAATAGTCACAAAAACGTGGAATAGAGTGGTCGCAGACAGTCACAAAAATGTTTGAGGATTGAGGGAGTGACGAGATGCAGATAATCACACAAAAAACACAGAGGATTGAGGGAGTGACGGGAGGTGGAGGCCGTAGTTCCAAATGAGAGCACAACTTCTATCTCACTCTAAAAATTGTTCCTCAACACGGGTCTGTATCCGACCAGAGAATAACGACTATAATGATGGCAAGCAAGCTGGCAGGAGGGAAGAGCAGAGGGCAGACTGGCGATGGGCAGGCAGCCCCGGAGAAGAATATTGCAAAGGGCAGAACGAATCGACTGGCAAGCAGAATGCCAAGACTGAGACACAACAGCAAGGAGTTATGACAGGCAGCACTTATAGGCATGCATGCAGGAGTTATGGAGCTCTGATACCACTGTTAGGTGGAATAAATCTCGAATTGTTATTATTTCTCCATAGAATATTTATACATCTACAATGACTCTTGGGATCACACATCCGAGAGTCCCTTCATATTCCTAATATTTACAATAACGTATAATCCCGACAGATTATATTCCAACATATCTTAACCAAAACATGTTAAGAAAACTTTAGGATGCCACATCCCACCCCTCTTAAAACAAAATGACACAATCTCGATGTCTATTCATCAAAAAGAAAAGGATAGGGCTACCTCATAGCCTCCTCCTTTCCATGTGGATTCGTGAGGTCCCATGTGCATAAATTATAATAATATATAATGAAAAAATCCTCATAATAATATATAATAAATTAATACATTATATGGTAATATGGTAAAGGGTCAAACCTAAACTAAAACATGCTTAAAAAATACTAAAATGTTTATTAACAACAAGTTATAAATTATAATAATATATTTTATAATAAATTTATTTTAATTTATAATTAAAAAAATTAAGATTAAAATATTTTTATGTGAATTTACATATGGATAAAATCATTTTATTATAATTTCTTGTTTCATTCATTATCAATATATGCATTATATTAAGTTTATGGTATCACTCATTAATTTATTATTATATTTAAAAAATTTATTTTAATTTATAATTAAAAAAATTAAGATTAAAATAATTTTATGTGAATTTACATATGGATAAAATCATTTTATTATAATTTCTTGTTTCATTCATTATCAATATATACATTTTATTAGGTTTATGGTATCACTCACTAATTTATTATTATATTTAAAAAATATATTTATTTATTAAATTTTAAAATTAAGTAATTTTTTATATCTTTAATATTAAAATCAAATTAAAGATACTAATATTAACCTTTCAACTTTTAAAACAATTAAAAATTACTGAAATAATTATATATCTTCCATATTTTAAAATTGTATATAGTTCATATTAGAATTAAATTGGGAGAATGTCAATGTAACATCTCCAAAAATTCATAACAATAAAAAAAAATTATTTGAAGGTCTACCTACAGAAACTTAATATAATCAATCCATACTAATCCTTTCATCCTAGTCTTTAACTTGCGCTTAGTGTTTTATCTATTGAACAAAAACAATTAATTACGACAAACTTTACCTATACAACATATCATTATCTTAGCTCGTTTCTTTGTTGTAAAAGAATGTTGTATTTACTTATCGATAGTTAGAGTTGGTGTGAATGTCTTGTTATGTTTTTAGATTACTTGTTAGTCCTAGTAAACGCTAGGATAAGGGTTTTACAACTCTTACTTAGCTTCTTAGTTAACACAAAACCTAAATTTAACTTTTTCAGGAGCTTTGAGGAGGGGGGATCTCGCCTTGCTAGGGTAACCTCCAAAAGGTCTAGACTAAGACACAAAATGAAGGGCCCTAACTATACTTACGCAAAAAAACCATGATACTAAACACAAATTCTAAGCTTACCTTGGAACAAGTATGCATGCATAAAGTAACATGGCGATCTTCAAAACAATGGCAAGGTGAAAAACATATGATGGTGTTCGAAACTATAGAGCTTGGGTAAGATTTAAACTTAAGTGGTTTTTAATGAACCCACGTGAAGGATTATGAAATTTTAGCTGGAAAGCAATAAGCTGCTTCGAAAAAACCCTAAGGCTTTAACTTGTCTCAGTATTGTATTATTTTGTCTTTGCGCTTTGAAAATACGTCTCTGCACAGTGTATTAAATGGTGAAAGAGCCAAGGCTCTTTATTTCTAGGCTCTTGGACTTCCCTCTACTTGCGACATACCCAAACTCTGTAATTTGCATCAGCGGTTGTATCAGGTTGGCTCTCGGCCAGTAACGTTGGCTTCTTTGGCGTTAGTTCTGTGGACTCGTCGGCAAACTGTCGTTGCCATCATCGTCACCTCTGCGTAAGGCAAGTCCCTTCTGGTTGCGTAAATATTCTTTGTTGTTTTTGTATACAATTTTAGAAGTATAGTTTGACCACTGCGTTGTTTGCTTGCAGGAGGTTCTGGCTGTTGTTTCTGCGTTTGGAAAAGAGTCAGTCTCCATGGAGGTGGTATATGGTCAGGTGGTAAGACCTGATACCCAACATTCCTTGCTCTTTGTGGCTCCATCTTTTCTCTTTGTGGCTCCATGGCTTGTGGCTCTATGGCTCTGTGGTTGGGCCAACGTTCTCATGGGTTGGAGTCATTCCTGCGTTTTCTATCGTTGAATTGGGAAACCCTCTTGTGGTTCTACCTTATGCCATTTTACAATTGATTTTTTTCTTAAAATAATTCTCCCTCAGACCGTGGATGCCAAAGGGAGCTATAATGTAATACAATATTTAGTTTTATTGTGGATTCGAGCTCTTACAGAGCTTTGTACAAAAATGTATAAGGGTGAATAGAACCAATTTCGTCGGGTGTTTATAATTCTGCAACTTACTATATTTTGGCTGTAATATGAATGTTGGTATTTACTCTCGTTATGTCATTTGTATTTTGATTACTTCTATGATATGGTGGTTTTATTGTTGTATTTGTTAAATAATAAAGTTAAGGTCGTGAGGCCATTGTATGGTTGAAGTCGTTAAAATGGATTTTGTAGATGCTTATGTGCATACGCTATAACGTATTATCAAAATCCAACAATGTTTTGTTAGTATCTATTTCGAAAACTGTTTGTTTGTTTTAATCCGAATATAAAATCTTATGGCCTGGGAGTGTTTAGGGGTTAGAGGTAGAGACCAAGGGGGGTGTTAGGACATTTGGGGTAAGTGGAGAAAGGGGAAAAGAGAGTGAGACAATGGGTTAGTACGGGTTCGAGAGAGGAGCATAGAGTGATAGAGCGGGTGTCGGGCTTAGGTAAGGGTGGAGGAGAGAGAGAGAGAGAGGATACAACACAACCAAGTGTGTAATATAATATTATATTGTTAGGAGATTGACTATCTAAACATCCCATTCAAGTTTTTCATTTGTCATGTTTATTAACATTTGAGGAGAACATGCCCTAATAAGGTACTACATGATGATGAAGATAGTGTGGAAGAGAAGATGGAAGTTGAAGAACAAGAAGACACATCATTGGAAGATGGACATTGTCACAGGTTTAAAGTTGGTAGAATGCCATCCTCAAAAGTTTATTTAAACTATGGGGAACCTTCTTATAGTTTTGTTGATAAGATTTTACAAAAAATAGCTAGATCTAAGTGGATAACTACTAGTCCCAAAAAAGAAAGTTGATAGAGGGGTAGAGTTGGAGGAGACATGAAAGGTAGGAGAATTTCAAGAACGAACAACATCCTTTGTTAGGAACAAGCCCCTAACCTTTGAGGATATGATAAAAATAAAAATAAAAACAATTTTTTTTAAAAAAGAAGAAAGAATACAAGGATTCCCCTCCCCTTCTAGACTTAGAATCCACAGAAGAAATGCCCCTCCCCTTTTAGACTTAAAACCCATAGAAGTAATGGAATAGGTGAGGTAGATAATTTATATCATGACACAATATTTCTTTTAGAGTGTTGACCAATAAGGATTTTATACCCTTTAAAACCGAGGATAATCTCCCCTTGTAGTTAAAAGGTGATGCATATGGGGGGGATTCATTCCAAGGATGAAAGAGGAAGAATCCACTAATAGGTGGTGTCCATTGATATTATTAGTGTTATGTACTCTTAACAAGCCCCTAACCCTTGAGGATATGATAAAAATAGAAAGAAAAAAAAACAATTTTTAGAAAAAGAAGAAAGAATATAAGGATGCCCCTCCCCTTCTAGACTTAGAACCCACAAAAGAAATGCCCCTCCCCTTTTAGACTTAAAACCCATAGAAATAATGGAATAGGTGAGGTAGATAATTTATATCATGACACAATATTTCTTTTAGAGTGTTGACTAATAAGGATTTTATACCCTTTAAAACCGAGGATAATATCCCCTTGTAGTTAAAAGGTGATGCTTATGGGGGGAATTCATTCCAAGGATGAAAGAGGCAGAATCCACTAATAGGTGGAGTCCATTGATATTATTAGTGTTGTGTACTCTTATAATGATGGTTTAATTTAAATAATAAATAAAAAACATCACCTAAGAAACATCCTTCAAAAATTGTATTCATTCATTGATTTGCACTTAAAAAATATCTCATAATGGATGTTTTATTCAATAGTCATACAAGAAAAAATGTTATGTATAAAATTTCTACATGAGTTGTCGATTAAAACTCTTTTTGAGAACATGAACAATAATGAATATAAATAAATTCTATTTTTTATATATTATACAATTGTTTCTTCAAGAATATATCTCATGCTCAAATAATTTTCAACACTCCATTTTAACACTTTCCTAGACCTTCAAGATGATCTTTATCAATAAAGCTTGTCTTGTGGTTCAATTATGGATTTTTTTTGTAAGTGTCACAAATTTGTGGAAATACATATAAATGAACAACCATCCACCAAATAACATAGGTAGTTAGCCATTACAACCGACACTTTCTTAGGAAGTTCTTGACATACATTATTAATGAAATCTCTTTGAATGTGGAAATAATTTCATCAACAATTCCAAGAGATAATTAGTGTGATAGATGCACCCACTCTTCCTTGGCATATGTCCATTGACTCTTGCCTCATTCTAACTGACAAAACAACACATATACAAGTTTCTATCTCCCATAAAATCACCCATAATCCACAAAAAACATATTCCAATTGACAAAGAAGTGAACTAACAACTCCTTGAATAGGTGAATGACCTCAAAGACATGAAAAATTTGACTCAACAATAGTGAAACCAACCTCTCTAATCAAGGCGACCTTCAATATAGATAATATTTGCATCAAAAGGATACACTATCTCTAACATATTTATTCTTCCTTTGAACTACACAAAACTCAATCACTTTCCCATAAAACGAACCAAATCCAATTTCCAACCACATTGGTAACTAGGTCCACTTCCTTTGAGAAGTCACCTTTACCAAGTATATAAAAAACTATAACCTTCTTTGTTTTTTACGATAAAGACATTTATGACTCAAGAATTCAAGATTACACAAAAACCACACTTCCCATCAAAGAAGTGAGCTAAATGTATTCCAGTGCATCCTTGATTAAATAGAGAAAGGGTCCCACTCTTTTTTATAAACATGCATCTAACCAAACATTGAATAAGACAATTCACAGGGCCTACCTTATTTTATGAGCAGTAATAACAATAAAACTCAGAACCATAATTAATGGAGCACAAACGCTATCACATAGATTATTCAACTAGTTCATGGGGAAGAAGCACACCATCACGAATATACGAATATGAATATGATAAATAACAGATAGCTTAAACAGCAGTACCAGGTATACCATGAAACTTAAACTGTTTATCCTTAGGCTAATGAAATGGCATACATATTTATGAACAAAATCATTACAAATGAAATTAACTTCAAACTATTGGAGGATTTCCCTCAAAAAATGAGCATGGAAAAGGAAAATGTAATCAATAATAAATGTGTGACGTGCTCATGTGAAACCATTTTGTCACAGTGTGCTCGGGTGAACCCATTTTGGCTTTGACTTAATGGCTAATTACATTTAGATTGACATATTCATGTTTCGATTGTAGGACGTGCTCGCATTAGAGTCATAGCTATCTCTGCCATCGATATGTGCAAAGACTAAAATGATTTCCTCTTCATTTCCACCTTTGTTGGTAGTAATATTCTTATGTGATGGCATCCTCATAGCTATCTTTGTCATCGATATGTGCGCATACTAAGGGGAATTCCTCTCCACTTCCATCTCCACTGCAGTTTCTCACCTTTCAACCTCTGTGTCCACATCTACATGATGCTTTGCATTTGTTCCTTTCTTGAAGTCTCTTGATGCAACGTTAAATTGCAGGGCTTCTAAATTATTTAAGCCATAGCAATTCTCTTCATGGGAATGTTTCATAGGAATTTTGTGACTGACATTTACGATGGCTGGATCTGTGGTCGCAATTTTTGTGTATGTTGAAAAAAATATATTCAGTCGACCCTTACATATATTTTAACATCTATATTGATTTCATTCATCTTGTTTCAATTTGAAGTAATATCTTGTAGAATTCTTTGTCAATATAAGTGGAATAAATGTTTAGATTTTTAAGTCAATATAGTTGTACAGGTTTGTAGAAAATATAAACGTGAAACCCTACGGCTATCTTACTATTTCCCTTCTTTCGAAGTGTGTAGTATTTTTACTATGAATCTTTGATGAGTGATGAGTGTGATGCAATGCAATGCTTGTTTCATTTGAACAATTTTCTTCACCATAAACTGATGCAATGTAATTTTTGTTTCATTTCCTTCACCAAATCATCTTAACTTTCTCTAATAAATTTGGTGTTGTTACTCACCCTATGAAGAATTTTCATCACTTTTGTCACTATTAAATAGATATAAAAAACATATGATGATAGTTAATTCAAAATAACCAACTCTCTTAATTTTTATTACTCTAATGGTAATTCTCATCTTAAGCTGGATTACCCAAGTGGAATATTTGATTTATGTTTATCTTGAATAAATTATTGTATAAGAAATCACAAAATAAATAAACTTGTTTATTTGGCTTTCTTATCACTCTAATGGCAATTCTCATCTTGAGTTAGATTACCCAAGGTGGAATATTTGATTGATGTTTATCTTAAATAAATTACTATATAAAAAATCACAAAAACATAAATTTGTTTATTTGGCTTTGTTTTTAGATTTACCACTGTTGAAAATAGTCTCTCCAATATTTCAATTATATTTTTATATATTTATTAGGCAGTTTGAAAAGTGTGATTTTATCATTTATCTATTACCTTTGTAGTTTCCCATCCATTTCCATAAGTAATTAGCTTTATTATACCTGCCTCAGGTAGGTATATTGTAATCGATCACAAGTCAAACTCCTTTGACTTTGGTATTAGTTGGTGTTTTTTGAGGCAGCTATAAAGAATTAAAACCCATTTTGCAAAGTATGACTTAGGGGTTTGTAAATTTTTTTTTATAATTTTGTTAAAAAGCTATTTTTGTAAACAGCTGATTGGTGGATAGAAGATGATGTCAGCTTTGGGATTTGGTATCTGGATTTGAGTTGACATGTGGCAAGATGACGTCATAATAATAAAATTAAAAAAATCAAAATTATATCCCATTGCCAAGTGGCACCATAGGAGGCAGCTGTTCTGGGCTCCATTACTCTATTATCTTCGATTTCCTTTTACTGTACTCCAGCTTCCGTCGGCCTCTAATATCTGTGCACGAAAAATATATACGGGAAATAGTAATGGAGGTTGTCTATCTGAAAATAATAATATGCGTGAGCTTTCCGTATGAATGCTCAACGCTCCTTGCACTGAGGCTCCAGGGAAAAATCCCTGAAAATGGCCTATTGAATCCTGTAGCACGTAAGACGCTTAATGCATAAATAAAATAATTCTCTGCAAAGATATCTTAATGCGGTTAATGAAGATAACTTGGAGCAGAGATGACATACCCACAAATTACTATAAATCCGCACTAGTTAGAAGACGGATTACTATACAGTACCTGCGGAGACAATATCCAGTACTGCAGCTCTAAACGCAAAACAGAGAGCAACTAATATCAACATTGAACGAAGCAGCGAGCGATTCGAAGACCCCATTTCCGCGTTGTTTGATCAGGGAAATGAAATCTTTCAATGTTGAATCTCCACAGTGCTCGATGTCTATCAATATACACTGGAGGATTACGTGTAGAGGCGGATCAATTCTCCATTGCCTCTACATTAATTAATGAAAAACTGGCAAACATGGAATACAGGGAAGGTGAGCTAAGAGCATAAGGTATTTAAGGGAAGGAATGGGATAGAATATTTTTCTTCTTAGATTATCAAACCAACCAAACAGAACGTGTTTCAAAGCTTCTGCTGGGTGCTGGCCCCGCCCTTTGTTTTGCCGGTAAAAGTTAGTTGGATTAGATTCATGCTTCAGCTATATAACCGTATCTGCATCCACGCGCCGGCGTCATAGGAGGCGTGTAATAAGACTTAACAAACCATCTCGAATGGTTCACCTATGAATCCAGCTACGTCCTTTAAGTAAGTAGTTGGGAATTCGAAAGAATTGGAATTGCTGTTGGAATTCCCGATTGGACAGTACATGTCTTTCAAATATGAACGCAGACACAGTCCCACCAACCGAAATTGCTGATTTTCCCATCGCCGTAATCCATATTTTCGGGCCAAAATTGCTGATTTTCCCCGTCGTCCGGACTGCGGATCATGTTTCCGTATGTCTGGTTCATATTTTGATTGAATTTTCACGCATGCACGTCATGATCTCGATTTGGAGCACGCCATACGTCAAAGGGGTTGAACTTTGTAGATTTAAATGTGGATTAACTAAATATTCAATACACGTTGAAAGAAATTGGTCAACTGAAAATTCTCTTTCGTTAGCATTATAACTACACATTGATTTTAAACAAATAGCTGATACTATATTTTGGATGGCTTTCTAAATGGTAATGCTACGTGTCCGGTTTGGCGGAATTGTCAAGATCTTTGATAGATTGACAACATTATAATCGTAGTATTACCGGCCAATGCCAGTATGCCCTTTATTCCCGTAAGAAGCCAAGAACCTCCACGGAAAATAAAGCTTGTTTTGGAGAAAATTATTGAGCGATAAAGGGTCTCATCTATTGATGTATATGTAACTTCGGAATGTATTCTTCTATGTATCTTATATATAATTGTAACCCGATGTTTATTCCGGGATGGATCTATTATGTATTTGAGTCATGTGGTCATGCCCCGATGTTCCGATCGGGAGGATTAATAATGTAATCAAGTCATATCAAGTCAATAGGTAAGTCCCCACAGTTTCGGGGCAATTGAGTTATTATACACTAATTAATGTGTAGGTTCGAGTAGTAATCATTAGGTTGAGCCTACGTGTGAAAAGGCAATTCAAGTGAATGGATGAATATAAATAGAGAGTGAGAGTCTCTCTATTTATCACTTGTGAAATACATCACTTGCTCTCCCAAGTGTGGCGCACTACTGGAGAAGGAAATTTTGGGACTAGACAGAAGACAAAAGACTACTGCTGTTTTGGGAGATCTCTTACTATTTTGGTGTTGATTCTATCTTAGAGGAAGTTGCGGGGTTTTCTCCTTTATGGTTTCCCCGAGGAAAACTCTTTGTGTCTCTTGTCTCTTATGATGTTCTTGTGTTTTATTGCTGTGCTTGTTATTCTCTCAGTGAAAAGATCCTAAGATCATAATGCTAGCTTAAATGTGATGAAAAATTAACATGGTATCAAAGCTAACCTGAGAAGAAGACATTGTGTAGTTATAGGAACTAGGGCTTCCTATTTTGTGGATCTTCCTCCACAGATTTTCAGCAAAAGTATGCTAAGATGACTCCCCATTGAAGGGCGCATCTTTCTGTCGAAGCAGAATTTGATTCCGAGCATTTTCAGTCTTCGATGCGGAAATTAGGGCTTTCTTCAGAAGATGAATTTTTGAGTGACACTAGCATAGGGTTATTCTCCTCATCAAAACCGAAGTTTAGAGACCTGGATCAAGAAATTTGGTTGGGTAAAACTCCAAGAAAGTCAAACCCTAGTTTGACCCTGAGCTAGGAGAAACCCTAAATACTAAAACTGCTAAGTTTTGGTACAGTCGCTATATTCCGAGATTGGAAAATTTTCAGAAGCTAAAAATTGTAGGGACTGAATATAAAATCCTTATGAATCCTGTTTCCAAAAATCCGACTCATATTCGCTGTACTCCAGGAGATATGATCTCTCCAAGTTAGGGTTCTAGCCTCTTCCAGAATTCATCCCTGAATAGGACATCTGGGAATATCTGCAATATCTTGAGCTACAGAGGTCCAAATTGAATTCCTGAAGATGTTCCAGAAATGGCACGGACTTTAATTTCGGTGATCCGAATATCAGACTCAGAAGATGAACCAGTGACACGTGGCATGCCATACAACTTCATTGTTCTGAACAGTCCTGTAACAGGTCACCTTGGGAAAATGATCATAAATCCAAAATGGTGAAACCAATTCTGATGAAAACTATGGTGTTGGATCAGGGACATGTAAGGTTACCTCAGTACGAAATTTTAGACACATAGGATCAGTACTTTTGGA
>LPNX010252227.1:3743-50123 GCA_001517045.1 Pseudotsuga menziesii | reverse complement strand
CAATCAGCTCCTTACAAACATCATGCATCATCACCAGAGCATCGAATATATGGGAGAACTAATTATAAACTTTCTTCCTTCAATCAATCACTAAAATCTAAAGGCTGAATGCTTTAAATTCAAGGCTTCTTGGCTGCTCTGTTCCTTCAAGTTCTTTGTAATGGCTCCTGGTGACTATTTCATTGGTGGAACCTTATCCTATAACATATCTTATCATCTTCTCCAAGCAAATTCTTTTAAATCACCACGCAACCATAAAAACCCAAACCTTAGAGCTATAAGGGTTTTGTAGCGAGGTACCTACCAACTTCTCGAATGTAGGAGCTTAAGGCTTCTCTTTAAAGCAGCAACAGTCTCTCCTCAGGTACACAGGTGTCTCCAGGTCATCTCTTCAACCGTAAATGCAAGAATTAAGAAGCCCTAACTTTCTGCTAGCGTTGCAAGTGCTGTCTTCCTTCTCAGGAACATAATCCAGTTTTTTAGCGTTTTGGTTCTTCTGCACGAACCTGCCTTCCTATAAAAATGCATGTGGAATGAGAAAATTGACAGTTTAAACCGAGATTTGATGATTTGTCCAACTAATTCCACGTTTTTAGCAATGATGAACCCGCTTTGGCTGCGTGACTGAGATTGGCTGAAATGCGTGTCTAAACTGCAGTCACACGTGTTAAAATACCTTGCAAAAGACAATAAATCACTTCCAGATGATACCCATGATGAAAAACTGCAAAAATATTTGAAAAACAGAGAGGCGCGATTTTCTTGTAGCGCTTCCTTTGTTAACTTTTCCACCAGCGCTACAAGAATATTTCCTAAGCCAATTTCTCGCAGTTTTACAGCTTTTTGCTAAATTGTCAGAGTTTTAGAACATTATTAGGCTTAAAGAACAAGTTTACTTGATCTCTAAACATATTATTGATTCCACCTTTGAACATAGACCTTCTTTACCCCTTTTAAAAAATCTAAAAAGACCATTAAAAGACCATTAAAAAGTCAAACAAAATCTAAACAAAATGTGCTCAAAAACTATTAAAAACTAATAAATCACCAATAGAATCTCCAAGGAGACCAAAACTGAAAAGTAACCAAACATTTAACTGAGGGTGATTGGAAAAAAAACCAAAATTGAAGAAAACAAACCAAAATTGGAGAAAAAATTACTGACTTAACACATCCCGTACAAGTTTCATCACCTAATAATTAACTAAACTCGAGTTATAGTGAAAATTCGAAGATGACTATATTTTTCCTTCTAGGGTTTTCAAGCATGAAACCCTAATCTCTAATTGCTTTAGTTGTAGAATTGTTCCAGCTACACAAAGTATTATTTTAGGGTGGCTCTGATACCATGTTAGAATTTTAATGGTTATATAGTATATTCAAACATTTATCATCATACCATCATAACCATAAGCAAAGGATCACTAAAAGAAATGCAAGCATAGCCACACAAAAGAACACAAAGATTTATCTTGGGAAACCCTCATGGTGGGGAAAACCCAACAAAACTTCCTCGATACAGAATTCGAACAGGTACACTGTAAGACCCCAAGAACAATACTAGAATCTCTCTTTTCATTGTAGACTTCTTCTCTCTCTCTCTCCCCCCCCCTCTCTCTCTCTCTCTCTCTCTCTCTCTCTCTCTCTCTCTCTCTCTCTCTCTCTCTCTCTCTCTCTTGCGCAATGCTTGACTGAGAAGTGTATACAAATGAGGGAGGAAACTCACCTATTTATGTTCATAAGGTGAGTGACTCAATTACCTAACTAGGTTGGACATATTCTCTAATTTGTCCTGACCTACCTGGGAAGACTCAAAATAACATTTATAAAATACCTTTGTGGGTACTATTTCCCTGACTTACAATGGAGGTTTTACCTCATGAATTTGACATGACCAATTACATCAAGTACATTTCCAAACAGAGGAATAACATCTCTGAAGGATGAATACAATAAAATTACAATAGGATATCTTCCGAAGTTACATTTATTTCAACAATATCTAATATTCTTAGGGATCTGGTTGCTAAATTATTCAAAACCTCAAACGTTTGGGAAGGAAGGTGATGGGAATTTGCATGAAGATATTTCTTAGTGAGTTTTTGTTCCTAAACACTTGGGTCGACAATGTTCCATCGGGTTTCTTTCCTATGTGTACATTAAGGAACGTAATGATACCTTCACCTTCTAACTTCATGGTGAATTTAGTGTGGTTGGATTGCATGTTTAGCTGATCCAAGAATGCATTAAGGTTTTCTTGACCATGGGGCCAAATAGTTAAAGTATCATTGACAAATATTTTCCAAAATTTGGGTCGAAGGTTAGAGTACATAAGGTATTTTCTTTTAAAACATTCCATGCACAAATTTTCTAGAATGGGGGATAAGGGGGAAACCATTGCCACCCCACATTCGTGTTCATATATCTCTTCTTGAAAATTGAAAAATGTGGAGGTATTGTTGCCTTTTATTATTTCTTCATTCCTCCTCATAAGCTTCTAGGAACTTCCAAAAAATATATATTTAATTCTAAGGGATACTTATTGTCCATTTTATTGTGATCAAATAAGACCCTTATAAGACTTGGATATTGATGGGGCCACCTACAATTAAAACTTACTAATGCTATATTAGGAGGATAAACATGATTACTTTTTCAATAATTAATATTGGGGCTAAACTATGAAGTTGTAATAGTACCTATATGGTGATGGAAAATGATAAAAACAATCCCCCACAACACAACTGAAGATCTATCTTTACATACACAAATCCTACTAGCTGTAGGGTTCTAATTCTTAGATCCTTGTTCAAAATCACATTCTTATGAATCTAAATAAAGTTAAGAGGGTCGATAGTACCATTAGAGTCCCTTGTTAATTTGGAGTATAGAAGAGTTGAATTCATTTCAATGCCAACTTACTCAATTCTCTAACAATTTCCCTCAACTGTTGTCAACCCATGAGAGGTCAAAGGTCTAGGATACCAAAACCCAATATATGTATAATTTAATATCTTGTTTGTTGAATGTAATCCCTATAGAGCGATCCTACCTTGATGTTTTTCTTAGCTTCATATACTTTCCTGGGGCCCCTACAAACATAAATAGAGGGGGATGCACCCTATATTAGAGCCAAAATCGAATCCCAATACCATACTCACTAATATAGATAAATCCCATAGCTTCGTTTAACTAATTATGTTTAACTATATGAAGCATAGGAATAGGAGAGAAAATTTCACCAAAGATAACTCCCTTAAATTGGGAATATCCTTTTTCTATAAGTTGAGCATTGTACATCTCGAGTTGACTTGCTACATTCAAGTTTTTCTTGAACACCCACTCATTATCGATGGGTTTCCTTCCATTTGGTAATATGATTAGATTCCATGTTTCATTCTTCTTCAAGGGCTCCAATTCTTCTTCTATGGCCCTTTTCTAGAGTTTACCCTTTGTCAAGTAGGTTTCTTCCCTTATCACCCTAGGATCATATTCTATGGTAGATAACACAAAACAATAGTGTAATTCAAGTGGACTATACCTTTGTTTTTGTTGTCTTGCTTGACTATACCTCTTGATGATTGAAGTTTGTTGTTCTATCTCTTTGTTGGATTCAGTCGACTCACTTAAATCCATACTTTCATCATTCATTTAAATCTCTTTCTCTTCTAATTCATTTCCTCTTTTAACCTCTTCATCTTTGGAAGTGCATTACAGTTTTTGAATATCACATCTCTATAATAAACTTCCTTCCTTGTGACTAGGTTCCATAGATTATAGCCTTTCTCTCCATCCTTGTACTCGATGAAGATGCATTTTTTGACTTGTTGTTGATCTTGTTTCTTTTCTCCTTTTGGATATGCACAAAGGCATCATATCCGAAATATTTCAGATGTGTAAGAGAGATATTTTTACCATCTGATGTCTCATATGGAGTCTTGTCGACCATAGTCATCTATGCTGACCTATTCACTAGGTAGCATGTCGTGTCAACTACCTCTACAAAAAATTATTTTGTGATTCCTAGACTACTACCACTAAGCAAGCTCCTCACTTTCTCCATCATCATTCTCTTCATTCTTTCAATAACTCCATTCTATTGAGGCATGCAAGGAGTTGTGTTTTGTTGAAATATACCATGCTGTCTATAAAACTAGTCAAACACTTTCCCACAAAATTCTCCTCCATTATCAGTTCTTAACGTATTGATCATTTTACTAGTCTGATTATCCACAATAAAGTTTGAACTCTTGAAATTCCTCAAAAAACACACATTTATTCCTAAAAAAACACAACCATTTCATTATGGAAAAAATCATATATGAGAGAGACAATTTATTGAGATCCTCAAAGTGAAGGGATTGACATAGGTCCAAACGCATCACTATGTATTAACTCTAGTAATTATTTATCCCTAGTAGCATCGGATGAAAACCTTACAAAACTTTGTTTACCATAAATACTTTAACAACCTGAAATACTCAAGTAACTTTTAGGAAGATGGGGTGTTTTTTAAACATCATTAAACCAACCGATATGTTAGGCCTAATGATTTTTTATCATCAAAATTCCGGTGTCTTCCCTTTAGATTCAATCTTTCATATAAAACATATAAATAAATTGAACTCATCTTTAAACATGAATCTTTACTATACATAGATAACATTAGCCATAGATAACACTTTTAGTTGTAATAAGTGCTAAGTTAGATAACATATAGCACTAGCCATAAATTATGGAAAATTTTAAGGATCCATTATTTTTGTAAAGCGTAAAATCATTGACGAGTCTTATTAACTATCAAATTTCCAACCATAAAATGTTTGGTGATATTTTTTTTTTTAAGTATTCAAATTTTAAAAGGTTTTATATAGTTTTTAGACATTTTTAACAAATTTTAGACTAAAAAAATTTAATCCTATAAAATTTAGGAATATTTTAAAAAAAACTAAAAAATTAGCTTATGGACCCTAAAATTTTCCTTAAACAAAACCACACAAGTAGTTAATTACTTGGTTTTCTCTATGATCATTACGGATTTACCTCAAGCTTTGACACCCCTAATGTTTGTTATTCTCATATCTTAATTCTATTTAATTTATTTATGTACTTATATTTATTTTTATCTTGTTGTAAATATTATATTTATATTATTAAAAAAAAAAATAACCATTACAATAAAAAATATTATATGTTAAAAAAATTGTAATAGATAATTATCCATAATAAACTAAAATTAAAAGAATAAATTGTTTTTATAATAATGGTTCTCAACATAATTATGATGAACATAATTAAACATCCTTGAAACAAATACTCATAAAATTATGTTAGGATTGAGGATTTTGCAATTGAACAATCTTCTTTTTATGGATTGAATGTGTTATGATTTTTAAAAATAATTTTAAATTAGTTTAATTTATTAGTTTTTATTAATTTTTTATTTTATTTTATTTATTTATTATTATATATATTATTTTAATTTTAATATTTTTTTTATTTAAATTATTAAATTTTTATCTTTTAATTTATCAAGGTTTATTTTTTCATAAACTAATTACAAATTTAATTAGATCAGACATTTAAAATGCCCAAACCTAAAAGTTATTTCAATATATCTTAATATATTTGTATGATTACAAGTATTATTAACTAATCATTCCATTAATCTGCGAAGATGTAGAAGAGTTGGTGGCGGGGTATGGTTAAGATGTCTTCTAGTTCTAATCCTGTTGGATACCAAAAAAACCAACCATGTTAAGGGTTGGTGTGGTCTAGGCCGGGATAGTGATTTTGACGGCTTAAATGCCCATGGTTCGTGGTTACTTAGCTAATGACAACCCTGCTAGTAAAGGGGCTCCACCACTTTGCCAACAAAAAAAAACTAATTATTCCATTAATTATCCTAATGAATTGGCATATCACCAATTTTAACGGGGCTCTGCGATGGCCGATGGTCAAGGTTTCCTCCCTTACCTGTTCTGCTCTGCCTTCCTCTCTGCCCATCGTTTTGAGCCATGGTGCCGGTGTTAATGAAGCTCCTCTGGGCTCCTGTCCTTCCTTTGGTGCTTATTATTTGTTGTCTTTTTCACCCTAATTTCTGTCGTTTATCTGCTTTCTGGTATGGAGGTTTTCAGGGTTTCTTGACCCACATGCCACTCTTGGTCTTTGATTGTCGACGCTCGCTGGTCTGGTTGCATTCAGGTTATTCACCCTTCCTGTTGCCAGCCTTTAGGGTTTCTCTTTTGTCACACCTTTATGCTGGGGTTTCTGCATTGGGTTGAGGTTATGGAGTCCTGCAGCCCGGCTTGGAGTCCCTCCCCTTCACTGGGGGACTAGTACCAACCAAGCATTGTTTAAAAAGTGGGAAGTGCATCGCATGCTGCGGCTCCGTTTGGAAGGTTATTCTTGACATTCCCCTCGTCACCCTTGCATGGCCATGATGTCCCGGTACCTTTGGGTCCTGGGTTGACCTTGTGACTCCCCACTTGTTTTCTGGCTGTGTCTCCATCACTCGTGGTCATTCTCTCCGAACCCATCTTTTTGTCCGTGTCGGCCGTTGACATTTACCCCCGGCTGTCTATTTTTGGGGTTTTTTATATAGGCTGACCTCCTTCGGGACTCTCGAACATTCTGCTCTTCATTGTATGTTGGGCCTGACTATTTTCCTCTCTCCCCATTGGGTTTTGACTCTGTAGTATCTCTTCTGCTCCTGACCGGGATTTTGACTTCTGAAGGTTTCTCTTTGTCTTCAGTGAGAGTGGTTCTGTATATTGTCGTGATTTCTGGTAGGGGGGTTCTGTGACCCTCTTATTGATGATCTTTGGCTCATCATTCTTTACATGGTGTACTGTTTGTCTTTCCGGAGGGCTCTGTGTTTGATTCTATTGGTATGGCGGATCCTGGGGTTTCATTGCGGTTCCGACATAAACGTAGGTCTAAATGTATCAAGGTGTCTGCAGAGAAATATCGTTTCGTATTGGGTCATGATATCTTCACTGATCGGGTTTCTACCCTCTGTTCTAGGGCATTGATAGGGCGGCTGGAGTACTGTAAAATGGATAAGAATTCTTGGGTCTCATGGGCAAATGAGCATTGGAAACCACTTTTTAATTATATCCTGACCATCAGTCTCCTCTCCAGAGGTTGGATAGTTTTTGTTTTCCTCGATCCTGTGCATTGCTCCATGGTATTGGACCAGATGTGGCGAGTGGGAAAAGGATCATTAGTTCTTGGCCGATGGCACGCAAATTTTGATCCATGCAAGGAGAAAATCAACAGGCGCCACCTCTGGGTCCTCCTGCCACAGCTCCCTTTCCCATTATGGAGAAAATCCATCCTGGAGGGTATCGGTAATACCATCGGGCGCTTTGTCGCTGTTGAGGATGATTTTCTGCAAGTTTATGACAAAAGGATTGCCAGGATATTGGTCGAGCTAGATATCTCTAGGGGATTACCAGCGGAGGTTGAACTGTTATGCGAGGAAAGACTTCTGATCCAGCGCCTTGACTATCTCTATGTGTCGTTTCGTTGCAGTATTTGTCGCTCTGTTGGCCATCTTCGTCAATCATGCCCACGTAGAATCTCGGGTGGAGACCTCTCTGATTCTAGTATGCGCAAGACTCGGTCTCCTGCTCCATGTCAACAGAATCACTCTCCTACAGGTACTATTTTCGATTCCTCTCCCCCGGTTGAAATTGTTCCAGATTCGTACTTTGAAGCTGTGGATAGTCTGATTTTGTCACATAAGAAGGCTGTTGATCCTTTATCTCCTCCGATTTCCGCTCGGGAACCACCTTTTCCAAGCCCGACACACCATGATCATGTCCTGTCATCCAACACTCCTGTCATTATGCCAGACAGCCATCCACACAGCTCACTGGCACTTGACTCGCTGGAGGACTTTCCTCCACTTCCTGTTCGACCTCCACCTTTGGACCCACCACCTGCTTCCTCCTCCTTACCTGGTCCACCACCATCTACTTGTTCTCATGTGGATCCACACATACCCTTGGACCCACCACACTCACCCTCCATTCCATCATACCCTAGCCCCACTTCATCACCTTCATTCTCGGACCCAGCCCTCAAAAGATCACTCTCCATCTTCACTGCATCCTCTCCACTTTCCCCCTCTATCATCCCTATCAACTCCATCCGTTTTGCTAATGTTACCATTAGGAAAGCTAAGGGGAAGAAGGTGACTCGACCACTTACACCGGAATCTCCTCCGTATTTTCCTCTGTCTGTCCGTTTAGCGGAAGCTGATAAGGATCAGTCATCTCGGGGCCTTAGAGCGAGTTCCCCTTCACTCAATTTGTCTTAATGATCATACTCTCTCTTAACATCCGTGGCCTTGGAGGCAGGCCCAAAACCCTTGGCCTTCGTTCCCTTTTCGAGACTCTTCAACCGGACCTCATCCTCCTCTAGGAGACGATGTGCAGCGATTTGCCAGCTCTTTTTACCGTTTCTAAATTCCTTCCTTCTTGGGAATATTGTGCTGTGAGTGCTAGGGGTCTCTCGGGAGGGCTTCTCTCAGCATGGAATCCTCGTACTGTTAAATGCAAGGCATACCACACTTATGCAGGCATTTTACTCCAAGCACATGTCAGGGGTTTATCTTTTCCTTTACATATCCTGAATGTCTACGGCCCTTATAAGAACCGTATCCCGTTCTGGGACAATATACACAGTGGTGGTCTCCTTAATCTCCCTAACCTTGTATTGGCGGGAGATCTTAATTTCACTCTTTATCCCTCGGAGGTATGGGGCTGTAGGGCTTCTCTTGATCCTCACTCTGATTATTTCCTTGCTCTTTTTAATTCTGTCGGACTAGTTGATGTTGCCCCTTCCTCGATTGGGCCCACCTGGCGCAATGGGCGATCCGGAGAGGATGGTATATGTAAACGTCTTGACAGATATTTGATCTCCAATGACTTACTGCCACATCTTGGGACCTATAGGACTTGGATTCACCGGTCACTCATTTCTGACCATTTTCCTATTCTACTAGAGTGGAATCATCCAAAGGGTCCCTTTAATTATCCATTTAAGTTTAATAGATCCTGGTTGGAAAATCCTGATTTTACTGATTGGTTCCTTCATTGGTGGTCGCACTCATCTGAACTTGATCACTCTTCTGGCATCGAGGATCTTTGTTTTACCCTTTGGAACCTCAAATCCGATGCTAAGTCTTGGATGAAAGATAAATCTGCCTGTCTTGCTCAGACCTCCCTGCGACTAGATCGAGACATAGAATCCATTCTGTCCTTTGGCATTCTCTCTAAAGAACAGATTGACCACCTTTCTCGTCTCAATGCTGAAAGATTAAGTATATTGGACCATTTCCAGCTTACATGGAAACTCAAAAGTAGGCTGAAATGGGCTCTCCAGGGGGACTCAAATACAAAAAAATTTCATACATTCGCCTCAGGCAGAAGAACACATAATATGATTTGGTCCCTGGAAGATGAGGAGGGTAATGTTTATGAGGATGATGGACCTTTAAAGGAACTTGGTAAATCCTTCTTTGAAAAGATCTTTAAGGATGAAGGTAATACTAGTCTGGAACACCAACTCAAAGTTATCTCACTTTTCCCCAGGATGGTTCAGCCTGATAAGTCCTCCTGTCTTACTTCCCGGGTTACTTTAAATGAACTAGAATCTGCTCTCAAATCCTTCAATAAAGACCGTAGTCCGGGACCAGATGGGTGGCCGGTAGAGTTTTATCTGCACTTTTTTAATCTCCTTGGTCCCACTCTTGTTCAGATGGTGGATTATACCAGGACCTCAGGTTACATTCCCTCATCCCTGAATTCCACCTTTATTACACTCATCCCCAAGAAAGACAAACCCCGTACATTTGCAGATTTCAGACCCATCTCCTTATGTAACCTGCTATATAAGCTCATTGCTAAAGTTATTGCTGGAAGGCTCAAACCCTTTCTGGATTCGGGCATTTCTCAAGAACAGTTTGGCTTTCTTAAAGACAGACAGATAACTGAGCCAATTGGTATTGTTCAGGAAGTTCTCCACTCAGTTAAAATCAAGAATTCATGTGCCTTTGTGCTTAAACTGGATCTTTCCAAGGCTTTTGACTGTGTTGACTGGACTTATATCAGACTAATCCTGATCCAAATTGGTGTCCCCCTTCTTACGGTCAACTGGATTATGAGCTGTATTACCACGGTCAACTTTGCTGTATTGGTGAATGGTACTCCCTCCAGCTTCTTCACTGCATCCAGGGGTATCAGACAAGGCTGCCCTTTATCCTCGTTGTTGTTCATTCTTGTCATTGAAGGGCTTAGTCTGATGATCAAGGATGCCAGGAATAATGGTCTCATCAGGGGTATTAAGTTCTCGCCTTCCCTTACCCTTACACACCTTTTATTCATTGATGATGTTATTCTTATGGGTTCAGGTACCATCCGGGACTGGTTGGCCTTTGAGTCTCTTCTTGACTGCTTTTGCAAAGCTTCAGGCATGTGTATTAATGCTGATAAATCTTGTCTACTCTTCCACAATTTTAGTGATGCCTGTTTGCTTGACTTCAAGGCAGCCATGCCATATAATATTCTCCCTCTTCAGTGAGGTGTTACTTATTTGGGATATCAATTGAAGCCTTTGAGTTACCGAGTTGCTGATTGGACCTGGCTGCTGAATAAATTTGAAAAGAAAATCAAACATTGGGCATTTAGATATCTGTCTCTTGGAGGGAGACTTGTTCTGGTTAATTCTGTACTTGCAAGCATTCCTGTGTATTGGATGGGCTTAGCTCCCATACCCTGCTCCATTCTCCAGAAGCTCAGAAAACTGATGTTTAACTTTTTATGGGGATCGACTGATTCATCTTTCAAGTTCCATCTATCTAATTGGAATGATCTCTCCAGTCCTAAATCTCTTGGGGGATGGGGTATTAAAGATCTTACCTGTTTCAATAAAGCGTTGCGGTTGAATGTCTTTTGGAAAGCTCTACATTCCAAAGGTCTCTGGTTCCAGGTTCTTCAAGCAAAATATTTAAATGGTAAATCAGTTATTGACTGGATCAGATCTAAAACCTTCTGTACACGCAATGTATCTCTTTTTTGGCGTGGTTTTCTTCAAGTATTACCATGGATGGGTAAGCATTTGTCGTGGCTGGTTGGAAATGGTGAGTGCATTCATTTGGGATTAGACCCTTTTGTTGGATCGGGATCTTCATATGCATTTCCGGATGCTCTGAGAACGTATTTGGCCGATTTGGATATATGCACATTGGCACAAGCACACAATCTTTGCTCCATTGAACCACAATACTGGTACTCGGCCACAGACCTTGATCTCGCTGGCACCTATGCATTGATGTGGGATGAATTTATTCGTGAACTATCGGCTTCAGGCATTCGTCTGACTAACAGCCCAGATAAGTTGGTGTGGACATTCAATAAAAACAGTATTGATATTACAGCGAAAGAGGCATACAATTGTATCTATCAGTCATCGATGGTTAGGGACAATATGGTGGGATGCCCTCCTGTATGGCACAAGTCTCTTCCACTTAAGATATCCTGTTTTATATGGCTTGCACTTCATAATAGAATTCTCACGTGGGATAATCTTCAGCGCAGAGGGCTCTCGGGTCCTGGTATATGTTCACTCTGTTACTCAAATGTGGAAACAGTTGATCATTTATTCTCTTTCTGCTGGGTGTGGAAAATGGTTGTTGGGTACGTTCTTGACTATTTCAACATTAAGGCACGAATCGCAGATATTTCCTTTGTTGATTTGGTCTATGGCTGGGCTGGCTCTACTCCACAGCGCTCCCCTTATTACTTACTGCTGTTTAAAATGATATGGGTGTTCTGGAAAGCCCGTAATCTGGTGATTTTTGAAGGGAAGTGCAGGGATATTCACAGTATCATCCAACAAATTCTGCGTTCTGCTCTTTCTCCAAAGCAGGGGACTGTTACTAAAATTAAGCACAGCAGGAACATTGGACTTCCCCCTGTTGAAATCCTTCCCTGTGGTTTTATGGATGGAGCATCAAAGAACATGATTGCTGGTGCAGGTATTGTCATTTTCATCAGTGACTCCCACTTTCTGGAATTCTCATTAGGAGTTGGACATGGCACTAATACCAAGGCAGAGCTGCTCAGTCTCTGGGCACTCTTGCACCTTTCCCATATGATGGGGATTCCTCTTGCACAAGTATTTGGTGATTCTCAGATAATTATCAATTGGGCAAAGGGATCGACTGCTCTCTCCCCACCTGAACTTGTTCATTGGTGTAGGGAGACTAAAAAGCTAGCCTCTAGCTTCCAGGAACTGTCATTCACTCACATATATCGAGAGCACAACGATATTGATGACCGTCTTTCTAAAAAGGCACTTTCATTGCCCCAAGGAAAGGGCTGCATTATGGAATATGTTGAGAATCTCCTGGTTTATTCTGATTGTATTCAGCTCTTTTGAGCTTGTCTTTGAGGTATTTCACACATGCTTTGCATGTAATGTTCTGAGGGACTTCCCCTGATTTTGTAGCTGTATCCTACATGAAAGTGCATCTCTTTAGATCGCTGCTCAGAGTATTATTGGCTCTCGATCGATGTCACTGATCTGACAGTCCTATTATCATGATGAGACAGTTTTCTGATGGGTTTCTCATTGATATTATGTGCCATTCCTCCTGATGTTTCCTTAGGTGGTAGTCACGGAAATTCTGGGATGATGTATGTTATAATGTCTTTTGATTCAATTGAATAACAAAGACAGGTTTTTTCTTCTTGAAAAAAAAATTATTTACCTTTAAAGATATGACCCACAAAAAATATTTTAACAATAAATAATAATAAAAAACAGGAAAATATCATCCAATAATAAAAAGGAGATATAAGTAATGGAAAACATCATTATAATATTTAAAGTTAATGTTGAAATGATCTTGATATTTATTATTTGAAATATTTATAAATTCACTTTTTATATATTTGAAATATTTATAGAAAAAACTTTTTATATATTTGAAATATTTATAGAAAAATGAATCTATAAATAATCTGTATTTGTTGAAGTATAAACTAAAATTGATATTAGCCCCAAGGGTTCGAGCCTTAAGTCCTTTGGGGTTAGGCCTTCTGCTATGATGGCCGGCGGTTTACCACCTCTACCATCCACTAATGTGGGGAAGTACTGCTGGGTTTCCCGTGGATCTTTCCATCTGAAAAAAAAAAAAAATTGATATCAATGAATCTTAATTATTATCATCATAATATAAAATATTTAAAAACTAATACTTAAATACAATTAAATAACACTAATATAAAAATATTAATGTAATATTAAAAACTAGATTATTATAATTTTTATATATTAAAACAAAATTATTTTAATTAAGTGAATAATTTTTATATATTAAAACAAAATTATTTTAATTACGTGAAGAGAACAACAAAATATTAAGTAATAAATTAATATTTCTTTTATTATTTACTTTATTTTATATTTAAAAATATAAATATAAATTAAATAATAAAATATATTTAAACAAATTTACATATCCAAATAAAATTTCAAATTCACATTTAAATTTAACATCAAAACACATTAATTATATATAGTTTTTTAAGAACACACTAAATATAAACTATAAATTTTGAGTTTTTATTCTATTTATGTTTATTAAAAATGTATATTTAATTTAATAATAAAATAATAATTAATAAACTCTAATACATTATTCTTGCAAAATATTATTATAAACTATTGTGTAAATAATAATTAATAAAATATAATACATTATTGTTACAAAATATTAATATAAACTATTGTGTAAATAATAATTAATAAAATATAATATATTATTGTTACAAAATATTATTATAAACTATTTTATAAATTTTGATTTTTTATTCTACTTATGTAACTACGTAAATTTATTCAAAATGTAACTAAGTAAATTTAATCAAGAGGTCAAGCAAGGGTTCCCTAAAATGTGGACTCAAAGCCTCATTATTCCTAATTTTTTAAAAATGGCGATACAAATAACCCCTCTAATTATTGAACAATTACAATTAGCTCTCTCTTAGCCAAGTTATATGGTATTATATTGGAAAAGAACATGAGCATATGGCTTGAAAGTGAAGGTAAGCGAACTAAAGGCCAAGCGATTTTTAGAAGGAAACACTCAACAACGGACCACCTCGTTACGCTTAGGATCATTGTGGAGGAATGTCATAATGATAAATCCAATCTCTTTTGTTGCTTTGTGGACTTTAGAAAGGATTTCGATACGGTACCTAGAAATAACCTGTGGAATAGATTAGAAGAGCTAAAGGTTCCTTTCGAGTTGAGAGTTTTCGCAATAAGGTTATACGAGAATGTCATTGCTAAGTTTAAATGCAATGAGGGGTGGTCTAAAGATATTAAATGTAATATCAGATTTAAGCAAGGTTGCCCCCTCTGCCCTACCCTATTTGGCATTTACATCGATAAGTTAGAAGCATTAATGAAATTTCAACTCAAAATGGGCCTTTTAACCATAATTCAAATTCCATGTCATCATGTGCTAGCCAATGAAATTGCTTTAAATTTGAAATACCGTATAGGTATTAAACAATTTTTTAATATAAATTTGGGGATAGGTTATCGTATTTTTGACATATATATCCTTGTGTTTTTACTCGGATTTCGATCAAGAGAGCATGTTGGATGCGGAATTTAATTCTGCATCCAACGAGCTCTCCCGATAGAAATACATATAAAAACACAGGGATATATGTCGAAAATACAATAAAAAGTAGTTTTTTTTTCTTCCTCCAAAATTAATAAATATTATTTTATTATTTTATTATTTTCATTCGGAGGCCCATTTTGAGTTGAAATTTCCTCTAATGGTTGTTTAGAGGAAGCAGGATGTGCTGGCACGATCTTAGCTGGAATAGTCGTCATCCTTCTTCTCTATGCTGACGATATTGTTCTTCTGGCAAGGTGTCCATCTGATCTTGATAAGCAACTAAGATTTCTTAAGGATTTTTGCTCTACCATGGGTATGACTGTTAACACTGACAAAACAAAAGTTATGATTATCAAATCCAAGAAGGACACTTATGCTAATTTTGTGTATGACAATAGCAACTTGGAGGAAGTGTCTTCTTACAAAATACCTAGGAATTGATAGTCATCACAAGCTCAACTGGAACTATAGCATTGAGAAAATGATTAATGGACGGTGAAAAGCTTATTTTGGTCTTAAAAATAGTTGTAAAGCAACAAACCTTATGATGTGGGATAAAAAGAAGCTCCTCTTTGAAACTTTAGTCACTTCGGTTTTCTTGTATGGGTGTGAGATTTAGGGTTGCAACATCTCTAGAGAATCTTGGAGAAAGATTGAGCAAATCGAGAAACGTTTTATAACGTATAACCTCAAAATTAAAAGAAATACACCCTACCTCATTCTCCTTATAGAAGTGGGTCTTTCCCCTATCGAGAGCCTAACTATGACTAGGCTCCTGTTATACAAGCACAAAATCAATAACATGGGAGACCATAGACTTCCTTAGCTAGCTTTAAATTCCAGCCAAAACCCCACCTAAGGCTCAAGCGAGGTTGGTATAAAGATACCAAGGCCTGGTTAGACCATTGGGAGATCAACGAAAATGTTGCATTGCAAAATATTAATAACATTAAAAATATTGTTACTTCTAAGTTTAAAGAGAAAATGTGGTGTGAGAAAGATTTAGAGGCTAAAAGAAAATTAAGATATTATAAGAAGGTCATCAACCCTATTCTAGAAGATCAAAAGTATCTCTCTGTTTTAACTAGCTCAAAGAAAAAAATTAATTAATATAGTCAAGATAAGAACGAAGTCTCATGAGCTCCATAGTGAAAAAGGTCGTTGGGCAGTTCCTAAAACACCATGGGTGGAAAGGATCTGTCATCTATGTGAGAATATGAACATTGAGGATGAAAATCACTTCCTCTTAGAGTGCCCTATGTACACCCACATTAGATCTCAGTTTCATAATTTTTGTTGCAATACCGACCTTCCTAGCCTTTTAACATGTCAAAATTATAGTGAGCTTGGGACACTTCTCTCTAAGCTGTTTGAGCATAGGAATACAATTTTAAAACAAACTAAATAATTTGTTTCTTTAGGTCTCATAAACCAAAGTTTGGTCTCACGGACGTTAACCACCACCACTTTAATAATAAAATATATGAATATCATTTTAATATATTATAAAGTAAATAAAGTATAAGTTTCAAATATTAAATTATATGTAAATATTAATTTAGTTTAATAATAAAATAATAATTAATAAAATATATGAATATCATTTTAATATATTATAGAGTAAATAAAGTATAAGTTTCCATTATTAAATTATATGTAAATATTAATTTAGTTTAATAATTAAATAATAATTAATAAAATATAATACATTATTGTTACAATATATCATCTGCTTGTCAATTTGGTTAAATGATGTTAATGTATATCGTTTTGCTTTAAATTGTGGACTAGGGACAAATACTAGATCAGAAGTGCTTACTTTATTGACTCTCATGTTTTGTGCGAAGAAATTGGGGCTAAAATAACTAAGGGTTCTTGGACACTCTAAGGTAGTTATAGATTGGATTAATGGGGAGTGCGGTCTATAGGTACGTATACTCAATAGTTGGTTAAGTACGTATTCGAAGGCTACAGTGGAAATGGAGGAAGGTATTATTACCTATCATCACTTCGAAAATCAAACGTTGTAATCCCATAGAAGGATTTTTTTTTTATCAAGTTTTGGACATGGCTCTCCTGGATTGCTTACCTATGGATATCTATCTTATACAGATGATGCATAGATTTGATGATCTCAGACTTTTTGGCTTAGATTAGTTCATATCCTTTTTCTGCTGACATTTTTTTTTTATACAAGCATGCATTATAACATATGGGATGCCATTCTTTTTTGTGGCAGGTTGATATATGATGGTAATTTGGTTTTCAATATCTTATTGATCCAGATCCTGGGGTATTGATGTAGATCACATGATATGTAGTAGGATTATATTAGATAGTTTTTAGGTTCATGGGTGTGTGGTAAATAGTAATTTGTTTCTTTAGACAATGTATGTCATATTTTGATATCTATTTGGTTAGAGCATTGATTTATGTTATTATGTCATCGCAGACGATATATATGAATCGGTAGATCCTATTAATTGATTTGTAAGGTGTTAAATTTTTTGAAAATCTAATGTTAAACCATAATCCAAGTAAAAATAAAATAAATTATTTCTTAAATTATTGATTTATTATACATTTGATTGCGTAGAAAATGAATGACGTCTGTCTTGGGAAATGTTTCCAGGGCATAGGCGGCGGGGTGATGTAAGCCAAATTTAATGGCTACTGAATGGTATTAAATGTCTTTCAAGGCAATTCATGGTATATGCTTGAACCTGCTACATTATCGAAGCAACGCCATCTCCTCTATGCACTCAATGACAACCTAGTGGTCATGACAGTGATGATAAAAGAAACATGCAGCATACCACTTGGCTTGTTCCTCCATCAAGATCCATGCATGTGGTTGACAAGGATTTGCATGTCCTCCAGGTGTAGTATCAACAACTGATCCAATTTTCATAGCAAGAAGGTGAAAATCAATGTCTAGACCAAAGGTAAGACTAGGACCGAGAGAAGCTCAATCCCCCTAGCTCATATGAAAATCCATAACAAAGGATGAGTCACCAAGCACATAAGCTATAGCATCAAAATTCTAGTAGGCTAGAATGCCATCCTCTCATCAATGAATGGTTATTCCTCTTGAGGCTCAAAGAGCAAGCAAAAATATTGAAGTGAATGTTCTCGCAGTTCTTGAAAACTTCAGTCAAGAAGGTAACTTTGGTTTCTTGTTAGACATGTATAGACTATATGTGTAGATTTCTTTAACCATTGGATGATGCTTAGAAACATGTAGTGTTTTGTGATATTAAACCATAATGAATATGTTGTATGACCAAAGTACATTTTTTCATTATTGAAAGAAAAAACTAACTCTAAGACTGCAATAATCTCTAATAATAATAATTATTATTAGTTGCTGCATCCCTACATTTTCATATCAATAATTATATTAATCCTCCTCGTCAAACAATGTCATCCTAACCTTATTCCACAAGGCAGCATGCAATATATATTTATCAGTTTAATACCAATTAAAATGAGTGCATACATATTAATATATATAGTACATTCTGAAGATTGTACGTGTGGCGTTTCTCTGTCAGTTGGAAAGCATGCCACCTCTTCAAACCCTCCTCTGCATGGCACGTCAGTGAGCAAGTGGCAGTTGAAAGAAACCAGGCTGGGCGCTGCTCTATCATGGAAGAAAATTACAGACTAAGCGGTGATGCTCTCAGGAATTCTGTGGACGAATTGGAGAAATAGTGATTTTTCGTTCAAAGGTAAGAATCCTCGTCAACTTTCGTTATGCGTTACAGAAGAATGGCTGATTTTTGCTTTCTTGACAATTTCAACTTTCGTTATGCGTTACAGAAGAATGGCTGATTTTTGCTTTCTTGAAAATTTGTAACAAGATATTTCATTTCAGTTTTTAATGCACTGGAATTTATTAAGTAGGCGAGCCTTGCCATTCTATGAAAAGCTTCCTCCGCTAAAACGAATCAATTAGATGAATTTACGCTTACCTTTTCCCGGACATAGGCCGCTTCTGAGCAATTTGGCTGTATGTGAAGCTAGTATTTTCTTTAAAATATGCGTTTCTATTTAAATTAACCCTTGTTCTTCCCTAAAAAAATATTTTTCGCAGCAGAAATGAACGATTCCGCTGCTATTTATCATTGATTATTTTCTTTATTTTGTAACCCTGTGAGAAGTCGAAAACCCTCGTCTGGGCAGAAGTTTGAAGCTTTATAGATAATCAAAGTTAGGCTTGCTGTCATTTTTTTGAATAATATGTAGAAATACCTGTAAATTTTAGAGTATGTTATCCATATTCAAGATAACCTTTGGAACGTGAATAAACAATTTAGCCTGTTCATGAAGCTAAACTGAAAACTAAACCCCCCGAATTGTTTGGAGCCAAACGTTTTAAGTTCGCTGAAAATAGCTATCTTCACATCAAGTTATTCGCTAAAAATAGTGTTTTTCAAGAATATTTTGACAAAGTCTTTCTTTTCCCACTTCTTTAAAATTCTTTACTTTGTTGAAGCTAAACTGAAAACTAAACCATACGAATTGTTTGGAGCCAAACGTTTAAAGTTCGCTGAAAATTGCTTTCTTCACATTAAGTTCGCTAAACATAGCTTTTTTCAAGAATATTTTGACAATCCTTTCTTTTTCCATTTCTTTAAAAAAAATTTAGTTTGTTGAACTGTTTCTGAAATAGATGCAATTATGTTGGAACTACATTTATTTCGCGACTATGCCTCAGGAATCCTTTATGATATCGATATCGATACTTGTTAATACTGTTTTCAGTTTTAACTAACCTTCTCCATGACCTTCAGCCTTTGCTGTAAGCTGCAGCCTAGCTTAGGATTTTAAAATGGCGTCAGCGCAAGAGGCAAATGTAAAGACAACGGACCAGCACCCACAAGCAGGATGGCCACCTGCTGCAGAGAAAGAAAAGGCAGTACAGCAGCAACAACCAATACAGCAAGCTTCAGGGCAGCAACAAACTGGAAGTGAACCAAAAGATGCTCAGAATTTCAATCCTTTCCATGTCCAAGAAGAGGTATATCCGAAATCCATAATTTTCTTCGTAATTGTGATCCATTGATTTCTAATTAAATTTTCCAACTTCGAGGCTTGGGATCAAGGATGAATGTACCTCAGTCTCTTCATAGCAGAGAGAGAGAGGATTTGTCTTTAAATCTTTAATATGAGTTATATATATATATATATATATATATATGTCTTAGAAGATTAAAGTTGTAAATGAATGTATTAATGAGCACCCATTAAGGCACATTTCAAGAAAAATCCTGCAAATTAGATCCATTCAATCGGTCACTTTGTTCTGGCTCGTTATTTGGGAGTAAATTTTGACATTAACTTTGGGATATGTTGATCTAAGTCCCTTTCTCTTTCTTGGACACTTGCAGGCAAAGGAGGCAGCGAAAGAGGCATTTGTAGCCTACCAAGAATCACAGGAAGTAATCAAGCGTGCTTTTGCTAAGCAATTAGAAGCCCAAAAGAAGGCACGGGGAGCTGCTGAGCAGCTTTTTGCACAGCAAGAAAGTAGTAAGCAAGCTGCGGCACTCGCTGCTCGTCAGGCAGCGTCTACTGCTGTTGAGGAGACAAAATCTGCTGCTCAGAAGCAGATGGACCAAGCTGTTATTACAGCACAAGTCTTGGGCGCCCAGGTATCACAGCAAGCCGTGGCCTCCAATCAAAACTCTGCTAATGCAAGGCTTAATCCTCAGGGAAATGTACCACCACCAACCAGTGTTCCCTCATTCCAGCAGCCTGGAGGTAACGGTTTTTAATCAATGCTGAACTAAAGCAATTTTTAGATCTCTCTACTCCTTTTTATGGCAGAGTTATACGATAGCTTAGCTTCAAATTTTCTTGAGAACTGACAAATCCAACCAATAGTTGACACAGAAAGGAGTTACTCTTCTCAGAAGAGTTTTCATCCACTCAGCCTTGTAGTGAGTTTCATTTGTTCTTGGTGCGAGAGTGGTGTGGGACCTGGGTTTCCAATGGCACCATTCTATGAAGTCATTGGAGAGCAGAATGTTATCAATATTCCACCAATTAAAGCCAAACTGTTCATAAGGTGAATCGCTTATTCACGGGAATAAACTACTTGTGGAGCAAACAGAGCCTATTTTCCAGTGGGTTTTCTTTCCACGTCTGTTTCTTTATTGGTGCGATAGTGGTGTGGCCACCATTCTGTGACATTATGGGAAAGCAGACGTTGTCAATATTCCACCAATTAAAGCTAAACTTTTCTATAGGGGAATAGGTTATTCTTGTAAGTTTCCTTGACAAATCTGTTTCTTTCTTGGTGCGAGAGTGGTGCTGGTATCCAGTGCCACCATTCCATGACATTATTGGAAAGCAGAAAGTTGTCAATATTCCACCAATTAAAGCCAAACTACTCATAAGGGGACTGTACTGTTCATGTAGCAAACAGAGCCTATTTTTCTGTGGGTTTTCTTTACAAATGACGGGTTGTTGAAATTATAATCTTTTTAAAATTTGAAGGATGAAAACAGGCTAGAACCAACCAACCAATCAATAGCATTTCCAATCGAACAAAAATTCAACCCGGGCTAGAGGTAACGGTTGACTTTTATGTGGTTAATAGCGCCGGGAGCTCCTACTTTCTTTCGGCTGGCTAGGTGGCCCTAAGTTAAGGGGCCTTAACACATACACCTTTGCATTGCAGCGTTATACGAGGGGCTCTGCTTCAAATTTCCATGAGAACGGACAAACCCAATCAATAGTTAGCACAGGAAAAAGTTCCTCTTCTTCATAAGAATTTGAACTCAGTGGCTTGCCTGCGGTTTGAATTTTGAATTAGCAGAAAGACACTACCCTCCAGTCTTCATAAATGCAATATTTTCTTATTTCGTCCACTCTGCCTTGCCTTGTGAGTTTCATTCGTACTTGGGACGAGAGAGGCGTGGGTATCCAATGCCACCATTCTATGACAACATTGGAAAGCAGATAGCCGATTCACGTGAATAGCCTATTTACATGAATAAGCTAAGCTATTCATGTAGCAAACAGAGCCTCTTTTCAGGTAGGTTTTCTGTACAAATCTGTTTCTTTCTTGATGCGAGAGTGATGTGGGAATCCACTGCCAATTTGCCACCATTCTATGCCATTATTGGAAAGCAGAACGCTGCCAATATTCCACCAATTAAACCCAACCTACTTATAAGGGGAATAGGTTTTTCGTCTAGCAAACAGAGCCTATTTTCAGGTGGGTTTCCTTTACAAATTCGTTACTTTATTTCAGGCGGGCTTCCATTATAAATCTGTTTCATTTTTAGTGCCATAGCGGTGTGGCCCGTGGGTATGCATTCTATGATATTAGTGGAAAGCAGAAAGTTGTCAATATTTCACCAATTAAAACCAAACTACTCATAAGGGAAATTGACTACTCATAGGGGAAATAGAATATGAATGTCGCAAGCAGAGATGATTTTCTGTCGGTTATTCTTTACAAATCTGTCAAGAGTATCGACTGATTGTTCAAATTATAATCTTTTTCAAATTTGAAGGAAGTAATTAGGCTAGCACCAACCAACCAATCAATAAGGGTTTTCAAGGCCTTATTGGCATTAACTAGAGGCACTTTCAATCGAAAAAGGGTTGAGTCGGTTGACCTTACTGATGGGGCTATTATTGCTGGGGCTCCTACTTCCTTCCGACTGGCTAGGTGGGCCTGAGCTAAGCGGGCTTTACAATCGAAACTATAGACTATCCATACTCCTTTACATGGCAGTGTTATACGAGAGGCTTAGCTTCAAATTTCCATGGGAACCGACAAACCCAGTCAATTCTTAACACAAAAGAGTTAAACTCTTTTCAGAAGAATTTGAGCTCAGTAGCTTACCTGCGCTTTGAACTTTGAATCAGCTGAGGGTCACTGCTCTCCAGTTTTCATAAATGCAATATATTCTTATATCATCCACACTGCCTTGCCTTGTGAGTTTCTTTGATAATTGGTGCGAGAGTGGTGTGGGTATACCGTATCGAAAGCCACCATTCTATGACATTATTTACATTATTGTAAAGGGGAGGGTTGTCAATATTTCCACCAATTAAAGCCAAGCTACTCATAAGGGAATAGCCTATTTCCCTATACTTGTAGCAAGCAGATCCTATTTTCCGGTGGGTTTCCTTACAAATTTGGCAGATTTTTGACGGTTTTGGAATTATAATCTTCTTTGTTTTCTTTACAAATCTGGAAATTTTTTTACGGATTTACAAATCTGGCACATTTTTGACAGATTTGGAATTGCAATCTTATAGGCTAGCTGGCTGGAATAAAGTTACCCCCATCAATTAACCAGCCAACCAATAAACCAATAAGGTCTTGAACTTTCAAAGCCTTATTGACATTCACAATAGACATTTTCAATCGAACTAGGCCTGAACCCAGGCTAGAGCTGAAGGGCTTGACCTTACTGACGGGGCTATTTCTGCTGGGAGTTCTTGCTTTCCTTCTAGTTGGCTAGGTGGGACTGAGCCAAGAGGCTTTGCTGGTGAATAGCTCTTCACAGGGAGGATCATGTTACTGAGCTCTGCTCACGCATTGAAGGTCCTGATTGTTCAGTTTTACGCGTGCGATAATCCCTGTGCGTGCAAAGGTCATACCTTCCTGACTGGTTGGTGACCATTTAAACAAGGGCTAGCAGGATTTTTGACGGATTGATTCCCAGTTTTGATTACTTCATTGAAAATGGGACCCTAGGAATCCATCTACTATATTTTGAATTACTGTATTACAAATTAAGTCAAAATTGTTCCAATGAAAATGGGCCCAGAAATCCATCGACAGTATCAGATTTAGGATATTTACTGAAATTACAATATGGAGATATTCCAATGAAAATGAAAATGGAATGGGCTTTAGGAATCCATCTGTGTCAGAATTTAGGATATTTACTGAAATGAAATTACAGTATGGAGTTGTTCCAATGAAATGGGTTCTAGGAATCCATTTACAGTGCCAGAATTTAGGATGTTGAAATTACAGCATGGAGAATTTAGGATATTTGTTGAAATTACACTTATGAAGTTGTTACATTCAAAATGGGCCTTAAGAATCTATCTACAGTATCAGACTTTAGGATATTTACTGAAATTACAGTATGGAATCGATTCCATCTGCAGTGTCGGAATTTAGGATATTTATGGACTTGTTCTAATGAAATGGGGCCCTAGGAATTCAACTACAGTGTCAGAATTTAGGATATTTCCTGCAATTACAGCAAGGAGAAGTTAGGATAATTACTGAAATTACAGTAGGAAGTTGTTCCATTCAAAATGGGTCCAATGCAGTAATCCATTTAGAGCATCAGAATTTAGGATATCTACTGAAATTATAGTATGCTCTTCCAATGCAAATGGCCCCTAGGAATCCATCTACAGGGTCAGAATTTAGGATATTTATTGAAATTACAATATGGAGTTTTAAAACAATTTTTCATTGTCACAATAATTTATGATATTTACAAAGTTTCACTATCAAAATAACGATTTCTCTCTCCAGAGAAGAAAGGGAGGTTTAATAGAGGAATACTCTCCTATTTCATAAGGACCCCAAGAGTCCAATATGCCATCATCCTTGCACCAAGGGTAACGGTATGTCATCATTCTTAGACCAACGGTGGAGGCGGCCCTTGCCCTACCATTGATTGGTTGTGGTATTGATACGTTTGCTTTCTTCGCCTTGTCATTCTTCCGTGTGTTTGTTGCACTGTTAATAGTGGCCCTCCTGATTGACTAGTTGCGAGGATTAACAATAAAGTTGATATATTTAAACAATAACATTGGCTATATATAGCGTCACATTGGTATTGGTTGCCAGATTGTTGCCAGATCAATCTGCTGCAGCATAAAGATGTCAATATCACATTTGCTTTTTTGGTTATTATTTCATATTGGTTGCAGAGTGATCGCATAAAGATCTCATTATCACATTGGTTTTCTGGTTGTTATTTGATATTGCTTGCAAAAGATTCTGCTGCAGCATAAAGATCTGAATATCACATTAGCTTTCTGGTTGTTATTCATATTGGTTGTGAAGATCAATATCCATCTGCTGAAGCATAAGTATCTCAAATATCACATTGTTCTTGCCGTTGTTATTTCATATTGATTGCAACATCAATCTGCTGTCAGGATAAAGATCTTAATATACCATCATCATGAAAACATTTAAGTCTCAGTGACCATTCATACAGATCTCAATATACCATGATCACGAAAACATAGGTGCCAGTGGTCATTCTACAGCCTATCTGGTTTATATGCTTTCTTACTTGCTCTTCCTTCTTCCCTCCCTCCATGAATGGTGTCTTCGAAACCTTTAGAAGAATATAAAATCCCGTTGGCCTACATATGCTTGCAACTTGCAACTTGCATATAGCACTTTCAACGTTTCTATTTTATTTTGAACTTGGCAGGTTTAACAGTACAGCAACAAGAGTTGTTTGGATTAGCCAATCAAATGGCTTCCGATGCTGTTTCTCAGATATCACATGCCCAGTCCTTGGCTGCTAGCACGCAAGATCCACAAACTTTGCTAGTATGTTATTCTATTATTCTCCATCTATTCCATTTCTTATTATTAGAATCCCATTGGGTAATAGATATGCCTAATGTTATTTTCAGGCGGCTAAGAGTGAAGCAGATGCGGCTCAAACTCAAATGGTCCAAGCTCAACAGGCTGCTCAGGCAGCACAGACACCTGCAACTGCCTTACAAGCTCTCGCTAGCATTAGGCAATCCCCTCAACAATCTAATCAAGCAAGTCAATATGTTTTCCCAGGGGCGGAAGCTCAATCTACTCAGCCGATGCAAGTGGAATGAATAACTATTCATCTTATGACGCAAGTGTTTTATAATCGTCCTTTTATTTCTTAATTTAGGAGAAGGTTTTGTATATTTAGAATTAATTATCTAAACTTTTGACTTGTACAAAGACTTTACACTCGTTATTGTCATACAAGAGTTATGCATGTACATGATTAATTAGTGAGATCTACTTGAGTAATTGGTTATGTTTAATGATGGGTTAGCATCAAATTACTTTATAGCTTAACCAAGGACCAAATTTGAGTGATTGGTTATGCTTAATGATGGGTTAGCATCAAATTACTTTATAGCTTAACCAAGGACCACCAAATTTGAAGTGTATGGTCCTATTTCACTTTCAAGAGCCTAACCAAGTGCCAAATTAATATTTCACTTTCAAGAGCCTAACCAAGTACCAAATGTATAAGGGTATGGTCATAAAGTGATTGGTTATGCTTAATGATGGGTTAGCATCAAATTACTTTATATCTTAACCAAGGACCACCAAATTTGAAGTGTATGGTCCTATTTCACTTTCAAGAGCCTAACCAAGTACCAAATTAATATTTCACTTTCAAGAGCCTAACCAAGTACCAAATGTATAAGGGTATGGTCATAAAGTATCAAATTAAATTTGAAGGATATGGGCATACTTCACTTTTGTGGAATATGATATATTCAACCTTGACGGGAAATCTATTACGGTTATCAGCCTGCTCCATCAGATCTCTTACAGCTCTCAACTCTACTGTCCTTTAGCTATCAGAGCAAAAAAAACAAGAGATATTGGACCGGGACCTTCTCTTACTTACCCCTGTGGATTTTTTGATGGTGCTTCTGTTGACAGTACTGGTGGGGTTGGTTTCTGCTTGCATCTGAATGAGGCACACTCCTATGAGTTTGCTTTGGGGGCTGGTCTCAGTACCAATACTAGGGCAGAATTAATTGGGCTCTGGGCCCTACTGCATACATCTCAAATGATGGGGTTACCCAAGATCTAGATATTTGGTGACTCTTTTGTCATCATAAATTGGGCAAAGGGTATTGCTTCCCTCTCACCACCTGATCTTACTCATTGGTGTAGGGACATCAGGAAGATCTGTCCATGCTTCCTTGAGCTGTCATTTTTCCATGTTTACCGTGAACACAACCAGACTGTTGATAGCCTATCTAAAAAAGCCCTATCTTTTGCTCCAGGATCAGGATACTATTCTGAATTTTATGATGGTCATTTGACCACACAAGACAGTTTTATACTCTTTTGAGCCCAGTGCAGGATCTCCTCTCTTATGGCACCTTGGTGATTGTATTGGAGCAGACTCTTTTAGATGGCTGAGCTTATCTTCTTGGTTCACGGTGGATATGGTCATAAGGGACATCATCTTTATTACTGATGGGAAATGTATGTAGCTTCTGCTCTAGTCACCAACCAATCCGCTCACTTGGAATGTTACTCATTCAGGATGCAACATAATGGCATATACAATGTACCCATTATCATGCTCACTTGGAATGTTACTCATTCAGGATGCAACAGAATGGCATATACAATGTACCCATTATCATGTATGTTACCCATATATTGGGATGACACGTTAGATGCCCTTTGATTCTATACTATATGAATATCAAGGACAGGTTTTTTTCTTCTGAAAAAAAAAAACCCTTCAATGATGACATGTTAAAATAAGAGCCTTCAACGATGACATGTTAAAATAAATCAAGTTCCTAGATATATTGATAAATCATCTTAGAATAAAGAAATAAATGTAATCAAGTTCAATCATCTTAAAATAAATAAATGGAATCAAGTTTAATCATCTTAAAATAAATAAATAAAAAATAAGGAAATATGATATATTCAACCTTTAAATTATAACTTAAAATAAATCAAGTTTCTAGATATTGATAAATCATCTTAAAATAAAGACATGTAATCAAGTTCAATCATCTTAAAATAAATAAACTAAAATAATGAAATGTAATCAAGTTCCTCCATATACTGATAAATCATCAATATACTGATAAAATTTGAATTGTTCCACTCTTTGTGTTTTTAATAAGTAACCTCTACCTAAATAACCCAACAAAAGTATATTGATAAATCATCTTAAAATAAATAAATGTAATCAAGTACTTTAATATACGATAAAATTTCCATGGTTTCATTCTATGTTTTTCTAATAAGTAACGTCTAACCTAAATAACCCAAAGGAAATTTTATAAATATCAATATAAGAAAATCAATTGAAAACATTTATAACCAATCAAAATTCAAAATAAAATAACATAACGGAAAAAACTACTTTTGTGATGCATATATCTGAATAATCATTTGTAGAGTCCCTAGTAACGAATCTATTTCCAGGGTCTTTAGTCCCAGATCCATGACCCCGAAGCAGTTTATACACCATATTCTTTATCAGCTTACAAGGGTAGTAACTTGGAGTCAACCCCCTTAGTTTACACACCATATTCTTTATGAGCAGCAATTTATACACCATATTCTTTATTAGCTTACAAGGGTAGTAACTTGGAGTCAACCCCCCTAGTTTACAAATCCCCAGGGCCAACCACAATAAGAGAAAGCATATAGGCGAGCAGGAGCCTTAGACGCTACGTGTTGAGTATGTTAGAGGGCCTAAAAAGCTAGGACACCAAGGTAAGCTTCAATTTTAGTAAGTAAATATCCTGCCTCCATTCCACAGTAGTAACAGAAGGGGGGTCAATTTTTACCAGTAGCATAGGCAAAGGGAGCATAGGCATCATATGCAGAAACAAGGGTTTTAGAACCAATTCGAGATAAAGTTTACCGAGTAGTGAGGGCGGAGCTGGATGAATTCGAGTGTCTCTGGAAGCCAATTAGAGTTGTACATGTTTCAATGTGGGAAATTATGTATGATAATAATATGACAAGTAATCAACACCTTTCACATGTGTTGTTTCAACTATCTTCTGTCTCTTTGTTTTCTCTTGCATGTTTTGTCACACTTTGATGGTGAAATTGTAATTTATGAAAATTAGGCCACTGCATATCCGTTGCACTTAGTGTGAAGAATATTGTCAGACAATCTATCTGTTGAATCAAGTCAGATAACTCTTAACGACACTTGCTCTAATATGCATGTGTGCCTCTTAATACCGTTCCAAATCTCATTAATCTTTCTCCCAATCTTGAATCTGGAAGATTTTGTAAATGTTGTTGTAACTCTTCCATTGTTGTGGGTAGTTCACTAATATTCTTTTTGATGAAGCTTGAGCACGATGTCTCATTATGATATTTAGTAAAAAATATCTAAAGCAAGGGTGCCTTCCAAATCTGTTATCATGATATCTGAGAAGATGTTTTGCATACTCATGTATATGGACATTTTGCATTTGCGGTTGTAACCAATCAGCCTCTCTTTTAGGGAACAATGCTGGAAATGCCATATCAAATAATCCAACAGTGTTATACTCGTTAATCAGAGATGAGCCAATGCCAAGCCAGTTAAGCACATCAATTGATTCCTCATTTGTGTTATTTTCATCTGGATTAGGATTATTTACCCATTTTCTAATAATTTCTATCTCTCGTGGTGCACTTAAAAGCCTTGATTCAAAAGAAGTTGTTTGTAAACCGTCTAACATGTCATCAACTCCTGGTATCCCTTCAAACATTGCAAATTCTGCTTCGCCGTCAATATCGGGAAGCGTAACAGAATTAAGCATATGTGAGATATCTATTGCATTTTTAGGTAACTCTTCTACTATGTCATAATCAACTCGAACATCTCGATAATATGGATCATCCTGAATCTTATATAATAATGCATCCATAACTTTTTGTTTTCTAACAGTGAAATCATAATTGGATCCTTGTCGTCCTTTTTTCTGCACAATGACCATTAAGTCCAAGTTGTTAATATGTTGTGGCAATGTCTTAGCAACATCTTTAATCTCTTGCAGAAAACTAATGGTGTGTCCTCGATATTTGTATTGTCCACCAATTGAATGCATCACCTACAAAATTGGACTTGCACGTGCTATCAACATCCCTTCGACTTGTGTGAGATCTTGAAGGACATGCAGTTGAAATCCTGGATCCATGTGGTTCGCAACTGAGAATTTGTGGTTAGATCCCTCTCTCAGACATCGCAAGCACATTGGACCTATACTTGTATTATGTATGTGTACTCCAACATATGACTCCTGGCAGACATGACACATTTGCACTTCTACAAATTGATCAATCCGTTCACGAAATTTGCGATGTCTAGTATACATTTCTTCAGATGGTACCGATATATTATCGTCAATTTCAATTTCCTTATGTGGGACCATATTAGTATTTGGAACCGCTTGAGCATCTGTCACAGTTGGTTTTACTGGTATACTGGTTGAATGTTGTCTTTGTCGTTTTACATTTTGATTTATTTGTTGTTCTGCAAATCGATTTATTTGTTCATCCAATCACTTCAAATTTCTCTCTAGATACGCTCTTTGTCGATCAGTGTTTCGTTAGGCTTAGTTCTTCTCGTTCTTGTGCTGTCAATTCATCTAACTTTCTTTTTTGAGATTCTTTTTGTCGAGCTGCGTGTTGTTTTATTCGTTCTTCTTCTTTTGCTGCTGACATTTCGCCTGTCCTCTCGTCATTCCGTACATTTGGATTTATTTGTTGTTTTGCTGTTGTCATTTCATCATTTCATACATTTCGATTATTTCTTTGCTCTTCTGATTGCTTCATCTATCTCTCTCTATATGCTCTTTGTCGATCATTGTTCTGTTTTCTTTGTTCTTCTCGTTCTTGTGCTGTCAATTAGTCTAACTTTCTTTTTCGAGATTCTTTTTGTCGAGCTGTGTGTTTTTTTTTCGTTCTTCTTCTTTTGCTGCTGTCATTTCGCCTGTCCTCTCGTCATTCCGTACATTTTGATTTATTTGTTGTTCTGTTGCTATCACTTATGCTGTCATTTGGTCATTTCGTGCATTTCGATTATTTCTTTGCTCTTCTGATTGCTTCATCTGCCGCTCTCAATATGCTCTTTGTCGATCATTGTTCCATTTTCTTTGTTCTTCTCGTTGTTCTAATTTCAATTCCTCTAACTTTCTTTTACAATATTCATTTTGTCGATCTGCGATTTGCTTTATTCGTTCTTCACGTTCTTCTGTTGTCTTTTTGTCCAATTGTCTTTTTCAAAATTCTTTTTGTCGATCTGCATTTTGTTTTCTTTGTTCTTCTCGTTGTTTTGCTGTCATTTCATAAGATTTGCTTCCTTTGCCTGTTTCTCTCATAGCATCTTCTACATGCACATTTTCCATTTCTAGTTTAGACACTATATAAAAAAATGTCAAACATTAACACATGTGCTTGCATTTATGCATCTAGGAAATATAAACTAAAAGCAATACATAGCTGGAATAACAACTACACTAAAAAAAATGCAATAAAAAAAACCATACACTGAAAACTATGCAAGTATACAACTCACTTTACATGAAATTCTAAATTACTAAATTCTATATATTTTCAAGACAAAAAGGTGATCTAGGAGGTTTGAATCTTGGACCTCACACCCATTATCCCGACATCTTTACCACTATACCACAAGTAGTTCCTATTATGCATGGCAAAGAATTTTTATATATACCTGTGACATACCTAAATTTAATATTTTTTAAGACAAAAAGTTGATCTAGGAGGATTGAACCTTGCACCTCACACACCCTCACCACTATACCACAGGTAGTTCCTATTATACATGGGAAAGATTCTTTATATATACCTATGACATACCTAAATTTAATATCTATATTAAATTTAATATAAATATTAATTTTAATATAATATTAAAATTAATCTAAATATTAAATTAAATTTAAAATGTAATATTAATTTTTTAAATATTAACATTGAATTTTAATATTTTAAATTTTAAAATTGAATGTAATATTAAAAATAATATTAAATTTTAAAATGTAATATTACATTTTAACATTGAATTTTGCATTTGCAGGTCCAGGCGGCAGCGGCAAGGGAGGAGGATGCGGTGGAGGAGGGGTGCGGCGTGGGAGGAGGAGGGGAGGATGGTGGAGGGGAGGAGGACGCGGTGGAGGAGGGGAGGACGGTGGGAGGAGGAGGGGAGGACGCGCAGTGGAAGGACGGTGGGAGGAGGAGGGGAGGAGGGGATATGCAGGCGACTGTGCAGGGGGGAGGACGCGATGGAGTATGGGTGCGGTGTGGGAGGAGGATGAGGGGTGCAGCGTGGGAGGAGGAAGAGGCCTGTTACACAATGGGAGGAGCATGCAATGCACTGGGAGGAGAGCTGCGAGTGGAGCTGCAGAGGAGGGGAGGCGGATTTGGATTTGCATCTGAGGAGGTCTATAGAGCTACTAATAGATTACTTGATCAGATTCCTCGTCTCGAATAGCTGCTTGATCAAATTCTCTGTCTCGAATAGCTGCTTGAGAATAATTTTTTTTTCTATAATATTTTTGTTGTTTTGGTGTATTAATATAGCGAGTGTATTTCAAATGAAACGTTACGACCTTACATTATTAGGCTGACAACATATTTACTACTTTTTACATTAGTTACTTCAATATTACAAACGTTACACATCACGTTACAAGATCTCTCCCACAATATTCACTATCACTATTATTTTTTGCCTACATGTTACAAACATTACAAACGTTACATCACTTTACAAGATCTCTCCCATAATATTCACTATCACTATTATTTTTTGTCGACATGTTGCAAACGTCACTAACGTTACATCACATTACAAGATCTCTCCCATAATATTCACTATCACTATTATTTTTTGCCGACATGTTACAAACGTTACTAACGTTACATCACGTTACAAGATCTCCCCCATACTGGGCTATGGAGCACCTCTCGGCGCAATAACAAACTTCACATCTTTCCAAGAAGAAGCAAATAAATATTTAAAAATATGTATAAAGTAACACAACAAAAAACTACTCTTGTGATGCATATACCTGAATAATCATTCACTCGCAGGAAAAATCCAACTAATAGTGAGATTCAATAACAAACTTCACTCCTTTCCAGGAAGAAGCAAATCAATATTATAAAATAACATAACAAAGAAACTATTCTTGTGATGCATATATCTGAATAATCATTCACTTGTAGGAACAATCCAACTAGTATTGAGATCCACTGAGGGGAGGATCCCTTTATATATGTTTTTGTCTATTCAAATCTATGAATCAAAGGAGAGACATGCTCCTCTATAGGAAATAATCATTAGTAAATGTATATTTTCTATCTCGAGTGGAGATGTACACTTATGCAGGTTGGTGGTGAAATAGTGGTGCTAGGGAATATGTGTACTTCCTTTTCTCAAGAAAATCCCTTGGAGTCTAAAGAGGGTATCATATACCTTATGAATTAATAGGGAAATAAAGGGTCGAAGTATCCTAAGAAATGGTCGATGGTGACTGTGGAAACAACCTGAAGAAGGGTTTAACTCAGTGGAATCAACTTGAGCAAGGCTGAAGAGCTACTCCAATTTGAACTTGTGATTTTGATAGGAACATTTCAAGATGCCTCTTCTTCTTGAATCCTAATTCATAAGCCAAAGGACAAGCTTAGTCAATCATGATTCTCTCAAACATTGATTGTGATATCAAACCAAAAGGCAAGTTCTCCTCTTATGACTTTTGGGGACCTTTGAGAAGTACATTCATCTATGTTTAAATACCAATAGAGCCATTCAATATATATGGATGAACTCTTCTATTCAAGTATCCATATCAACCATTCACAAACCCAACAAACGAGGAAGTGACCCACCATCTCGCTTACTAGTATAAATATTTATGTCTCACTTCTCAACGATGACGTAAATACTGATCAAAAAGTGATCGAGGCACTCTTTCCAGCATGAGCCTTGATAATTATATATGTTCACCTCACTAACCATATAACTCTGTCGGGTCTCGATTGAAGCTCGAAGCTACATGTGACCTGGCATGAGCTCCCTCCCCGTATCCAATCACTGTAACTCTAGCATGTACTAAAACATGAAACAAGGTAGAAATATGAAATTGAAATAGACTAAATAATCAATGGCGGTGTTGTAATTACACACAACCTAAGAAAAATTGACGAGTTTGGAAATAAGAATAATTATAAACAAAATTTCAATATTTAAAACCACTTAAGTTCACAACTTTCAACTTTCATGATCACAATTCCAAAATTCAATAACCATTTGATTAACCATAGTTCCAAATCCACTTTCATAATCACATTTCCAAATTTCAATAACCATTTGATTGAATATATTTTTAAATCCATATCCCTTAATTCCAATGAGTCAACTACATTAATTATAAACCAGTGCTAAAAATGATGAATTCTAATTCTAATTTCATATCATGCAGTGCACAATTTAATTATAGATTATGTGGTTGCATTATCTATTAACACATTACTTATTCACCTTACACAGACATGCACAAATATTGGTTGGGATTTAAGATGGAATAATTGTCAATCTGCATTAAGTGTTTGAAGCATGTTGCCAATTGATTTCAACTTTGTTTGCCTACTGAAACACAATCATTATTAATGAATTTATTTGCTACTAGGATACTAGCTTACCACAACATATTATTAATTAATCCTTTATTTGCTACCAAGCTACTAGTTTACTAGAGGTGATTATCAATTAATGCTTGGCACTTAGAGTTGCAAAATGCGTCACTGGGTGATTACTAATTATAACCTTGAGGAAAAGAGTGGAAAGGTATAGAATCATGGTGTTTATGAATGAAATTTGTCAATATAATACAAATTCTCCATCAAATTTAACCTAGGATAAAGAGTTATCAAATCACCTTATTTTAAGAAGTTTTTTCGTTTGAAGCCCTTCATTTTGGACAAGTTTTCTAACCAAAAATTGCAACATAGATCTATATCAAAAGGGTGCGTAACTATGACTTTCATGTGCCACAAACACTCTTTGTAGAGTTTGGCAATCTTGTTGTACCATTCTCCTCCATTAACATCTTAATGTAGAGTCTCATTCAATTATGCTCCAAGCCTCCAGGATCTCAAACTAGCCAAAGTTGATGAAATAATGAATACACAGCTAGTAGTGCAACCACCTTACATTATAGCATGGGTTCCATCTAGCAAGTGATCATTTTTGCATAGAAGAAACTAAACATGGCTTCACAATCATGGTCATGGAGCAGAAATTTGAAGTCTTACACAATGTCCTAATCGCTTATGGCCTACATCGATGAAGAAATTCCCATCCACGAATACAAGAAATGGGATGTTATTATGAAAGACAAATTAGTAATGAAAATGCAACGATCCTATGATCCTAGGAAATGAGAATTTAAGTATTCTTCCCAAATGCAACAATGCTAGAAAATAAGAATTTAATTATTGGATCATATTAATCATATTAACAATAATAGCATACATATGTGTAAATAGTACTATTTTAATTGTATAGTTACTCACAGATCCAAACCACAAAATTACATTTTTAATAAATTTTATAAGATCAATATAGCCCATTGCAAAGTCACATCATAACAAAAAAAAATCCACTAGTGTAGTATTGAAACGAAATAATAAACTTTAATAAAGAACTTATATTTGAATATAAAATAATTATAAAATCATAGTCGATCTCAAGCCGAGAGTACATCCATATCTTGTTGTACATTCTCATTATGTTAACAACTGAATGAGCTTTCACTATTGACTTTATTAGAGGCTCAATTTGTTGCACAATTTTATCTAGGTATGAATTTAGGTCTAAGTTAATTGTATTTGGGTACACAAATTATCTATGACAGTGAAAACTAAGCTTCTTGTTATGGATATTTTCATAGTTGAGCATTGAACAACTAAATGGAAGAAGCCACATCAAGCGTGACAATAACATTTAAACTTGATTTTAAATGTTTTAAAGTTTCATTGTGATTTAAATTTTGACAACTAATGTTAATGGAATGTGTAACAAACTTGCTTGGGATTTTTCCTTTGTTGTTGCCCCATTTAAACTTAATTTTAAATGTTTTAAAGTTTCATTGTGATTTAAATTTGATAAATGATGCTAAGGAAATGTGTGAAAGACTCGCTTGGAATTTTGTATTTTGTTGTTTTCTAAACATCGATTCTCAACCATCTAAAAAATTGATAGGCAAAATTTGGAGTAGCCCTTCAATTGCAAAGTTGCAAAATAATGGTCAATTGCATTATTGAAGGGCTTGATACAAAATTAAATTTCTTTTGCATGGAAAAAATTGTTGTGCCCTTCTATGAAGGGTAAATAGGCATTGAAGGGCATTGAAGGCTTCTATATTCTCTATATCCTCACCATTTAAAGTAGTGTTTTAGAACTTTTTTCAATCTCAAATATCATAATCATTTATATCAACAACCACATGAGCATCAACCACACAACTTTGGATTCGTGATAATTAGTTAGAACACAAAAATATAGTCATGTCTACTTATAGTTCATGTTTTTCCATTGAAGAATGCCAACATGTGATAGGTAATAAATACATGTTTTCAAGCAATACATAGTCAAACTCGGCTCCCAAGGAACAAGTGTCATAAAGAGAGATTTGAACCTATGTGGAGAGGATAACAACATTCTTCCCAACCACCTAATTTGCACTCAATTGACTTATAGTTTGTCGTTTAATGTAATAGGTTATGCTCACTGCAAACTACATCGATGTTATAAAATGGGTGCAAGGTTGTTAACACCGCACACATTATAATGGGTACCATTGTTCAATGGGTGTATTGGGTGTGTTTATGCTCAATGCAAACTGCATCAATTTTATAAAATGTAGATTTTTCACTAGTTTTCAGCCACCAGTTTCAAGTAAAATTTATATCACTGTTTATGACATTCTTAGAAAAATAAAGTGCTAGAAATAAACAAAAATTTTCAGACTTAAAACACTGCTGTAAACAATCTTTTCAGTGACAAGAAATAAAAATCAACACGCCATTTAATCACACAGAACACTAGGATTTTTGGCCAATGGCCCTAGAAAAACCCACTAGGGGAAAACTAGTCAGAGAGAGAGTATTTTTATTTTTCAGGAGAAGTTTATCATTTACAGCGATACACAGAAAATATCAAACCAACTTATCTCAAACCAGAAGCTAAATTTCTTTCTCGATTTGCGTGTCGAGCAGCAAAAATCAAACTCTGTTTTTTTTCTGTTTTTTGCCTCGATTTCCGTGCTAATGTACGAACTGTACGGACCTCTAAATCCATACACACACAAAAAATCAAAAGTCATGCCCAGAAATATGCCTCGAAAAATCATGCATGCTGCCTCGAAAACCATACCGTACGGACTGTACTGACTAGCAATAAATGTTGTTGTCTTCTCCTTGATTTTTGTGCCATCTTTGTTGCTGTCCTTTCCCTCGATTTGCGTGCTACAAAATTTTTCCTCTTGATCAAGAAAAATGGAAACTTTCTTTCTTCTCTCTCTCAGCTCTCTCTTCTCACTTCAATCTGTAAAAGTGAGGCAAAATGCCTTTCCCATGCCTTTTTGAGAAAACCCTAGGGTGAGTCTAATCCAACGATGGAGATTAGATTAGATCAAGGGTTGAAATTAAATGCTCATATTTTATTTCTAAAATATTAATTTCACTCACCCACTTAAATTTATCAAAATGTGACTTTAATGCTCTAAAGTCAAATTAAATGTTTTTACTTAAGTCATTTAATGTAAGGGTCACTTTATGTCCACTCTCTAAGTGAAGAAGGCAAAAGTCACTAGGGGAACACTTCCCTAGGTACAAAACTAACACTCCCTCTTACTGAGGAAGGTGTTCTGCACCACTCCCAACTTGTCTCTGAAGAAGACAAACTTGCCCCTGCCCAAAGACTTCGTCAGTATGTTTGTTACTTGCTCATCTGTGGAAATGTACTAAAGCATCACTATCCCTCTCTGAACATAGTCTCGAATGAAATGACACCTGATCTCAATGTGCTTTCACCTGTCATGGAAAACCAGATTCTTAGAGAGCTAGATGCAACTCTAATTGTCATAGTAAATAACTATAGGCCTAAGCTCCTGACCAAATAGATTCACCAGCAACTTGCGAAGCCACAAGACCTCGCAACTGGCCAAACTGGTTGCCATGTACTCAGCCTCTGCAATACTCGATGCAATGGACTTCTGCTTTCGACTGAACCATGACACTGCTACCGAGCCCAAACTGAAACAACATCCGGAAGTGCTCTTCCGGTATGCCACACTGCCTGCCCAATCTGAATCTGTATAGCCAACCAATCTGATCCCCTCTTACCTCCTGTAGTCCAAACCAAAATCCATTGTCCCTAAAAGATAGCACAAGACATGTTCTACAACGACCCAATGCACACTCCTAGGCTCAACCATGAACTAGATAAGAGTGTTCATTGCAAAACACAAATCTGGATGAGTGGTGACTAGATACATCAATCAACCAATAAGCTGAAGGTATAACATAGGATCCACCAACTCTCCCTCAAAAGCATGAAGCTTCTTCCAGTTGATGATCATAAGTGTCAACATAGGCCTGCAATCCTCCATCCTGAATCTCCTCAAAATATCAACTGCATATTTTCCCTGCCCCAAGAAAATATGTCCAGGCTCCTGCCAAATCTCCAATCCCAAAAAATAATGCATCAGCCCAATATCAGTCATCTCATACTCTATTGCAAGATCTTTCTTGCAAGCTGCAATGGGTCTCTCTCTCCCTGTGATAAACAAGTCATCAACATATAGCAGAAGAACAAGCAAATCATCTCCAACCATGATGAAGTAGATATTCAAATCTGCTTCACTCTTCTAAAACCCTACTTAGCAAGTAAGAATCAATCCTGGAGTACCAAGCTCTTGGAGCTTGCTTCAACCCATAAAGGGCCTTCTTCAACGTGCATACATGTGTCTCTTTGTCATGTATCTCAAATCCCTAAGGATGCTCAATGTAAATCTCCTCCTGTATGATCCCATTGAGAAATGCGGTCTTCACATCCATTTGATGGATCTTCCAACCCATTTCCGCCGCAATGGAAATCAATGCCCTGATAGACATATAACAAGCAACTGACGCAAAAGTATCATCATAATCAATGCCCTCAACCTGTGAAAACCCTCGCGCTACAAACCTGGCTTTGTACTTCTCCACACTCCCATCTGCCTCATGCTTCAGCTTGTAAAGCCAACCAGAAGTCACCACTAACTTCCCCTCCGATCTCGATACAATCTCCCATACATCATTCTTCATGATGGAATGGTACTCATCCATCATGGCATATCTCCATACCAAATGTTGGGAGGCCTCCTCAAAAGTAGAAGGCTCAGAATCTCGTGTACAAGCCACCAACACCATGCCCAATCTTTCAGGCATCTTGATGGCTCTCACCTTGTCACTGGGTATACCAGCCTTTAAGGTATCCTTCAAGGTCTCCAGAAGCCACTTAGGCTTCTTTTTCCCTGAATATTTTTCCCACACTGGCCTGTCCTCATCTGAAGAACTACCAGAACTAGAAGCCCCAGTCACCTGTGAACCTGAATCTGGTGTGCCAACACCAGGTGTACCCTGTAATCCTGATCTCGATCCTGCTCCTGATCCCCTGTAAGGTGTACCTGTAATAGCAGACCCATCACTTGTCCCCGAAGACCCTGTCGGCCTAACCACTGAACCTAGTGAACCTGTGCCAACACTCTGTGGTCCTATAACCCCAGAAACCTGTGATCCTTGTTGTCCGCCGATTGCACACCAGCAGCAGAAATCTTCTGAAAGCTGTCTCCTCACTTGGGAAAGTGGGAAAGGTGTGACCTTGGGGGCAAGCACAGAGCTAGGTACTATCACCTACTCCTAGCTCCTCTGTTTAGGCTAACTCCTAACGAAGCCAAGGGGGGTAGTCCCTAACAAAGAGTTTTCTATGGCTCAATGTTTTAAGTTAATTTTTAGATGTTTTTGGATGCGGATGGGTGTTGTTTAGGAGTTACTGTGATTTAAAATGATTAATATTAGGGGGATGATGATTAATCAAAGCAATCCACGTTGCTAATAAGAGATCACACAGATAAGCAAAGATTCTGAACTTATAACTTAAGCATTCAAATATAATCAATTGAAATGGCCCATAGACAGTTGATCAAGATAGAAAATTAATCGAATATAGCAAAGGACCAGTGCCTCATGGAGTCAAATAAATGCGTGAAATAAAGTCTAGGAATCAAGCTAGTGAGTATTAGGTTTTGCAAGTGCTCTTGGTAGATTTTAAAATTTTTTGATAGTGGTCTTGCTTAGAGTGTCAACAAAAGTTTGTCAAAGTCGGGAGACTCTTATAAGTTCCCTCCGTTGAAGACATGTCGGGCCCGCCCAGTATCCCAGGCTGGTATCGCCAAGATTGACCAGCTAGCCGAGAATCTAAGACAGCGGGAGGTTCCGGCGCCTCTACTAGGAAGTACTTTGGAAGAATCCCTACAACGCCGGTGCATTGGTTATGGGTGTTTAAGTATTATTAAATTACTCTTGTAGGGTTTAAAGATCCAGTGCCGTTTTTTAGTATTCCGATCTGGGATCAGTCAGAGCATGCTCCAGCAAGGAGGGAAAGGAGTTAATTAATTAAAGGGGTGTGTGTGTTGAAGGTTTTATTAAGTTAATTAATTAGACTCTCCGACAAAGAGCGCTCTTGACCTTGTCTTATGACAAAGGTTCAAGAGACTTAATTAATCTAAATGACTAATGCAAGGATGTGCAAAACTAATGATGCTCTCCGATAGAGAGTGCTCTTGACTTGTGTTACTGCAAGTTCAAGAGTCTTACTTAGTTTGTTAAGCTAGAATGAAAGAAATAAAACAATAACAATCTAACTACCCAAGAGTCTCTTTCAGGCTTTTTAGGGCCCTCATCGAGAAAGCAAGGGGGTAAGTATACAAAAAAAACGGAAATTGTACAATGCTTAAATAAATAGTCAAATCAAATATTTTTCTTCATTTTTCATGTATGATAAACTAATTAGCAAATAAACTATCAAGTTAAAAAGGAAAACTTCTAAAGATTATAAATTACTCTATCCTACTTTCAGCAAAACATGAATCAAAGCATGAAAATGGGAGATGATACAAGCTTCCCCCAAATGGGGGAAGAGAGGTGTGGGAGCCGTAATCCCACTTGCTTTTTATTAATTTGGTTACAATGCTTTCCTTTTTTGTTGCTCTTTTTGCTTCCTTTTCTTTGATCCTGAAAGGTCTTTGGAGCAATCTGTAAAAGGGGAAAATAAGAAAAGGGAATTTATAGTTTTTTAGGGCTTGCTTCTTCAAAAAATTTCCAGCATTTTCGCTGTACCTGTCACAAAAGTAAAAAATCAGCAAGCATGTATTGTTAGAATATGGTAGGAAAAACAATGCACAAAAAAAAAGTTGAAAAAAACATTTATACTTAGAAGAAGAAAAATTGGATTTTACGTGCAAAGCATAAAACTTTTTCCTAGATCTAAAAATGTAAAGTAGATCTAGCAAAGGCCCTAAAAACAAATCTGAAATAATAGAGATTTGAAGCTTAGATCTATTTTATGAGCAAGTACAAAATTTAAAGAAGTAGGTTTTCTTGTGGATGGAACACAAGAGATGGAGGAAGACTCCAGCTTTCTTTCGAATGGGAAGAGATCGATCTTGTAGGCCCTGCAATTACAATATGTTAAATGGTAGGTTGCTTGAAGGTTGGGCTGGATGTAGCTGAACTCGCACCCTTCTTCAACCTGTGACCTGCTAATACCAAAACTCATATACAAGTGAGATCATATATATGAAAAGTAAGCAAAGGAAACTCAATCGAGATCAATACTACGTATAACTAACTACTCATATTCATCATGATTAGAACCTACTTTGCATAAATAACTGAATTGAAACTACAAACAGCTAATCTACCCTGCCAATAGTGGCCCTCTTGATCTTAACATATAACTAGATCTCATTCAAGTAAAAAGAAAGAGTAAAGGGTGTAGGAATAGTATCACCTCAACCATAGAACATTCACCATATGCAAAAAGAGATGGACCTCCAAAGTTGAAAATCTTATTAATCAAATGTAAGCAAAGCTTATTACAATTTTTGCAGAATAACTCCAGCACAAAAGTTCCATGCAAATAGAGCTGAAAGAGCCTCTTTTTAACAAATGAGAGAGTGCTAAAACCCTAAAACCAAAAAACCAACCCTAACCAGCTTAGCCACCTAACAAAGAGCCCAGACCTAAACTGGAGAACCGGGAGTGAGAGGAGGCCTCCACCCAGGCAAGGCACCCCCACTCCAAACCTGTGCACTAAAAAAAAGCCAAGGATGAGGCCACATGTGTGAGTCTGGATGTAGGTAAGCTCATCCTTTAGGTCTGGCAGGAGCCTGAGCTAGGTTTGGGAAGCCCACTGATGGTGTAAGCTTCAGTCTTCACCTCAATCAAATCACCGGACCAATGAGAGCTCTCCATCTCACCTTTAGCTGGAGATGACATGTCTGATAACTGATAATAAATTAATTGCTCTCTTAATGATGACTAAAGCTGAGTTATGATAACTCCAATCATCATAAGTGTTCCATGAGATGTCATTTAGCCTTTTATTTTACTGAATTTGGATTAATTTGGAGAGTTTTAGTTTTCTCCAAAATAATCAATTTTTTTAATAAAAATCATTTTTTTACTAAAAATCATTTTTTTACTCAAAACTGACTTTTTTGAGTAAAAAGGCATTATATGTCCAATTGCTGATCTGAAAGTTGGCTCTGACTGGCTGGCTGATCAAGAATGATTTTTGGCTTAAGGTTAGAGCCTTCAATCACTGAATTCTGAGTCCGAATCACGAACGGGTTTTTTCCATTTAATTTATGGAAAAATTAACCCAAAAAACTTGGGAAAAGTAATTAAAAATTAAAAAATTAAAAAAATAATTTTTCACTGTTCGAAAAAGATTTTTTCAAAAAAAAATTATGTGTCCAGATGACTTAGGACATGGCCATGATCTATCTAAATAATGTCTAGTAGGCTTATAACACTGAGTTGGGCTCTAATAACCCCCCAAGGCCCAGAATTCAACATCGGGCATTCCAGCTTTGGAGGAAGCGGGACAAAACCCCGTCAATTATACTCGACTGAAGGCAAAGCATAATTGTCAGGGGCAAAAAACTCCCTGGAATACCCTATTTGTGATTCTACGTCTTAGGAGACCGAACCACTCAAAAATATCCTACGAGAACATTTTATTACAAACCCCGCAGGGCCATGGTCAAAATTATTCAAATAAAAAAGTGACTAGCCAATATTGGCTAGACAAGCAGACGGATCAACTGATACACTGGAATCAGACTTTGAACAAGTCTGTCAACCGGCGGCTCCTCAGGTAACCCAACTTATGGTACAAAAAGTTGGATAACAATCCTGACTGCTGCGTAGATGGAACCTGTGCCACAATCTGAGGTGCAGGGACCTGCTGCTCTCTCTGCTCTGACTCTCTCGACCTCCTGAAGGCTCACTCCTCCTCAAACTTCACATCCCTCCTCACCACCACTTTCCTTTGAGAGGGAAGATAAATGCTGAAAGCCTTCGCAGTCTCATCATAATCCACAAAGATGCCCTTCTTTGCAATGGGCTCCAACTTTGTCCTCTTCTTTGAAGGGACATGAGAATAAGTCAGACTACCAAATATATGAAAATGGACAACTTCAGGCTTCTTTCCTGAAAATCACTCCTTAGGTGTCATATTCTGCACTGCCCGATGGGGACTCCTGTTCTGAAGGGTATACAATGGTGCTGCAAGCCTCAACCTAGAGAAAGAAAGGAAGTGACTGGTCATGTAACATAGCTCGAGCTGCTCCAACAATGGACATGTTCTTCCTCTCTGCTACTCCATTCTACTCTGGAGTATACGGAACTGTCAACTGTCTCTTAATCCCCTCCTGTCTACAAAATCCATCAAACTCCTTTGGAGGTATACTCACCCCTGTTATTCGATCTCAAGACTCAGATCTTCCTCCCTGTTTGGTTCTCCACAAGAGATTTGAACTCTTGGAACCTCTACAAGACCTCCTCAAACTTCTTGCTTTTCAGAAAGTAGATCCAGGTCTTCCTAGAATGGTCATCAATGAATGTCACATAATGCTCGTATCCTCTCAAGGACACAGAAGACATAGGTCCGCATAAGTCTAAATATATCAAGTCAAGAGTACCAGCTGACCTGCTATCACTGCTCGAAAAAGTAGTCTTGGTGTACTTTCCCAAAGCACACCCCTTGCACACATCACTCCGCCCTGTGCTGAACTCCGGTAAACCTTTCACCATGTGCCTCAAGAACCCCAAGGCGGGATGATGCAAGTGAGCCATCCTCCTATGCCAAATCTCACACAACTCACTATTGCTGCTTTGTGCTAAAGCATGTTGCGGCTGAAACAAGAGCCTATACAGTTTCCCACATCTCGCTCCAATGGAAACTGAAGTAGATGGTCCTGCAGTCTTGGGAAACATATGCACGTGTCCATCAATGAAAGACACCCCAAGACCCTGATCCTCGATCATGGAAACTGACACTAGGTTCTTCTTCAGCCCAGGCACATACAATACATCCTGCAATACCATGGGACTCATGGACTCCCTCTGAAATGTAATGGTCCCACATCCAACTGCACTGACTACTAAGTCATCTCCCAACACAACCTCCACATCTATATCTTCCTGTGAAAGCTCAGAGAACATCTCACGAGCACCTGTCATGTGGCTCAAGGCTCCGCTATCTATGTACTAAGTGTTGGAAGTAGATGCACTGTAAGAATGGTCTGTCACATAGGAAAACTCCCTCTATCTGTCAACATCCGCACAAGTGATAATGGATGCTCTCTCTCTCTCAATATGCCTAGTGCATAATGAAAACTCACTCCGAAATCTAGCTGCAAAATCATCGATCTCAGCTGAAGCAGTTGTCTGCTGCATCTTCTTCTTCTTGTTCGGACACATAGCAGCATAGTGTCCCATCCTGTGGCATGCAAAGCACTTCACAATGCTCATATCCTTCTTTTGCCCATCCTGCTGCTGCTTGGACCCGCCCTTCTTGGGACCCTTCTTGCTCTTCTTCTTCCCCTTCGCTGTCAATTCCACATCCTCCTCATCCCCTCTACTAGTAGAGCCACTGCACTGCAAGAAACCCCTCCGATTCTCCTCCTGAACAAAGTCATCACATACTCTGTCGCAAGATGGTAAGTTATCTCTGGCCACCAACCCCTGAACAAACACAGCCCAAGGTGCAGTCACCCCACTCAGGGCTGTCCGCACTAACTCAGGAGCATCAATGACCACCCCAATAGCTGCAACCTCATCTCTCACCTGAGAGATCCTAGTAAGATAAGTCACACATGCCTCTCCTTTAACCATCTTGATGTTCTTCAGCTTCTCTCTAAGTACCATCTTCTTGTTTTCATTAGTACTAGCAAACAAACCAGTCAAAGCAGTCCACATGTCATGCGCATGATCCTTCGCTGAAATGTGAGGAATAACATGGTCTTTAACAACATCTAAGATTATCCTCATGGCTTTAATATCCTTCTTATTAAAGGCTGCAAGTAATACTGCATCAGTAGAAGGAGGAATAGTAATGGGATTTGTTGTAGTGTTTCTAACTACTTCCTCCCACAACTCATTCCCCCTTAGCACAAGTAAAATCTAGGCTTTCCATGAGACAATATTCGCTGCCCCATCCAACCTATCCTCAATTCTCAACCCCATGGAAGTCATTTTCTTAAAGAACAAGTTTCAGCAAAATGTACTACTGTCACAAAGGTTTTTCTGAATTTTGGAAATGACTATTTCACTGCTAAAATTTAATTTTCTGCCACAACCCGCTCTAATACCATGTAAATTTTTCACTAGTTTTCAGCCACCGATTTCAAGTAAAATTTATATCACTATTTATGACATTCTCAGAAAAATAAAGTGCTGGAAATAAACAAAAATTTGCAGACTTAAAACACTGTTGTAAACAATCTTTTCAGTGACAGGAAATAAAAATTAACACGCCATTTAATCACACAGAACACTAGGATTTTTGGCCAATGGCCCTGGAAAAACCCACTAGGGGAAAACCAGTCAGAGAGAGAGTATTTTTATTTTTCAGAAGAAGTTTATCATTTATAGCAATACATAGAAAATATCAAACCAACTTATCTCAACCCGGAAGATAAATTTCTGTCTCGATTTGCGTGTCGAAGAGCAAAAATCAAACTCTGGTTTTTTTTTTGTTTTGTGCCTCAATTTCCATGCCACTGTATGAACTGTAATGACAAACTATACGGACCATATGGACCTAGAAATCCGTGCCCCCAAAAAATTCCAAAAATCGTGCCCAGAAATATGCCTTGAAAATCGTACCATACGGACTGTATGGACCAGCAATAAATGCTGCTGTCTTCTCCTCGATTTTTGTGCCCTCTTTTCCATTGTCCTTTCCCTCGATTTGTGTCCTGCAAAATTTTTCCTCTTGCTCAGGAAAAATAGAAACTTTCTCTCTTCTCTCTCTCAGCTCTCTCTTCTCACTTCAATCTGCAAAAGTGAGGCAAAATGCCTTTCCCATGCCTCTTTGAGAAAACCCTAGGGTGAGTCTAATCCAACGGTGGAGATTAGATTAGATCAAGGGCTAAAATTAAATGCTCATATTTTATTTCTAAAATATTAATTTCACTCACCCACTTAAATTTATCAAAAAGCAACTTTAATGCTCTAAAGTCAAATTAAATGCATTTACTTAAGTCATTTAACGCAAGGGTCACTTTGTAGTGCCCCATATCTCACT
>LPNX010252215.1:17157-139460 GCA_001517045.1 Pseudotsuga menziesii | reverse complement strand
GGAAAATTTACCTACTTCAAAGAGAAAATCAGTGAAACCTAAGAGAAAAAAGAGGAAAATTGTCACTTCAAATAGAAGACTTAGAACCAGGCCTACAAATAAATTCAGGTGGAACATGAAGAAACTCCTCAATCCTAAAATAGATTCCAAGCAAGGAGCAGTGTTAATCAGTTCTTCTTCCAGTGAAAGAGCAGAAAGTTTTCAGCAGGACAGTAAAAGCAAGAAGAAGTCATCTGTTGAACCTTTTTCTTCTTCTAAACCTGCAGGTACAGAAAAAGCACAATTAGCAAATGAAGCATGCCAACCCATTCCTAGCTTATCAAAAATAATAGTTGAAATCAGGGATAAAATCATCAAACAACAGGAAGAAGAAAAAGCAAATGCATTGGACTTTGCAAAACAGGGATGGGATGAAGAAGATGAGGCCATATTGAAGCAAGCAGGTATTATAGAAGAAGCTGTTGTGCAGGTTGATTATTCAGACATTTTGATGCAGGAGCCAAATGTACTTGACATCCCTAGTGAGGAAGAAAGCCTACAAGGAAGAATTCAAATATACAAACAGCAGATAAAGCAGCTTCAGGAGACAAATAACAATATGCTCAAGGTCAACAAGAGGCAGATGGATGAATTGCTGGATGTACATCAGCATTTTTCACAGTTATCTGAAGTATCTAAAGAGGTGTTGAAAGGAAAACTAGCTACTGACAGGTACATCATGGAGCTAGAGAAAACTGTGGAGCAGCTGCAGCAAGAAAATGAAGCTTTGCACCAGAAGATAAGCAGGCTAGAAGAAAAGCATGAAAGAGCTAGAAAAAGGACTCGAAGGCTAGATGGCATTGATCTGCTTGTGAAAGCATCAAATAAGTTATGAATCAGTTTTTGGTTAATGATTAGTTTTGATAAACAGTTTGTTAAGCTTTGCTATTTTTAGCAAGTATGTAATTTTGTAAAAAAATCACTTTTTACCTTACTTACTTTAGGGATTCGATGGAAGTAATTTAGAAGGTAAAACCTAACTGTTTTTTGGTAGAGGATAGCTATTTAGGAGAGTTTGAAAGACATTGTAAAGGTTCTAATTTTTCTGGAGCATCAGGAGTTCTGTGGGCTATCATACTTTCAGGCTTATTCAAAGATAAGTGTTGTGACTCTCTTGTACATTTACTGATAAAACTATGGATATATGACTCTTTACCCTACTTTCTGTCTGTGTTGGCTTTACTGTGAGTTTGTTTAGCTTCTTTATTGACATTTTCAGTGCTGGTTAATGTGTGTTTTCTAGCAGTGCTTGTCCATTCTGTGTAAACCTCAATACAGGATTTTTGTTAGACTTTTATGATATATATACATCTTTATCAGTGATTGTGTTTGATTCAGTTGTTGCTTATCTGATGAATGTATTCCCTATATGCTCTTGATGTTTATGACCAAAATATTTAAAACAAAAACCCTAAACCCTAGTTTGAATTGAATTTATTCTTGAGATTGTGTTAGCATGTTTCCTTAGCCTTAGAAACAGTTTCTGACACAAACATGGCCTAAATGATCTCCCATCAAACACAGTCAACATAGTACCAGATTTAGACAACTCAGGGGAACCTAAACCATTCCAACATGATAAAGCCATCATAGAAGGAGCAGCGCCTTCGTCAATCACAATGCGCTTGACGGTCATGTTAAGACATTCTACATGAATCAAAAGAGACACATAGTAAGGAAAGCGAGGCTGAAGTCCTACGGTTTCAAATTTAATCATGGAGGAAGAAATATCATCATTCTCACCAAGGGCAGAAAGAAAAGCCTTCCTTTGTGAAGGACAACTTTGAAGTACTTCTAATGCAAACTCACACAAGGAGTGTGGCCCAAATCCTCGACAACAGAATAGTTCTTGGTGGCTTGGGCATTTGGATTGTTCCCTAAACACTTAAGGACTCCTTTAGGAATGCAAGGTGTAACTTCAGGTTTATCCACAAGTTTTTCAATATGAAAAGGAGTCCCTGGTGGATCAGGTTCCTTTCCTAGGTTGGGTTGTGATGAACCATAGTCCTTCGCACAGGTCACAACCTTCATAGCACGCACCATATTAATGAAACCATGACCACCACCCTCCAGCAGATCTTGATCACCACTAGACTGATCATGGGTATGTTTTGATTGTGAGGTAAAGGGTTAGTCAGCACAGCTGGGCCCTGTGCTAAGAATATTGAAGCTTCATCGATACAAGGGCACAAGTAAGTGAGGTGATCGTCCTTACACAACTTGTAAGGAAAATTAACCTTACTTTTAGATTGCTTGTCCCCTCTAGCATTTTGGGCATTCTTGTCATTAGTATTAGCATTTTCATTCCTATTCCCACCCTTACAATTGTTCTTACCCTTCTTTTTATTCCTTCGAGGTTGCTGGTTACCCTTCTGGTTCGACGATTGCACCAAAAACACACTCGTCGTTTGGGTGGGTTGAGATGAAGTCGTGGCTTGTCCCGAAGCAGATTGGTTGATTGACAATTGACTGACCTATTTCACAACCGAATCCATAGGTTTATCACTCGCACAACCAATAATTCCATCGGCATGTGGTCCAGGTTTAACTTCAGGGTCAAAACTAGAATGTGGAGCATTGGGAATGATCTCATATAATAAACTGGATTGAGCATAAATCAAATCCAGTTCCTGCACCCTAAAAATGGCTTTTTCCTCATTTTGCACTCCGGATGTAGAAACATCCTTCGCTATATAAGGCAATAATGACTTAAGGAACCATTCGAGGAGGAATTTCGACGGTATAAAGGCTTTAATCAACCTCTTCTGTCTATGCCACTCTTGGATATGGTCCAAGATATGTGTGGCTTTATCCTACTGAAATTTCGACAAGAGTTCCATACCAACGTCATAACGCACTGGTAGCTGGAAGTGGTTAAGAAAATTCATCGCCAAGTCACCGAACAAAGTGAATGCCCCCCTAGGTAATTCTATATACCATTTTGTGGCAAGCCCTGTAAGGGTGTGTTGAAACAGCCTTAAACGAATCAAATCCTAGTGTAAGGAATTTGAAGAGCACCATAGGTGAAAGGTAGTAACATGTTCTCTCAGATCCTCTCCTAGTTTGCCATTGAATTTGGGTATGTCGGAGGGAAGCTTAGTAGGGACAGCCGGCCAAGCCAGGGAATAAGATACAAGATCGTTCGTCAATCTCGACAACTTAGGAATATTTAGCGTTGCGAGGAAAGGGAGCCTAGGATGAGTAGGTCAATGGACCGCTCCCTGATAGTTCTGATTCACATAGGTCTGATTACTGTAACCACCATGGCCTTGGCCATAGTGCCCTGCTCCTGTATGACTTGTGTAGGGTGGCATGGAAGAAACATAATGTGGTGTACCTTGACTATGCAGGGCTACAAAGCCGTAATTTGTAGAGTAAGCGGGTTGTTGATACCCGTACCCATAAGGTGAAGAACCCTATCCATACTATGTCCCATAATAAGGTCCATAAGTCATCGCATGAGATGTCCCATGAGATACTCCGTAAGTAGGAATATACACTCCAGAAGTGGGAATATACATTCCATAAGTAGGAATATATGCTCTGAAAGTAGTAACATGACCTCTAGAAGTATGAACACGACCTCCTGAAACAATGGGCATTACTTGAACCTGAGACACAACTGGTCGAGTAACAATAGTGTGGACATGACTCGTAGTAGCATTCCGGCCCAAATGACGACGTGAAGGAGGTGGAGGGTGGACATTCAAAAAACAAGGAACTGAGGATGAAGGGATCTGTGAAACTATATATATGGTGTTCCCTATAGTCACTCATCTTGGATCTGGTATCCTAATAGGATCACTAACCCTAGGTCTAGGAGGAATATGTGATGTATATTCCATCGCCGTGATGGAAGGTGCAATGTGGCTTGTGCTCCCAAACCTCTCCACATGGTAAGGAATAGGAATGCCCCCAGGCGTAGTGTTAGGCTAAAAATCCGACTTGAAATGAAATTCCAAATCATGTGTGGGCATACCAGACATACCATAACTACCATAACTAGTGCTTGCGGGTCATAATAAGTCTCATCTTTTGGCATGCTATACCGGCGATGTGTCAATGGGGGATCAACACTAGAGTAAGTAGGTATATCATGAAAAGTACCTATCTCAGAAATTACAAGACCTAATTTAGTCATATCAGGTGAAGGATCATAGGTAGGAGTAAACTCCCCATCTTCCACTTGAATGGGAGAGGGTGGTTCAGGAATACCTTCTTCGTGGTCTCCCATCCTGTGTGAATCAATGTGCGAAGTAGTCCGCCTGGACTGTCTATCTCTCTCTCCCAAAGGAGGAGGAGATGTAGAAGGTGGAAGTCCTGCTAAATGCCGAGAATGGTGAGGAGCTACACCCGAATCCATAATGACTGAAAAAATGTAAAAATACTCTCTAACTATGCAAACCCTAGGAAAGCTAATGTGCACAGAGCATACACCAATAAAATCTAAAGCCAAACACAAGAAATCAAGGGTAGGATAAATGAGCTCCTGAATGAAGCAGGTATGTCTCACCTAGGAGAGGCTTGAGACTCTCATACACAACAAGCAGAGGTACGTAACCAATTATTGTGGCCCTCAGCTTCAACGCGTAAAGAGACTGTGTTGTCCAACACCAACCTAGTCAGGACACCCACAGAATAACCACTGCAGAGTACCCCCTTGATATCCTAGGTAAGGAAACTAAGTTCACCTCAATATAATCAATGCTTAGGCGGACAGCCGTAGGCAGGATTGACCGTATGGGCAAGGTAGCAATGCCCGAAACTCTTGAAAGAGCCCCCAGATATGAATAAAATCTTGGAAATATTTTTGGTGCTACTCAATTATGACTAGGGGTCATCCCAATCAATAACCGCTCACAGTGCCTCGTTCTTAACTCAATGTTGAGAGGAGGATCCTAAGAAACACCAATTATACCAAGGAATTTCACACACTCACCTGGACAGACACATACATGTTGTTATTTAGTGGTCTTGGAGAATTTACTCACAATGAACTATTCCAAGACCCTAAAACCTAATTTTGTTGGTGAACCCTATCAAATAAAATAGTGTAGTTCATTTTATTTAAGCGTTGATTTTAATTGGGTTTATTACTCAAAAAGGGTAGATGACCATGAAACCAATGGCGTTATGACGCAACATGAAGCAAAACGCACACCTAACAATCAATGCAAATGCATTGTGTCCATGAAAAATAGGGTATGCTACTATGTGAATGCACAATTTTCTTCAAATGATCAATGCAATATTTCCTATATGAAATCTTGACTAATACTTCAAAGCAAATCTAGTGCAAGTACTATGCAAAATGCAAGATGCAATGCATAATGATAATCAAATATTTTGGATTTTTTGAAATAAAAATGAGATACTAAAGCAAAATAATGATTCTACAACCCCCAGACTCTGCAAGAAAAATCAAGTAGCACTCAATCAAAGTACTAAGGTGAAAGAAATATAATGCACTAATCCCAAAACAAAAAATTGAAAATGCAATAACAAGAACATTCTTCAAAAATGAAATTTTACCCTAAAAAAATGTCTCTTGTCAAAAACAAAGGTGTATACAGACTCTAGTAGTATCAAAGGAGACTCAACAATCTTCAAAATTCACCCAACAACAATCAATCTTCCTCTAGAAGAAAAAACTAAGGGCATACGTGACTATTCACAGTAAACCTGCATGTGTACACAGATATAGTAGTCAAAACCACATATATACGCGACTGTGAGTTAAAAAATCGCGTACAGGAAGAAAAGTGCATAAAAATAAAGGTAAACAGACAAGCTGAGACCAACTTCACACCAATCAGACACTACCAGGATAACATGCCCCCAGACCCGACACAAAAACAGAGAAAAAAGAGAAATTCAAAGTCATTGATTGCCGATAGAAAACCCCAAAGGACAACTACTAGGAACTCCCCAGCAGAGTCACCAATTCTGTTATGGAGAGAAATTCCTATGTCTTGGGGTACCAAAATAGATAGCTTGACTCTAGAAATCAATCCTTTCCAATATGCAAGAGAAGTCAAATATTTAACGCTAAAGGATCAAAACTCGCACCTTATTCCAGACGGTTGAAATAGATCCCTGTTGAGCTTTCCAACTTCAACTTGAATTGATGAATCACTTCCTCAACAACAAGTAAACAAGACAAGCATGCTATATATATTGGTGTTAGATATACTCTAGCATATATAATCAACAATGTATAAGCATTTGAAATCATCCATGGATAAAATATTCATTCAAACATACATTATTGGACAATAAAATATATTTCTATTAATATAAAATCATAGATTACAATGAATACAACCTCTGTCGACACGTCTGCAAATCGGAGAAACTGAATCCCTCACTTGGGCCTCCACCACCTCAATCCTCCATCTCTCGATAGCAAGCTCACAAGAAAAGGGAAAGCTTGGGAAGAACACCAAAGTGCTCCAAGGGACAAAGGGATGCAGACTCAAGTACAAGTTCCGGCAACAATGGAATATAGTTTCTTTGCTCTCAATTCTCTTATGCCTTCAATGTATCCAAAGGGTTCCTTATATACCTTTTCAATGGGGTAATGAAAGGTCAAATATGAGCGATCTCAAGGCATATGGAAGGCCAGGAGACAAGTGAGTCAGATCCATGTCAAAGAAAACTCCAAAAGGATTTGGATTTTTGTACACATCTCGATGTACATGGTTTTAGAGGCCAAACTCACGTATATACGCGATAAGGGGTTTAAAATTCTCGTATAGCAATTTTCACATGTTTTTAGGGATGGTCTAGGAAACATCAAAGGACAAAAAATGGTCCAAGGGGTCTAAGGAGTCTGCAGAGGGACAGGGGAAGGCCATACAAGTGTGATTCACCAAGTGTGATAAAATCAACTATAACAGCTACATATGAATCCTTGACGAGAAACCAATTAGAATATATTCAAGGGTCAAGGTTGCAGAATGATCAATTTCAAAGCGAATTGAATGTATCACACTGTTGATGTAATTGTAACTTTGGAATGTATTCACTTGTATATCTTATGTATTGTACCCTGATTTTTATTCCGAGAAGTGTTTGTAATGTAATTGAGTCATGTCATGCCCCAATGTTTCGATCAGAATTTTATATAATGTGAACAAGTCATGTCAAGTCATTATGGGTAACCCTCCTATTGATCAAGGGTTAAAGTCCCCGCAGTTGTGGGGCCCTAGGGTTATTAGACTCTCCTATATAAGTTGGCCCTAGTGAGTTATTGTCAATTCAGGAATTAGTATAAATAGAGAGTGAGACTCTCTATTTATCGTACACTCACTCACACTTAGTTGTGGTGCATAGCTGAGGCAGAAGAAGTTGTTGGGACTAGAAAGAAAGAGATTACTGCTGTTGGGAGATCATCCTACTATTTTGGGGTTTTACTTTTGGTGGTGATTCTATCTTTGACGAAGTTGCAGGGTTTTCTCCTTTATGGTTTCCTCGAGGAAAAACATTATGTTCATTGTCTCTTGTGTTTGATTGTTGTGCTTTTTATTCTCTCAGTTAAAGATACTAATATAATTCTAGCTTGAATGATAAAAATATAACATGGTATCAGAGCTAACCTACGAAGAAGACACTGTGCAGCTACAGAAACTAGGGATTCCTACTTTTTAGATCTCTCTCCATAGATTTTCAGAAAAAGAAGGTTGGTCTGACTCTCCTCTCCAGGGCACATCTTTCTATCGAATCAGAATCTGATTCTGAGCATTTTCAGTTTTTGACCCGACACTACTGCCAGAAATTATTGCTTTCCACAGAAGTAGAATTTTTGAGTGAGCCAAGGCCTGGATTGATCTCCTCCTCAAAATGGAAGTTTAGAGATCAAGATCAAATCTTTTGGTTGGACAAAACTCCAAGAAAGTCAAACCCTAATCTGCTGTTGAACCAACTCTACAGAATTTCAACTCAAGATCTAGATCCGACATCTTAACCTGGTAAGATCTAAACCTTTTTTATTTCCATTTGAGGTTCTCAGTTAAGATGGCTCATCATACCAAGCTTGATTAAAATCTTGAGGGAGATTATAACTTCCAATCCTAGAAGTATAGGATCTCTATGGTCCTGGAAGTATAGGATCTCCCTGGTCCTGGAAGAAAATGAGTTGGACTCCTATATCAATGAGGAGGTTCTAGTTCCAGAGGGAGATGAGGCTAAGGCCTTACATAAGAAGAAATTGGTCATGTCTAAGAGGATTATTGCTGATTCAGTAAAGGATCACCTCATACCATAGGTTTCCTCCCTAAATACACCTAAAGCTATGTTTGATTCCCTGACCAAAGTGTTTGAAGGGAAGAACATAAATCGGAAGATGACTCTGAGAAACCAATTGAAGAATGTAAAGATCCAGAATGTGGAAACCACCCAATCTTACTATACAAGAGTCTCTCAGATCAAAGAAAAACTTGAAGCAGTGGATGAAGAAGTGGAGAATGCAAATATTGTGATGACCATCTTGAATGGTCTCCCTAGGACATGCGACTCTTTCATTCAAGGGATTTGTGCCAGAAAGAAGCTAGTCAAGTTCAGCAGACTATGGGAACAATTCTCTCAAGAAGAAGCTCGAATAGTAGCTCGAAAAGAAAATATGGGAAGTGAAGATCAAGCTCTCACATTACACTCCAAGAAAAGTAGAAGAAGCTCTCATCACTCCAGAGGTAAGAAATTCCACCAGAAAGATAACACTAGAAAATATTTATCTAAATTCAAATGTTATACATGTGATGAAAGAGGACACTTTTCCAAAGACTATCCTAGAACAATATTAACTCTCATAAGAAGAAGGGAAACAAGAGAAGACGTCATGCTCATGCTATAGAAGATGATGAACCTTCCACAAAGAGAATCAAGCAAGAAAGTGATGATTCTTAAAGTGATGAAGAATATGTCTTGATTTCTACCCTCATAGGAACTATCACACATGGAAGCAATGATTGGCTTATAGATAGTGGTGCTTCCAAACATATGACGGGATTCAAAGAATCCTTTGTGAAACTATTTGAACATGAGTCACCTCACAAGGTGAAACTTGGGGATGACTACCAGTATCCAATAAAAGGTAGTGGGGAATCCTCCTATAAGCTAGACTCTGGAAAGTATATGAAGATGCAAGATGTATTGTTTGTACCAGGACTAAAGAAGAACCTCCTCTCCATATCTGCATTAGAGGCAAAAGGCATGAGGGGTGCATTTGTAGATGGTGAAGTTATCATGTGGCCAAAGGGAAAGACTATTAATGATGCAGTAGTGATTGGGGAACAAGAGGGAGGTCTATACAAATTGAAGGGCCATCCAAAACAAGCCTTGGTCCATGACACAGTAGATCCAAATGAACTTTGGCATAGAAGGCTTGCACATGTTCATTACAGAGCACTACCACTTGCAAGCAAAGCTGTTGAAGGTCTTCCATAAATTCAAGAAAAACATGATGGAGTCTGCAAAGGATGTGCAAAAGGAAAAAACACAAAGAAGGCATTTCCAAGTAGCGAGAGCAAGGCAAAAGGAATCTTGGAAATCATTCACTCCGATGTATGCGGTCCAATGTCATCAAGTTCATTAAGCGGGTATGTATACTATGTTTCTTTTATTGATGATTTTTCTAGAAAGACATGGATATACTTTACGAAGAACAAAGATGAAGTATTCAGCAAGTTCAAGGAATTCAAAGCCTTGATTGAGAATCACACTGAAAATAATATCAAGACCTTTCAATCAGATAATGGTAGAGAATTCACATCAAATGAATTCAAATAATTATTCAAACATTCAGGGATTAAGAGGGAGTTAACTACTCCATATAATCCACAATAGAATGGGGTTGCAGAAAGGAAGAATAGAACGATCATGGAAGCTACAAGGGCTATGCTTCATGATCAATATCTTCCCATGCATCTATGGGCAAAAGCTACCAGAACAACGGTGTATGTATAGAACCGTACTCCACACAAAGTACTCAAGAACAAGACACCTGAAGAAGTCTTTTCTGGCAAGAAACCACAAGTCAAAAATCTCAAAATATTCAGTTGTCTAGTGTACATACACATTCCAAAAGAAAAGGGGACAAAGTTAGATCCTTCAGGAAAGAAGGGTATATTTGTGGGATACTCTGAAATCTCAAAGGATTATAAAATATACTTCCTAGGCTTCAAGAAGATTGACATCGGCAGGGATGTAACATTCAACGAAGACTCAGCTTGCAACAAATCCAGAAAGTGACCTACTGAAGAACCTGAAGAAACAAAAGCACCTAGAATTCATGACACAACCATGAACAAATAATATCAAGAAGAAGATCGAGAAATAGAAGAACCTCAAGAACCTATAGATCCACCTCAGGAGAAGAATCCCCACAAGAGGAAACCTTCTTGGGTACGAGAATCTATCCAAGGTGCAGAAAGATATGGGGCTCCAGAAGAAAATCATAGAGAAAGGAAAAGAACCAGGTCATGTTCCGCTTATGTAGCCATGTTGTACAGGATTAAACACCTAATAACCATAGGTCTGGGGTTACCAACATACTCAATCAACTTGCAGACAATTGACTCTAAAGTGCAGTAAAGGAAATAGGAGGATTAGAAAGACTTACTCGATTACTGAAGGTCGATCCTTGCTAATCCTCTTCCACTCTGCTTCACCTCCAAAGTCTTCAAGGTTGCTCTTCTTTCACCTGTCAAGAGATAATCTTCCAGATACAAGATGATTCATATATATATAAGCAGGTTAGATAAATCACATATAAGATGCAGAAACATAAATATTTATCAAACCAAGATACATGAAATACATATGGAAGAAGGATTCTCTTTATTATCAATAATGAAGAAGTTCAGATTACAACCCAATGCCTGAGACAAGGACTCCTCTGCAACCAAAGGATTCTGAGTTCCACTGCTCCAAAGACTTCTGTATAAACTCCACCAGCATAACTTTGCTCTCCAAGTGTAGCTAACCAACACTCTCCCCAAGGCCTGTATTTATATGGGTGAAATAAGGTAGTTCTCGAAGGTTGGGGAAGTTGTAGCAGTTAAGAAAATTAAGTTAAATGAGTTAACTAATCTCCAATTAGCGCGTGTTTTATGTTTAAATGTTAAGAAACACATTCACGGGTATGTAGTAGAGAAACCCATGAATGATTTGCAACTTATCATAAAGGCAACCCGCAAATACATAGATTCGTGACTTGCATCAACCGGGACTCGCGAATGAATCGCGAGTTGTATAAAAGAAGAGTCGCGAATACAACTCAACATAGTAAAATAGCAAAGTAACTAGCTGGGTAAATAAGGAATGTATTTCATCATAAGCCAAGCTATAGTGTTTTGGGAAAACCTCTATCCATAAGTGTCCTTTTGTGTGCCAACATGAGGGATGTCGGCACTCGGACGGAGAGGTGCCATTCAGGTGTATAACAGATGCCCCCTAATGTGTGAGGTCAGAGGGAAGCGATGGCCGAAATACATTATAATATTTAGCTTTGGAGAACTCAGAAATCCAATGGAGCAGAGAGAGTACCTGAAACAAATACATAGTAATGTCAAATACAAAGTTACATCTGAGGATGCTATGTTCAATTTACTGGAACATTAGCTCCTTTACAATATTTGAGTACATCATATGATACGAGTATAAAACCACGTATATTACAAAGGTGGATTGAAGCCACAATATACATTAATGATGAGTCTTCAAATATCTGGAAGCTATGTAGATAGATAGAACATAATCTTGCGCAACTTAGTCCATATGTGAGGGACTAAGGTCTTCATAAAGGATCCCAAAGAATCAGTACAATCCAAGCGATGTGAATAAGGGTAAGCTGAAGTCGAACATGGAAAGGATTCAACAGTTTGTCAACCAATAAGGGATAATTGACAACTGAAGCAAAGGAATTCACCGATGATGGAATTGAATCCTGAGGTACGATCGTCAAAACTCTAGCTCTTCGTCATCAGAAAGTAATGAAACAGAACCAAGCTGTGATAAGGAAGGCAACAGATCCTCCAACAGATCACAAGAGTGACTAGGAACTGGGCAAAAGAAGGGAGACACAAATAGATAATAGATATAATAGTGATGGAATCAGGCTAGAGATCAGACATTGGGAAGAGTCCTTGAACAGTGAGCACAACACAGAGATGACCCAAGGCAGCGTATAATGGATAGATAGAACAACTAGACATATCTGTCATGTAGGAGACATGATCAGATTCCCCAGGTATAATGGACAAGAGGAGGAGTAAGAAACTCAAAGTGATAGCTGAACACAAGTACACACTGAAACATGGATATAGGAAAGCAAAGAGTGCTATGTTCAAGGATGACATGCTGCCATTACTGAAAACAAGAGAAAATTTCTTCCTTACCTTCCCTGTTAAATTTTAACGAGTACAAGAAAGTAAACTCGGTTCCCTCTTCATTTTTTAACAAGCTTGAAGAGATGGGAAAATAATGCTTGATAGTGTCACTGATTCGTGGATCTAATGAGCCCGAACTAGTACATGCTCAGCCGGTGTTTTCATATTTAGAGAGTCTGAAAACACCAAAGAAGACTCCAGGGGGGTCCTTTTTCGTCCAATTTAGTCTCCTGAGGCCGAAAAAGTTAAAAACAAACCACAGAAGAACTCTCTTAACTTCCAAAGAAGAAAAGGCGCACCTTTTTCGTACTTAGTCAGGGAGGTCCGAAAAAGGTTAAATTACCACCTACCCAACGCTCCTTCCACAACAGCATAAAATAGCTTGAGTTTTACGAGTGTGAAGGAAAGCAAGATCACTCGGAAAGATCCATTTGATTACGAGAAATGGGGCTTACAACAATAAACTCGTTGCTTTGTTCTGTAGTGTTTAACGAGCATGACAAAGACACAAAGTACACTCAAAATCTTTTTCATGTTTGGGTCCAGAGCACGAAAAAGAGAAAACTAAGCTCAAACTGGGTGTTCCTTTTTCGTAAATTTAGTCCCTCGGGTCTAGAAAAGCGATAAACCTATACCTAAGAATACTCTTCTCAATTCAAAAGAAAAGAGAGTGATCCTTTCTCGTATTATTCCGCATGGTCTGAGAAAGAGATAACCTACCACCAATGCAGATGCCCGTTCACATATTCTTAATGAGCTTGAACGGACGAGATAACTTGGCAGTCAAGTCTATTTTGAAGGAGTCAGACCTGGGCCTAAAGAAACTCCATAAGGGCGGGGAGTCCTATAAAGGGATAGCTTGTAAAAAGAGATTCATAAGAAGCTCTATTTGGCATGAAAAAGAGCTATGAGGAAACCCCTGGGCCTGAAACAGTGACGGTATGAGTACCAAAGTATGACAAAGGCATATAAAGATGATACTCATGAAATAAGGATCCTAGCCACGGAAGAACAATGGTAGAGGCAAGGGACTAATGGCTTGGAATACCATAGTCGGTGGCAAAATGTTGAATACTAAGGTTAATGTGGAGTGATAAGATACCAACCAAAACCACCCTATAGAAGCAACAACACTTGGTAAAAATGGATAAACCTGTTCCAAGGCACAAAAAGGGTGATATTAGTGAATTGAAATTTCAAACTATATAAAAAGACCCACTTTATGAAATATTATTTCTATAAATAGCTTGAAAATTAAAACATTTCTCACCATTTGAGGTTTTTGAACCAAAAAGGAAATTTTACCCTCTACCTTTGATCAAGCACCGTGGACAATTGGACCGTCATAATTGGAATCCGTAAGCTTCAGGTAATTCTACACCCTAAACTCGTCAATTTGATCCAAAAAAATATTAAATTTAATGGTGAATTCAGTATTTTTCAACATCCCAAACTACATCAGTGCGTATTTGCAGGTTGCTAAGCATGAAAGTCATGAATACGCGTTTCATTCGTGGGTTGTCTAACTAGACAGCCGCGAATGATCCGCGACCTGCCCCAATGGACAGTCACGAATACTACGCGATGGGGAAAAACTTTAAAAATATGCAAGATTTTCAAAATTTTATTATGGAATACTGAACTCAATTACTTGTATTTGCCAGGAAAAATATGGTGCTGGAGTGGAGAGAAATAGAACATGAAATAATGGATCATACGGTGCTCCAAAGAGCGCCCACCATCCAAGCATTGAGGACATGTGGGTTGTTGAAATTCTTTTGTACATCGCCCATGCGGGAAAATGTCCGCTTACTGGAATTCATGGTCAATTACTGGGATCATGATATGGGGATGTTCAATCTTCAAGGTGAGACCTTAGAGCTTACCATGGAAGATATATATTTCATTACCGAGTTGTCACAACAGGGGGCATCGGTGAATTTAGAGGGCACTGGCCGGGGCGGGGACCCCTTGAGTGTCCAGAACTATGTTGACATATTATGTACACCGAGTAAATAGAAGAAGGGCAGCAATGTTCTTATTGTAGACATCCAGGATTTCACACTCCAGGTATTAGCTAGTACTATTTTAAGACTTGCAAGGTCGACAGGATTACATATGGCCACCAGGAATCAAATGAGGGTGGCAGTTGACTGCTTTAGAGGTGATCTCTATGATTGGTGCTCGAGAGTTCTCCCCATCATGAAGAGGCAACTATCCGACTGTAAAAGGGGAAGACGCAAGAATTTTGGCTATGCAAGCATACTAGTGGCATTCTTCTTTGAGAGAGTACCAGCCATGAGCCCTGCTATACCACTACAGGTCAGATCTCCACGTCAGCCAAGGCTGAGCCGGTGGGGAGACATTTTCCTTCGTCAAGGAGGAGGAGACATAGTACACAGCGTTTACGATGATGACTTTTATACATGGTGGGAACGACAGCTGCTAGCGCTGGAGTAGTTTCCATACACCGGGATGGATTTTCGAGGTGACCCTGACCTTCTCCTCCCTCCAGGAGGAATATGGGGCGAGATGGGTAAGTAATTTTTAATTTTTTATCATTTTCAAATTTTTATGAATTTTCCAATGATAGAATATATACATATGTACAAGTATTAATCCTATTCATGTGTCAAAATGCAGATATTGGACCAGTCTTCCCTGAAGGGCACCCTTGCATGTTCGTGCGTCCGGTTGTAGGGGGAGACCTAGGATTGATCCGAGTACTAGAGGGGAAGCTGGCCAGGCTGACCCAGCAAGTACCTACGATACGGATTGAGCATATACCTACAGCCATGTAGGATTTTGTAGTAGGGGTTCCACCGATTTGGCTACATCTGTTCAGGCGAGTAGCTAGAGAAGTACTTGTATATAGAGATGCGGTGGATGCTGCCGAGGCCGAGGAGGCTGAGGAAGCCAGGGTGCATAGAGATCATGGGGACCAAGGTGGTCCTAGTGGCCTGGGCGGTCTAGCTTAGACCTAGGGAATTTTGATGGATGATGATCCACATTTTTGTATATTTTGTATATGACTGGATCTACGGATCAGACTCGATCTATATACAGACAGATATTTTACATATATATATATATATATATATATTGATGTTTGGTTGTCGGCTTATTTACAAGTGTTTTTATATGTTTGCTGTATATTTTTATGAAATGTGTGTGAGATGCCAATCCAAAATATAATTAGCATATGCATCAGTCAATGAATTTTGGTTTCATGGAATATGATTGAAAGTAATAACTTCAAAATGTCTTTCCAGTAAACGAATTTGCATAAACTGACGTAACAAGATAGGATTTCGTACCTGATAAGCTCTATTGAGCTGGGAAACTACCAACTGAGAATCTAAACGGACTTCAAGCTGGGTGATGCCACGTGACAAAGCATCCCATAGGAGCTCAATAATATCCCTATACGCAGCAACATTATTAGAACTAGAACCTATACAAGTGCCACCCACGGCGACAAGCTGTCCTGGGGGAGAATAGATAACCCATGCTGCTGAAACCAGGTTACAAGTGTGACGGCTGGCACCATCAGCAAAACCTATATACATTTTAGAAGACATCTGCAACAACTAGCAGATAATATAAAAAACAAAACTGACAACCTATTGTACATAAAAAATACATACAATAAAATACAAGAAAAAGTGCTAAGCCTAAGCATAGTACTTCTTCAGGTAGAGCCCATTTCTAGGCTCAGGCAGCTTATTCCCATCATAATCCACTAATTCATATGCACCTTTACTCAATACTTTCGACACGACATAGGGTCCTAACCACATAGCCTTGAATTTTCCTGCCCCCAAAGGTTCTTTATCTTGGTCCTAGAGCAAGACAAGTTCCCCCTCATAGAAAACCCTAGGTTTGACCGTTTTATCATATTGAGATTTAACCCTATTTTTATGAGCCTGATTAGCAGTCAACGCATCTCTACGTTGTTCATCAAGGTGCTCCAAATGTACCAGATGTTCATCAAGCTCAGTCGTATCAGGTAACACATGAATGGCAATCTTCAAGGACGGGATTTCGCATTCAATCGAAGTAACTGCTTCCACCCCGTGAACGAGTTGGAAAGGGGAATAACCCGTGGCAGTATTTACATTAGTTCTGTAAGCCCAAAGAGCAGGATATAACATTATGTGCCAATTAGAATGGGCTGCATCAATTTTCCTTTTAAGGATAGTTTTCAAAGTCTTGTTGACAGCCTCAACCTGACCATTTGCTTGCAGATAGTATGGAGAAGAATGTTCTTGTCTAAATCCGAGCATAGTAGTCAGTTCTGTCATCATGTTATTTTGAAAATGACTGCCATGGTCAGTGACAATCACTTTGCAAATACCAAACCTTGCAATAATTTGATTGAAAACAAAGAAAGCTGTTGTTTCCCCGTTGTCTTTGAAAGTAGGCATTGCCTCTACCCATTTTGTAAAATAGTCAACATCGAAAATGATGTATTTATTCCCCCTAGCTGATACTGGGTTGCATGTCATGTAATCGATCCCCCATTTCATGAAGGGTCCTACCGAGACAACAGGAAATAACAGAGCAGGATGTGACCACATTTTTCTGGTGTAAAGCTGACATGGATGACAGCACTTCACGGCTTCCACACAATCTTTAAAGATCGTGGGCCAGAAATAACCAGCACGCAATATCTTCTGGGCCGTTGCTAACCCAGATAAATGACCCCCACATGCTCCACTATGGGAATCATTTAGGACAATCTCCGCTTCCTCATGAGTAAGGCAGCGACGCAAGACGGAATCTACCCCTCGTCGATATAATGTATCTCCTATAATGAGGTAGTTCTTGGCATGAAGGCGTAACTTACGTCGTTCCTCCCTAGAGGAAGTGGCAGGATACTTCAAATTCTGGAGATATATAAGAATATCCCCGTACCAAGGATCAGAGTTGGCTATCAAGAAGATGTGCTCATTTGGGAATGAGTCATCCTCAGCCGCTACATTTTCTTCAGTGGGAAATTCTGCTATAAGCTCAGCAAAAACTAAGGACTTCTTAGACTTAGCGGATTGGAAATCCAAGTCAAACTCTTGGAGAATGACTATCCATTTGTTAAATTTTCCCCCAATGATCTGTCAGGATAAAACATATTGGAACGGATTCACATCCACCACTACTGTGGTGGTCCTCAGTAAAATGTAGTGACGTAACCTCTGCACAGCATAAACAGCTGCTAAGGCTAATTTCTTGACATGGGAGTATCTAAGCTCAGTTCTGGCCAAAGCACGGCTAAGATAATAAACGACATGCTCAACGAGCTTATCATCCTCCTGGACTAGTACTACCCCAATGGTCGACTCCGACGCAGCTAGATATAATATAAAATCCATAGAATAATATGGTGGACGTAACAAAGGTGCCGACAACAAATCTTTTTTGAATGCCTCAAACGCAAGTTGTGCATTTTCATCCCATACAAAAGGAGTGTCTTGTTTGAGAAAGCGCATGAAACCTTTAGTAATATTGGCATAATTAACGATAAAACGTCGAAGAAAGTTAGACTTTCCTTCCAGGCTTTGAAGTTTCCTGAGAGAGCGAGAAGGAGGCAGATTTATAATGGCCTCAACTTTCAAAGGATCCACCTGGATTCCTCTATTAGAGACAATGAACCCGAGTAACCTTCCTGACTCGACGCAGAAAACACACTTGTGGGGATTCAAGCGAAATTTATAATATCTACATCTTTCAAAGATCAACCTTAAATGATCTGGATGTTGGATCCTCTTGTGAGAATGTGCGGGCAGATCATCTAGGTATGGTTCGACAATGGCTTTTATGTCATGAAAAGAAAAGTTCATATCTTGTTGAAAGGTAGCCCCAACATTTTTCAATCCAAAGGGAATTTTATTATACGCAAATGTACCCCAAGGGAAAATGAAAGCAGTTTTATGTTGGTCTTCTGGTTTGATTTGGATTTGATTGTAGCCAGAGAAACCATCCATAAACGAAAACACCTCACTTCCCGCACATGCATCCGAGACTGTTAGAGGATCTGGAATGGGATCAGCAGCAGCTTGAGTGATAGCCTGATAAGCCACTTCTACTGTCGATAAGGGCACTTTCGGTTCATGGGGAGTTGGGAGGACCCAAGGATCAGTCCTATTGACAACCATAGCAATGGAATTCCCCACACTAGTAGAACCAATGTAATTAACCAGGCCTGGAAGATCAAATGTGCCCATCATTGATGTGTACATTCCATCCCCCAAGCTCTGTGCAGCAGGTTTTACCTGATCAACCAATGGCATGGAGGACTCATTTGACTCTAAATGACCTTTTCGGGTAAAATCAAGTTGATCAATAGTAACCAACTTGCCCTCATGTGGAAAAACCACTACACGAAAAATGGCCGACGCAACAGCGGACATCGCATAAGTCCAATTTCTTCCCAGAAGCAAATTGTAGTCCAAAGGAGAATCAATCACTTCTACTTCAACAGAAACTACTTTTCCTGCCAACTTAATCTCAAAAGCCAATAGGATACCATGCGGACGGACGGATCTTCCATCAAAAGCAGTAAGTAAAGTGTTTGATGGGACCAGCTCTGGGGATCCAAGAGCTTTCCAACAGGCCAAGGACATAACACATGTAGAGGTCCCCTCATCAACAACTGCTCTTCCAATGGTCTTACCACCATGGACAACATCTATTGATAGGGCTACATGGTAACGCAGGAAAATTTTAACATCAGAAAAATGAAATTTCGCCATGAGACTCGAAGAATCCATGCTACCTAGAGCTGCTAAGAGGGCATCCCGCTAAGCGGGACAACTCTGTAACACCTCTAAAGCTGACATTGCACAAGGAGTTTGAGCGAAGTCTTCAACCATGGAGTAGTTGGAAGTAGCCCTAGAGTTAGGGTTATGCAAGGTTTTCTTGAAGACACCTTTCGGTATCTTCGACATAGTTTCAGCAGGTTTCTCTATCATGAGAGGGTTGGAAGTTTCACCTACAGCTTTACCCTTCTCAAGAGTCTCTTTCTCATATTTTTTGTTCCTGGTTTGCAACAAAGTCAAAGATCAAACCATCTTGATATAGTTAGGGTCAGGGGCAGTTTGAGTGCCCCCTGCTACATTAGAAGCTGAAGCAGAGTTCTGTCCTTAGGGAAAAGGATCCTCCAGTACAGCCGATTGTTGAGCTTTGAGCAGCTTCTGGGCTTGATCCATAAGGGGACAAAGGTGAGTAAGGTGGTCCTCTTGGCACAACTTACAAGGTAACTTGACCTTCTTCTTTTCTTTTTTTCCCCCATCAGCATTGTTTGCAGGCTTTGGCTTGTTTTGGTTTCCCTCTCCCTTTTTACCCTTCTTTTTCTTCCCGTTGGGTTGTTGATTTCCCTTCTGAGAGGTTTGTGGAAAAAAATTTGCATTCTAGGGAGAGGGGGTAGCCTTTGCTACCTCCGTTGTAGACTGTTTGATAGACAACTGGTGAAGTTGCTTAGTTAAAGACTCTATGGTGGGAGAGTTAACAGACCCAACCACACCATCGGCATGGGGTCCAGGATTAGGCTTCTCCGCTTCATGTGAAGGCCTCGATGCCTCAGGGATGATCTCATACAAGATCCCAGACTGTGAATAAATCAATTCTAACTGCTGGGCCCTGAGTATGGATTCTTCTTCATTTGTTACTCGTGATGTGGAAACATCCTTAGATATGTATGGCAACAGTGATTTAAGGAACCATTCTAATAGAAACTTGGGAGAAATGGTGGATTTAATAAGGCTCTTTTGCCTCCTCCACTCTTGGATATGATCCGAGATGTGGGTAGCCTTGTTTTGTCTAAAATTAGACAAAAAGTTCGTTCCGAAATCGTATCGAACCGGAAGCTGAAAGTGGCTAAGGAAAGCACTAGCCAAATCCCAGAAACTACTAAAGGCAGCAGAAGGCAATTCAATATACCATTTTGCCGTTGTTCCTATCAAGGTCCTCTGGAATAGCCTCAACCTAATTGAATCCTCATTCAATGAATTGGAACAACACCATAAGTGAAAAGTGGTGGCATGTGCCCCAGGATATTCACCAGTTTTTCCTTCGAACTTAGGGATGTCTGATGGTAACTTGGTGGGAACAGGTGGCCACAAGGGGTCATGCCTCACCGGGTCATTCATTAATTTTGACAAGTCTGGCAAATTTAAAGTTTCCAGAAATGGAAGTTTGGGCCTAACCCGGGAAGTAAATGTGCCATCTTGAGGATTAGAGGGACCTGCCCTCGAATGCCCATGGGTAAAAGTGGGGTTGGCCCCAGCCACCGGTTGTGAAGTGGGAAGGTTTCTCTGAAACGGATTCCATCCGTAAGCCACAAGATTTTGTGTGGGAGGTGCAGTGTAAGAAGTTCGGGCCATCCCCATAGAAGCAGGGGTCTGAAAGAAAGGAGCAGGTATCCCTCCGCTAAACAACGAAAAGGGAGAGCTCGTATATGGGACCGAAATAGGGGTTTGGAATATTTTCCCATAAGAGGTGTTTCTCCCAAACTGCACTCCTACATATAAAGGAGATGGACCTACGTATGGACTGGATGGGGGAATATGCCCCCCATTCCAAGGAAATCCTTGGACATATGCCGAGGATCCTACCGGACCACTCTGGGTAGTGTAAGGAAAGGAAGAAGGAATGGTAGGTGTACTGGTAATCCCAGTAACCATGTCACCAGAAGTACCTCCTATGTTTGAGTGAACTGGTGGATGAACCACCCGGCTCGCTGGAGTCAAAGGTGTAGAAGGAAAACTAGATCTAGGGGCACTTACCGGGGGAGGTAGTACCCCTTCAACCGGAAGGGTTGAGGTGAACAAAAAAGAACTTTCTTCCGTAGAAGACATGACTCTACCCACAGGGACACCTAGTACTGGTGAATCAAAAGGTCTAACCTGGATGATCACAGGATCATTTAAATCAGTCAAGGGGGAGTTAAAATTTCTTGCAAACTCGTCAGTCTGCAATTCTTCTATCTCAACTGTGTCAAGATTGAAACGGTTAGCAATGAGCTCTGGTTCACCAAGAACTTCACTTATTCCTAGAGGTTCAAATGAACCCTCTGTGTCTAATCTCTGCCTTTGAGGTAAAGGCGGAGGCTCCAATGTAGTGATAGGAGGAAGGTTTGTCAACCTTCTTGACCTTATAATAGGTTGGTCCTCCAGAATTAAAAATTTAACAAATCACACCCTAAGGCCAACTAAACACAGGCAAAACCACAGAGCACACACTAAAAATTTCTAAAGTCTCAAGCAATCAAACCAGGGTAAAATATATACTTTCCCGAAGAAAGATGATGAATGATTACTTGGCGTCCTTGAAGTGGTTCTCAGGCACAAGCGGAGGAATCACCCACCGCCCTCCTACACTTTCAACAAGGGTTATCTTCCAAGCCCATTCAAGGTGAACCAGAAATAACCTTTCGGTTTACCTAGGTATGAACCCTAAAAAGACAAGAGACTAAAGGCTACCTTGGCAGTATAAACAATCTGGGGGGATAGTCGTCAGCCGAACTCGTACGCATGGGTAGGGTAGCTGAGCCCGAAACTTTGTCTAGGACAGAATCCCCAGATGCACAAAAGTCTTGAGTTACGCTTTGACAAGGATTCGTAGGGTTATCTCCTCTGTCCAAGCCTCCACGCGGCCTAGTGCTTAACTCCCGTTTGAGAGGAGATTCCCAGATACAGTGATAAAGTCAAGGATTTACCTAAAGAAAGGTCCACTACATTTGAGTTTTATAACTTGTGGGAAGTTTACACTTCCTAGCCCACAAGTCTAGCCTAAGCTAGTAGGTGAAAGGCCCCTAAAAAACAAAACTTACTAGTAAATTTTAATTTATGCGTTCATTTTAAAGGGCTATTCTTTACTCAAGAGGAAATGGAGTGGTATACTGTATGGTGTTTTGACTCAAACAAGAAATAAATGAAAATAAAGGTGTATTCAAAGCAAAATTACCATTATAAAAACAAACTTCTTTTTATTTTCTCGCAAATATATATTGATGAATTGAAAGCAACGATGAAAGAAACTAAGCCTATATTTTTGTAGTTTTTGAGATAATATTTTCAAATTGAAGTAAACACTACTTATGCAAAAATCACAATGCAAAAGCTTTAACTATGTTTTCTTTTCACTTTTAAAAATACTCAAAATTCTACTATGCATCTACAATGCACTATGCTTGAGCAAACTTGAAACTTATAAACTATATAAAAGCAACAAACTAAAGCAAACAAGTTGACAGAACCAAAAGACAACCAATAGGAAGGCTAGGAACCCTAGCTTGGGTGCCAACAATGACAAAGAATCACTGCAGACTTATAAAGGCAAGTGACAACCAGCCACTGTCAAAAGACAGACTGAAAAAAACAGAGCCCAAGACCCTGATCACTGATCTGGACTAAGACACTTTAACCCACAACCCCAAACAGGCCAAAATACTTCAGGATGCAAATAATAAATAAATCAAGAAAAAAGGACTCAAGGGCTTTCGAAAAAGCACTAAGTGTAATCACCCACAGTGTTTAAACAAGCAACACAGCATTTATAAGGAAAATCCACTCAGAAAACAGAGATTATAGAAAGGAAAGAACAAGCAAAATTTGACTTAAAAATCCCTATTTCCAGGAGTATTCGCGACTGTCTATGAGAGCAACTAGCAAATGATTCATGACTGTATAGTATTACAACCCGCGAATGCAAACCAATATTCGCGACTGTCTAGAAGGACAACTCACGAATGGGTATAAATTTTTTCTCAGAAACAAAGAAAAACCCAAAGAATTTCAAATGTTGAGGCAAGTATGAAATAGGATACAAGATCACACACAGACGCACAAGCAAAGACTGGTCAGGGGACAGAAAAAACCTACAGCAATTTGGGCTCCCCAGCGGAGTCGCCAGTTCTGTTGTACAGGATTAAACACCTAATAACCATAGGTCTGGGGTTACCAACATACTCAATCAACTTGCAAACAATTGACTCTAAAGTGCAGTAAAGGAAATAGGAGGATTAGAAATACTTACTCGATTACTGAAGGTCGATCCTTGCTAATCCTCTTCCACTCTGATTCACCTCCAAAGTATTCAAGGTTTCTCTTCTTTCACCTGTCAAGAGACAATATTCCAGATACAAGATGATTCATATATATATAAGCAGGTTAGATAAATCACATATAAGATGCAGAAACATAAATATTTATCAAACCAAGATACATGAAATACATATGGAAGAAGGATTCTCTTTATTATCAATAATGAAGAAGTTCAGATTACAACCCAACGCCTGAGACAAGGACTCCTCTGCAACCAAAGGATTCTGAGTTCCACTGCTCCAAAGACTTCAGTATAAACTCCACCAGCATAACTTTTCTCTCCAAGTGTAGCTAACCAACACTCTCCCCAAGGCCTGTATTTATATGGGTGAAATAAGGCAGTTCTCGAAGGTTGGGGAAGTTGTAGCAGTTAAGGAAATTAAGTTAAATGAGTTAACTAATCTCCAATTAGCACGTGTTTTATTGTTAAATGTTAAGAAACAAATTCACGGGTATGTAGTAGAGGAACTCGCGAATGATTCGCGACTTATCATAAAGGCAACCCACGAATACATAGATTCATGACTTGCATCAACCGAGACTCGTGAATGACTCGCGAGTTGTATAAAAGAAGAGTCGCGAATACAACTCAACATAGTAAAATATCAAAGTAACTAGCTGGGTAAATAAGGAATGTATTTCATCATAAGCCAAGCTATAGTGTTTTGGGAAAACCTCTATCCATAAGTGTCCTTTTGTGTGCCAACATGAGGGATGTCGGCACTCAGACAGAGAGGTGCCATTCAGGTATATAACAAGCCCTACTATGTGACATTATGGATAAAGAACATTCCAACTATGAAGAAGCCGCAAAGAAGAAAGAATGGAAGAATGCTATGATTGAGGAGTATCAATTAATCATGAAGAATGATGTTTGGGATGTTGTCCGAAGACCAAAAGGGAAGTATATTGTAACTTCCAAATGGATCTACAAGATCAAGCATGCTGCACATGGCAGCATAGAAAAATATAAAGAAATATTTGTGGCTCGTGGATTCTCCCGGAAAGAAGGAATAGATTATGAAGAAACCTTTGCACCTGTAGCCAGATACACTTCCATTAGATCAGTACTTTCTTTGGCTGCAGTGATGAAATGGAAGATACACCAGATGGATGTCAAGACTGCTTTCTTGAATGGTGTAGTGCAAGTGGAAGTGTATGTGGAGCAGCCACTCAGTTTTGAGACACATGACAGGGATACTCATGTGTGTAAATTGAAGAAAGCCCTGTATGGCTTGAAACAGGCACCCAGGACATGGTACAACAAAATTGATGGCTTTCTATCTAGTTTGGGCTTTACCAAAACTAAAGCAGATTCCAACCTTTACTAGAAGGTTGAAGAAGGTAACCCAATGATACTCCTACTGTATGTAGATGATCTATTTATAACAGATATGGATGGGTTTATTACTGATACGAAGAGAAATATTGCTGCTGAGTTTGAAATGAAGGACTTGGGTATGATGCACTATTTTCTAGGCATGGAGGTGTGGTAGAATGCATATGGAATATTCCTCAGACAAGGGAAGTATGCAGTAGAGATCCTGAAGAGGTTTGGGATGATGGAATGTAAGGCCATAACCACACCTATGGCATCGAACCTGAAGCTATTGAGTGATGCTTTATCAGAAGTGGTTGATGCTACGATGTATCGTCAGATGATTGGGTCCTTGATGTACCTAAAAAACATGAGACCAGATATTTGCTTTGTTGTGAACACCTACCTTGAGCCAGTTGCTAACAGATCCAAGACATGTTCACTTGATTGCAGCAAAGCATATTCTGAGGTACCTAAAGGGTACAATTGATTATGGGCTCAAGTATGAGGTGAATCAAAAGATTAACCTAGAAGGTTATGTTGATTCAAATCGGGCAGGCAGTGCCATCGATAAGAAGAGCACTTCAGGGTGTTGCTTTAGTATGGGATTAGGCGTGATCTCTTGGTTTAGCAAGAAACATCCCTGTGTGGCACTGAGTACAGTTGAAGCAGAGTATGTTGCAGCTTGTTCAACTAGTTGTGAGGCAGTATGGCTAAGGAAGCTACTGTCTGATTTATTTGATCTCCAGTTGGATGCTACTTGTATATATTGCGACAACCAGAGTTGTGTGAAGTTGTCGGAGAACCTGGTGTTCCATGACAAGTCAAAGCATATCAAGATCAAATATCACTATATCAGGGATATGGTGTAGAGAGGAGTAGTGAAGCTCCAATATGTTGCGACGGACAAACAGATAGCTGATGTGGTGACGAATCCATTAGCCAGAGTGAAGTTTGAGTACTTCAGGGAGAAGCTTGGTGTTCTCTAGATCGAGATTCCCTCCAAGGGGAAGTGATGAGTCCATGAGACATTCTAACATGGTGACAGGATTGGTTCCTTCCATGGTCAGATGTAAGGGCTGAGCCATTCTATCATGGTGAGAGGATTGGTTCCTTCCATGTCAGATGTGAGTGCTGAGCCATTCTGATGTGACTAAAGGATTGGTTCCTACATGATCATATATAAATTTTGAATGCCATTCTCTGAATGGAGGAGCCTAGTTAGTTACAAGGAATACTTAGGCTAGGGCTGAGGGCCATTCTAATGTGACTGTGGGATGTGTTCCCACATGATCATATCTAAGTGCAAAGCCAGTATGAGAGGATTATGGGATGTGTTCCCACATGATCAGATGTAAGTGCAGATCCATTCTGAGGGGACTATGGGATGTGTTCCTCACATGATAAGATATAAGTGTTGATCCCTTCTGACATGGTTCTTGGATGTGTTCCTCCCATGTCCAGATAAAAGTGTTGAGCCCTTCTAGCATTGTTGCGAGATGTGTTCCCCACATGGATGGATATAAGTGTTGAGCCCTTCTAGCATGGATACAGAATGTGTTCCCCACATGGCTGGATATAAGTGTTGAGCCCTTCTAATATGATTCTTGGATGTGTTCCTCCCATGGTTAGATGTGAGTGTTGATCCTTTCTGATATGGTTCTTGGATGTGTTCCTCCCATGGTTGGATGTGAGTCCTGGGCCTTTCCAGTATGGTTCTTGGATGTGTTCCTCCCATGATCGGATGTGAGTGTTGGGCCTTTCAAACAAGGTTGTGGGATGTGTTCCCACATGGTCATATGTGAGTGATGGGTGTGCCTTTATGACATGGTGTTGGATGTGTTCCCCTCATGGTCAGATGTAAGTGTTGGGCAGGGCATTCTGACTTAGGGTCAGATATGAGCACTGAAGAAGACCTACATGGAGGCTAGGCCTACAACCAACATGAAAAAGGGTTGGCTCTATAGAAATTCCTCTAATGAAAAGAATCAAGAGATAGCACTAGTAATGATGACCCAATGATGATATAGATCGAGTGATGATCCAGATCCAGTGATGTTGATCCAACAGTGATGATCCAGATCTAGTGATGATCCAGATCCAGTGATGTTGATCCAGCAGTGATGATCCAGATCTAGTGATGTTGATCCAGCAGAGATGATCCAGATCAAGTAATGATCCATATCTAGTGATGATGATCCAGATCTAGATGAAGATGAATTTAATATGAATATGACGAGGACTCGATGATGATCCAGATGATACAGAGAAGAAGACTTGTGCTGATAAATTGTGTCGAGAGCAGTAATTTAGTAATGAGAAATCAATATATATATATTAGTGTGTCTAATAATAATGCAACATATAGTAGATATGTCAGAAAGATAAAAGAATAAAAAATATTCTCCAAAGAAATTTAATGAATAACCAAAAGATGACAAAAGAAGCTAACTGGATTTTATTGTGAGTGTAACAAATTATAGTTCTAGAAAAGTACATAGTATCTCTAGTCTTTCCCTTGTATTTCCTTCTCCTATCATTCTCTAGGGTCACCCATACAGACTCTGTCATCCTCCCCCCTCCATGAGATATCCATATCTTTAAACAATAATTACAAAATATTACAAATAAAGGAATCCTCCACAAAATTGGGGATCACAAAATATGGTTTCATGATTTTCCAAGCAAATATTGCCACTTGGAAAATAAATATAGTAAATCCACTATATCTTGACATTGAGCATGTTATAATTTCCATTGAGCTTTGCATATAAGCAACTCAATCCCTCTCTTCTTTACTTTCACCCATTCTCAGAGGAAGAGATTGACCCTCATCTGTGAAGTCAAAGGTAACTCAATCCATTCCTTGATGTATGCCACATGAAGGTGATCAATTTGTTGGATATTCTCCTTAAATTTTGAGAACTTCCCTTAAACCTATTCCAGTTTGATCCTAGGTGGCACAGAATATTCAATGAGATCCATAAGTGGAAAGTCTAGAAAACTTAGGAGGTTGTATGAAGCGAACCATCTCTTCTTGCAAACTATCTGTCCATCCTGAAAGGTGGATTCTACCGATTCACAAAAATTATCCCGGGACTCTAAGGAAATTCTCATCCTCCTCAGCTTGAACTTTTCAAGGACTGACACATTGTTGGGCAATAGGGAAGACCCGGGTTTAATCCTTTTATGTCGCACCAACAAAGACCCACAGTGTTGGCCCTTTCGGCAACAACCTGCGCACAGGTTGCAGTCTCACCTGAAACAGCTATGGGGTGCCACAGAATCAGGTTTCTACAAGCAGAGAGGGATATTACTGTACCTTAGCCTTTAATAAACTTATTAATCAATAATTACACAGCTTTACCATTCACTCATATACAACTTCGCAGATAGATAAACAACTGTGACTTGCTTAACCCACTATAGGGAATTCACAGTGAAGCTTGTTATTAGCAGTGATCTAATTTATCAAATGTATACAGTTATTAATGCATAAAATACAACAGAAAGAGAAACAACACAAGAAACCACAACAATAGATATAACATGGTTCACCCCCAGTGTAGGGGTTACGTCCACAAAACTGTGTTTTATTCAACTTGCTACAAAACCACAGTTTGATCTGTGCACACAGCTACAGATCCCTTCAGTCCTTTCAAGCCGTGCACATAGCAGCAGGCCTCTGCGCACATAGCTTCAGATCTTTCCTCAATCTTCTTACAAAAAAAACCCTCTGCGCACACAGCTGCAGAGGTCGTCCACGCACACAGCTGGGACTTAACCTTTCTTTACACAATCAGCCTTAGATTCACCTTCCTTTCTTTACATCAAAAATCCTAACTTTTCTTATTTACAAAAATGCCTATTTATACATCGCGCTATTACAAAACCATGGCTTCAAACCATGGGCACCCAAAACTCTAAACCCTAGATTTAAACCATGGGTTTATTACGAAAAGGGGATTTGACTTACCCCGACACCCCTAAGACTATTTTGACCCGTAACTCCACTTACAAAATTCCTCAATAACCACGGAGTTACCAAAACTAATGATCCTCAGAGTACGCATCCCAACAGGCCCCTAAGACTCACTAGTGGCCCGTCCCGGGACACTCTGCGACGGCTCTGGTGGGAGAATCTTCTACGTGAGGGTCTGGAAGCGACTTGTGAGGTTGTGTAGTATGTCATTAGTTACTTTCTCCTTTTCCACCAACTCTTGTAACACTGAGGATGATTCTGTGTTAGCCCGTTCCCACGCAAAAGTGTCGTAGTTCTTCAAAAGTTTGAGCTAGCTCTCTGCAGTATTACTCAAGTCCAATGCTTCATCAACCAGTGGCTGTAGCGAATTCTCCAGCAGCATTACCTTCGTCCCACAGGACTCAATTTCCTGCTGAAGTTCCTTGCTGCGCTTCACTTTAGCCATCTTCTGCATAGGTGGCAGCGTCTTGATTTCTACTCTGACTGCATCTAATTCGGCCTAGCGCAACTTGATGGTTTCCTGGATCTTACCTACATCTGGATGGTCCTGTAGGTTCGCCCATGCTTCGATGCTGTCTTCCATCAGTTTTGCGATGCTGGCCACATTATCTGATATCTTTGCTGCTGAAGCCTTGATGTCCCTATGGCACTGTTTGTGGGCCTCTGGTGGAGTCTCGGGAGGGATGCACAGTTGAAGTTTTGCGATCTGGTGCTGGTGTTCTATCTTCAACCTTTCAATCTCGCTGCGAGACTGCTAGGCATAGTCTCTCAGCTTAGCGATTCTCTGTTCTGGTTCCTCTTCTCCTTGTATGTCGGAGTCAGAAAGACTCCGACATGCCTCGTCCAGTGCTCGCATCAGTGTAGTTGTTTTATGTTCAGCATCTTTCTTCTGTTGTGATACTTCTTCCAGTCGTGCTGCGAACATTTTGTTTTGTTTGATGGTATCTCCCAATTGGGTTTGGGACAATTGGTCTCGTGCATGGATATCCTTTGTAATAGAGAGCTGGCAGAGGTGTAATTCTGTCATGGACATCTTTGTATAATCGATCCCTACGATCATACTCATCTATGACCGGGAATCTTCATCGTTCAGGATCAGATCTGCGCTTGATACTTGGCCTCGGTTATCTCTGGGTGGCCATTGCCTAATATCCTGCTGCATGGGTGCTGTAGTACTACTTGTCACAGTACTGGTCGCTGACTTTGCTACTAACTCTTTGAGCTCCGAAACCTTGTTTGCTATACCTGTGAGCCCAGCAAGATGTAGTTCCACAAAATCTGACCATTTTTTAGTAAGCGTTCCCATAGATTTTTCTAGAGCTTGCTCCAGCTCATCTAGCATTATAGAGGTTTCTTCTTCAATATTTTTGTCCTTCAACGCTTTTGACTTTTTGCGGGACTGTGGCTTGTTTACCTCTGCTGCGTCTGGTGACTTGCGCTTGGTTGATGGGTTAGGATCTGATATGGTCTTGATCAACTCCTCATCTTGTTCATCCTGTCCGCCATCTCTACCTTGGCCATCACCATCTAGCTATGAATCACTTAGGTCTTCGCTATCTTCTAATGGGTTCTGCTGCTGCGCGTGACTGGTACCTGCGCCAATATTGGTAGCTAGGGGAACTGGAATAGAGGGTTTTTTTCCTATATGTTTCAACCAGTCAGCCGGCCATTGCTGAACTATACCTCTGATATCGGGTTCGGTAACTACATATGGTAATTTAAACCATTGATGTCGTGGATCTGCACGGGCTTGAATGAAAACATGATGTATATCGGAATTGAAGTTCGTGGTGCCCTCATATTTAGAGAACAACTCATTGGTAAGCCGTGGTGTGCACACAATCTCATAGTGGATACTCATGGCATAAAAGATGAACACAGTGTTCGTCATCTGCTGAAATACCTTATCTAAGGATATCCATAGGGAGGCGTACCTCACTATCCCTGGCATGCCTGGGTTTAATTCTACAAACTGAGCTTCGGTGGGTTCTTTCCACCCAACTAATGCAATAAGTATTAATAGCCAGGAATAATGAAAAGGTCTACCTTTTTCCTGTGCGTCGCGGGCATCCTCCAGGAATTCCTTCGCAAGATATGCGGCCCAATTGTAAATATACCCCTAAGCGCAGTTCATAGCAATCCGGATAACCGGAGCAGGTACTTCAGTTGGCCTGCATTTTCGTATGAGTTTGCAGGCTAAGAGTTCAGCTGCAAAGCGAATGTTCTGTTCCCGAATCATGGAAGTGTGATACCCCCGTTTCCCTTTTGTTAGGCCAAACTGCTCTTTCATAGTTTGCGCGAGCTTTGTATCCTCATGTTTTGACGAAAATTCAGTTCCTGGATCAGGTCCTACCATTGGTAAACCTGTGATATTATGGATGAGTGCGGCATCAATAGGAATTTGCTGGTCCCCTACCCATAAATAGCCATCATGCACTAAATCTAGAAACTATTTGGCCACTACGGTCACATGTATGCCACGACCGAAATGCGGAATATCAAGCATCTTGAGTAGGCCAGCTTTGTCCAGGCCCGCAGCCCACGATTGTACTTCTAGTAGTGTCACATTATTATCTGGGTATTTGACGCGGTACAAGTATTCTACTGGTGTAAACTGTGGAAACTTGCCATGGTCATTTGTGTCATGATCACTGTACTTAAGCCGATCGATCTTCCCTGTCATACTTTCGATCAGATGAACTCCTTGTGGCAGCGAGGGTGTCGTTAATGTCAATTGCTTTGTTCGACGGGGTAGCTTAGCGCCTGGTCAAACAGGTTGTAGATACGGTGGCTGCGGTGGTGCAATGTTCTCCCTACCCCCGGTTGGGACCTATGCGGAACTGGGGGGATCCATAGGATGATATGCTGGCGTTTTCCCTGTTTGCCTATGCCGGTCTTGGTTTCGCTTGGAGCAAACTTCAGTTCTGGACTTTTTCCTGGCAGACCGTGTCTGCATCGGCCGTGGTGGTGCTGGGTGAGCTTCTTCACAAGGAGCAGAGGTAGGCGGCCGATTAGAGCAACTTATCAGACCCTCTTTCTCGAATTCTCTTACTAAATCGTCAAGCTCTCGGTTTGTTGTCATGGATTCACTCATAAAGCTTAAATAAATGCAGAATACAATTTTCCCTAACTTAGGCATCTTCTTATACACTCCATCAATCAAATCGGGCAGGACGGTGCATTGAAGGCACCAAATCTGACGAAAATCTTGTCCAAGTGGTGCTCTATTTCCGATAATATTCTTAGTACAGGAATTTAAGGAAATTAAAGCACTACCGCCGCCAATTTGGTTGCTTCCCAACGGTTGGATTTTAAGCCTCGCTGTGTTTTTGGTCTTCGGTAGGATCATGGTTTGAGCTTCGTGACAACCAGCACCCTCGGCACAATATTGCCCTTCGACCCGTCCTGGGAATGTCGACGACAGGACTGTTAAGATTGATGGATTGGCTTCTTGGTTCCGTCCCTTGGTTTGGTATTCAATTCCATGTCGGAGCTGGGCCTCCATATACCAGTTTTTTGCTATAGGTTCCAAGGTGTACATGAACTTATGCACCCACTCCTCGCGAGGTATGTTTTTCCCTGCTGCATAACATTGCCTCAAATGGTCCTGAGGGCTAGTCTGCCCATTGAACTTACTCTGCACCTCTTGGAATTGGTTTATGAATCTGAGGCGCAGAAATTTCTGGCAGGCTCCCCAACTGGGAGTAGATGTTTTTTGAGCGGTCCACCATGCTGCTGTAGCTCCTAATGCTGTCTCCAGAGTCTGCATTCTTTGTAACTTAGGTACTGGTTCTGAGAAATGTGCAATAAATTCTCCAGGTTCTGTCAACCCAACATGTGTAGGCAACTCTCTAGGCTGAGCATTAAGGCATCTAAGAGACTTAGTGATTTGCGCGCACCTATGGCCATGTAGCTCGTACAATCAATGCTGCCAATTCTCTAGACCATCGTCTGAATCAGACATGCAGGAGCTATAACATTGCCAATCTATTACACCATCGGCATCAGGCTCGACATAATCTTCTTCCTTGGCTGTAATGTTGTAGATGTGGTCTAGAGTATCCTGCTCCCCTTCATCTTTGATCGGTTCTGTATATCTTTCTCCTTGGGATGGGTCAAGGGGTATGATAACTTGCAGGACATTTCCTTCGAAGGTCATCTGTCTCCTTTTAAGGTTGATGATTGCAGCATTTGCCATGGCCCACTCGATTCCCAACAGGGCTGGATAAGGGTTGCTGTCATCAATGATCTCAATAACTTCAAAATCCGCTAGAGTACTTACCCCATCAATATCTATTGGAACACTAAGAAGTCTCCCTAGGGGCACAATCCTTTACTGGTTAGCTAATCTCAGTTGTATAGGTGACCAAGCCAGGGAAGGTTTTCCCATTTGTCCCCAGGTCTGCTTGGGAAGGACATTAACTTCTGATCTAATATCCAAAATGACATCAGTCATATCATATTCCCCTATCTGAACATTCAATCTCATTTCCCTCCCCGTTATTTGGACACGACTAACAGTTTTCTCCTGATCAACTCCTCTCTGAGGGTCTATGACAGCAAGAACTTTTTGCAGTTCTTTTAAAGCATTCTGATTCCTCAAGAGTTTCATACAACTCTGTAAAAAGGAGGATAGTGTACTTACTTTATCCGTCAAAGAATCTTGCGGCTGTGAAGCCGGCTGATGTTGCCGCGCAAGTACTGCTGCTGTGTGAGGGTCAACAATATCGCACTGGGCCGCCTTGACTGGTGCTTGGTCTTTCGCAGTGGCAAGTGCTAGGATGTTCTCGGAGGCCTTATGCGCGCACACCTCGACAGGTTGTTTCTGTGTATTCTGAATGTGCGTCGTAGCTCCACTCCGGGTGACCACATTGATGGCTGCGACAGGTCTCTGCTCAACGGAAATCAACTGAATACTCTGGGTAGGGCCACTGCTGTGTTCCTAAATATTGGCTATGAGCTGGGGGCACTGTTCAATCATGTGTTCGACTGCACGGCAATACCGACAGGTTATGGTGGGGTTCCGACAGTCGCGAGCAAAATGGCCAGCTTGGTTACAATTGTAGCACACAACCTGGCCTCTACCTCTACCGGTCATACCACCATGGCTGCAACCTCCAAAGGCACCTCTTCCAGAGGCACTGTCGTGGTAACCATAGCCATCATTATTCTGGGCTTCATTTTGCACTCAGTAGGCGTCAGAGATACGCTATCGCATGAGGCCATAGCTACGACACTCCTCTTCATTATGCCCTACTGACTTACAGAACTTGCAGTAGGGGTTCTTGGGAACTTGAACATATCTCTAGAGAAGATGGTAGTTTTTAGGGAAATGTTGGCCAGTGGTTCGACAAATCTCACAATATAGAACACCGGGATTGAATTGGTTTGGTGCACCCATATTTAGGTGAGTTCTGACCACGGGGCACTGGTCCCTATCTTAACCTTCTGTCTGACAGTGCGTACACCAGATCTCCTCTCGACTGGTTTTAGCCTTCTTCATATCGTGAATCTCCAGGGCCATTGCTGCTAGCTGTGCTTGGATTTGAGAAATACCAGAATCATCTACGACGGGGGCGGTCTCTAGCTTCATTGCAATTTCCAGAGCCTCTTGCTGGTCAGCAACCTTCTGTTGCATGAGTGGGGTTCTGATATGTGGAAGTAATGCTGTGATAAACCATTCCTTGTGCTGTGCAGGACTGATGGTAAAGCTGACTTGGTCTAGTAGAACTTTGAATCTCTGGTCAAAGTCCCACACGGATTCGCCGCGCCACTGTTGAATCTCTTTTAGTTCAGTGATGCTCTGCGATTATGATTTAGGCTTCTTAAATTATTTGGTTGTGGCTTCCTTAATCTCATTTAAAGTAGGGTTCTGAGTACTAGAGAATTTCATGAACCAGGTCAAAGCCCGGTCCCGGAAATTAGTAATGAGCTGCGCGGTTCTCACATCCAGGTCTGTAATATTCTTCGTGTTCCATACTGCTTCACATAAAAACTAGAACTGTTCGGGGTCCTCTGATCCCTTGCCTTTGAAGATGGGGAGCTTAATGTCATCAACTAGGTGGGCCATGGGGGTTCTAAGAGGGTTGGGAGGGGGACAGGATGTCGATGGGGGGGGGGTTTACGGGGGCGGATTGACATGTGGCCGGAATACTCGGACTTGGTTGATTGTCAGACTACGATGGAATTTCAGGGGTAACAGAGCGTCACTGTGGGGTGACCGGAGGGTTTCCAACCGAAGGGTTTTCTTCAGAGTCTGACTCTTCAGGATTTACAGGGGAAGACGTGGTAGCCTGACCTAAGGAATAGGAGTCAAAATCTCTTTTGTACCTTTTTCCACTTCGCAACAAACCACTTTTCTCTTCGAAGGTATTATCACTTGCAAACATATGTTAGTAATACTAAGCTAGCAGTCTGATTCAAACAACAATATACCCTTGTCAGCCAATAGTATTTTAATCCTCAAGCTTAATGAATTCAAAACCTTACCATGGGGGCCTTTGAAGAACTACCATTCAGCTTCACTGAAGGAGGTACTTGTGTCAATGGCAAACTCTGTCACGAAGGATTCCAATGTTCACGTCGTCTAGAAATCAACAGCGCGGGATACCTCATTGTTCACGTGTTGCACAAGATTGACCCTTGCGGGGGTCCATGTGGGAACCCGTCGAGCTTGGAAGTTCATCCTTCTCTTTGTTAACCTAGACAACCACTGGTGCAACTCTATGTGGATACTACCAAAGAAAATTTCATAAGCATCACAAAAAACATACCTTTGTAAAAAGTCACGTGCGCTACAACGCGGATTTGTGTTCTCTTTTTGCGCAAATTTTAGATAAGTCTCAGCAAACCAATCACCGGTTTCCGTCACAGAGGGCCTCCAGAACATATCCCTCGAGGTACGATGTAAACCCCTCTCGATCATATACAGAGTTCAACCGGCAATGGAACCAATTTATTGGGCAATAGGGCAGACCCGGGTTTAATCCTTTTATGTCGCACCAACAAAGACCCACAGTGTTGGCCCTTTCGACAACAACCTGCGCATAGGTTGCAGTCTCACCCGAAACAGCTATGGGGTGCTGCAGAATCAGGTTTCTGCAAGCAGAGAGGGATATTACTGTACCTTAGCCTTTAATAAACTTATTAATCAATAATTACACAGCTTTACCATTCACTCATATACAACTTCGCAGATAGATAAACAACCGTGACTTGCTTAACCCACTATAGGGAATTCACAGTGAAGCTTGTTATTAGCAGTGATCTAATTTATCAAATGTATACAGTTATTAATGCATAAAAGACAATAGAAAAAGAAACAACACAAGAAACCACAACACCAGATATAACGTGGTTCACCCCCAGTGTAGGGTTTACGTCCACAAAACTGTGTTTTATTCAACTTGCTACAAAACCACAGTTTGATCTGCGCACACAGCTGCAGATCCCTTCAGTTCTTTCAAGCCGTGCACACAGCAGCAGGCCTCTGCGCACACAGCTGCAGAGGTTGTCCACGCACACAGCTGGGACTTAACCTTTCTTTACACAATCATCCTTAGCTTCGCCTTCCTTTATTTACATCAAAAAGCCTAACTTTTCTTATTTACAAAAATGCCTATTTATACATCGCGCTATTACAAAACCATGGCTTCAAACCATGGGCACCCAAAACCCTAAACCCTGGATTTAAACCATGGGTTTATTACAAAAAGGGGATTTGACTTACCCCGACACCCCTAAGACTATTTTGACCCGTAACTCCACTTACAAACTTCCTCAATAACCGCAGAGTTACCAAAACTAATGATCCTCAGAGTACGCATCCCAACACACATCTTCGGGATTATCCTTTATATACCTCTTCTATTCCACCAGATTTTCATAATATTTAGTTGCATCCTTCCTCCTCTGATTATGATAGTAAAAGAGGCCAGATTGGTGATTAAAGGCATTGTAATTCTCTTTCATATCATTAAATTCTTTAAACAAACCAACCATTACTTTGTGAAGATCATCCTGGATTTTGGAAGCCAGTTCTTTAAATTCCTCCTCTATATACTTGGAAAAAGAGGAAGAAACATATACAAATTGGAAATATTCTAGCTATTGTTCAAGGGCTGTAATATTTTCAGCATCTTTAACATTGAGCCCTTGGGGTTCTTTAATATTTTGCTTGAGAAGATAATTCTTCTCTTGCAATCTCTTAAGTTGGTCCTCATAACTATTCTTCAAATTTTGCATCTCATTTTGATGATGTGGATTTTCCTATGATTGCTCTTATTTGAACCTCTGCAATTCTTCTTCTTTCACCTCAATTTCCTTATTGAGTGAGGAAATTGAGTCATAATTAGCCCCTATGAAGGATCCCATAGCATTTTTTGTTTCTACATATTCCTTCTTAACTTCTTTTTATTCCCTTTTCCAATAATTTGATTTGGCACTATGCCTTGCTTGACTGTCTCTTCCCTCGACCTCTTCAACCCTTTCTTCACCACAACTTTCTCTTCTTTGCTCCAGAAATATTCTCCTAGAGATACCATTGCATCCTCACCAAATTCAGCTACTTATTCAACTGTGGGGATTGATACTTCAGATAATGTGACTAAAGGCATAGGTTTGGAAATAGCATGGGTAGGAATTGGCATGTTCACTTGAGGAATTGTAATGGATGGCATGTGGGAATGAGAAGATAAGGGTAAAGGAGTGGAAGCAGCAACAAATAATAGGCTCTTAAGGGGTGGAAAAAAGAACAGACTGTAAATATGCAACCTGAATTGGATCAACAGGTTGTGAAGATAATGAGGGAAGTCATGAATATGTTTCCTGGATAAAAAAAAATAGGTAGCTCAAATGCAGCTGTAAAAATAGGCAAGGTGGAAAAAGGAATGGCGATTGATATGGGAAGAGATACAAAAGACGTCTCACTACTAGAGGTGATGACTTGGGAAAAGTGGATATCTAAGAAAGGATTTTCACCAACTAAACCTTCAAGGGGATCCCCATATTCTTGGGTTAGTGAGACAGTCAATGGAAATATGGTAGGAACAATGATTGGGGATGAGAATATGGAGGGAAGTGTTTCTTCTTCTAGATCAGTTTCTTCAATCTCGAGCATTTCCACCTATGGTTGTGGTTCTTGAATCTTTTGTTTCTTTGTCTGAGTTGCAGAGGTTGCTGCTTATGCCTCTACCATTGAGCTCATTAAATCCAAGATTCTTTTTATATCTACAGATTTCATTAAGGCATCAAAAGTGGATGAAGGTCTAGGATGTGGAGGATACTCAATCACATCTTTTCTATGAACATCAGTTCACTCAATTGTCATAGAAGAGGTGTTAACTTGCGACTTATGTGCTTCTTTTTCAACCAGCTTCTTTTGTGGTTTTTATTCTATGGTCAATTCTAGTTTACTATAATGGATCATCTTATTTTTCAACTCCTACTGGTATTGGAAAATGAAGCTCTCCTCATCGGGTGAAGTAATTATGCTTACAAATTCTGAGAAATCATTAGCCCCTTGGTAGATAGAATCATCAGGGTGCTTCTGATGGGTGTATGTAGTTTTCATGTGTTCTTGGGTAAATTGGTTCACCAAGAAATACTTAAGGTCATGCATCCTTTTATGGGATTCCCTAATCTTTAAGGTAATGATTTTATTACCAAGATTCTTGTATGAGTGGAATTCTGTATCACAAAAGGTCCAAGGCTGAGGGGGAATTTTGGACACCCTTTCCTTTTGGCTCTAGTGAGTTTAGGAAGCACCCCATCAATAGAAAGAAATTTCTTCCAGAATCATTCTATCATGCACTATTCTGGGAAGCAGATGAACAATTTTGCTACCCAATATTCTGATGTATGCAAAGTATTCACCAAGATACAAATCTCCCATCGTGGAGATCAGTGCTCTGGATGTGTTTCAGAATGTAGGAGCATCCCCTTCAAAAATATTTTGATAAATTGAACCTATGAAATCGTCACGGATGTCATAGATAAGAGGGATGAAATTATCCTCCCATAGTGCTGAACAATAAATATGGACAGTAGTTCCAACTCTCGTCCAGTTCCATCCCATGCCTGGGAAAGAAGACGTTGCACAGAACACATCCATCACATAGGCTGAAAGATATAAAGTAGGTTTCATGGATGTTGGAGTATTTTGTTACTCTTCAATAGCTTCTTTCAATACGACCGGTATAATTTGATACCAATTGAATGACTCCAATGTTGTAAGGATATGATTCACAGGAGGCTCCCATTCCTCTTTGAACACTATGCAATTCGGCAATCAATACAACCTGGATAACATTGTTGCTAACAAGGAGAAATATTTCATGAACCAAGAGATAGGATACAGTTTGTCAGGTTTAGGTAGGAATGCAGCAGTGTTGTCCATCTAGGACTTAATCATTTATTGAAATTTGTATTGAGTCGCAAAACTTTAAAGAAATTATTTATTGAGTAATTGTTGAGCTAGGTTGAGGGCATAAGATCTTAAAAAAACCTCTAGGAGAATAGAGGCCAACTAGGTTCATGCTTGGTAATTAAATCAATGGTCTTGAGGGTTAGCATGGTCGATTATCCACTTTACAGGGTTTGTGTAAGGCATAAAAGTGGGCCTAGCTACTATAGCATGGAGTTGATATTTATTGATGTTAATGAAATTCAACTGGTCATGTTGGATGCCTGAAAAGCCATCGTTATAAAAAATCAAATAAATCCTGAACCATTCTAAATGGCAGGTTCCCTACACTCGTCCACTAGTGTCTAAGAAAATGCAAGAGTTAGGGTCTTTATTCTTTTGCTCATTAATGGTGGTCTTATATCTGGTATTCGTCGACATGGTTGACAGGATACAGGGTAAGTTCTGATAAAACACAGAAAAGAATCAATTTTAACCTGAATAAAATTTACTAAATTTAGACCAATGGAAGGCATGAAATTTGAAAAACTCACCAGTGATTCGCTTGAAAGTAGGAAAATATGTTGAACTGGTGTAAACATGCGGTAAAATATTTCACCAAGGTGAAATTCGTAAATTGAAAATGATAGAATAACAGTGAAATTTTGAAATATTAAACAACTGAATCCAACGACGAAACAAATTTAGATCGTACATTTTAAATAGATCGACGGTTGAGATTAACACGGGAAATAAAATTGTGGATAAGAAACTTTGAAAACTGTATTTTTTTATTCCCACAATCTCCAATCTGCATTGCGGGTTGTGGGATTGCAGGTTGAAAGTTTGTAGCCAAAAATTACTTTATTGCTTCCGCAATATGCAATCCGCATTGTGGCTTGTAGAATCATAGAAGTATGATTTCATGATTTTATATTATTTTTGGTTTCCAATTTCCACAATCTGCATTGTGGGTTACGTAATTGCAGGACCGATACATTGAAATTTTATTGTGAAAAATATTTTTGACATCTGCAATCTAGATTGCAAGTTGCGGGTTGAGGAAAGCTAAAAATGAAAAGATTACAATATCTGCAATCCGCATCGTGGGTTTCAGATTACAGAAAACAAATTTCAAACCCTCAAAAAAAAGGACTTCTGCTATCCGCGTTGCGGATTGCGAAAACATAATATTTGAAAGAAAATAATAATTTTTCTCGCAATTCACAAACCAAAAAAAACAAGGCTTTGAAGCAAAATTTTATTATGATCAAACATGAAAAGACAAAAAGGATTGAAAGAAATAATAAATCATACCCCAAGTAATGCAATAACCACAAATATTACCTTAGTGATAATCCAATGGGGTTCCCATTTTATTAGATAAAATGGGATCTATTTTTCCAACAACACTACGACATCAAGGCTTGACATGAGGTCATGTTGATAGTAACATGTACATTAAAATGGAATGGGAAGACATTATAATGATTGCAGTATACGTAGATGACATCATTTTGGGGAGCAATGATGACAAACTAAGTCAGAAGTTTGCTAAGAGAATTAAAAAACAAATTGAAATTAACTACTCGGTGAGCTATCCCTTTTCTTGGGACTTCAAGTATCCCATCTCAATGACGGTATTTTCATCACCCAATCCAAATATATTAAAGAAATGCTAACAAAATTCAATATGGAAGAGTGCAAACCAGTAGGCACACCCATGTTCATAGGATGCAAACTGAGAAAGGATGATGAAGCAAATGAGGTAGATCAAAATCTCTACAGATTAATGATAGGAATTATACTATATGCAATGGCCTCAAGACTTGATATAATGTAGGTCGTAGGACTCGTTGCAAAATTTTAAGCCTCCCTAAAGGAAACACATGTACAAGAGGTTAAAAGAATTTTCAGGTATCTAAAAGAGACTTTGTACTTTGTATTATGGTATTCCATGCAATGGTGAACTAATTCTAGAAGCATACACAGATGCAAACTGGGTAGGAAGCATTGACGATTAAAAAATAAAAAGTGGGGCTGCCTTCATTTTAGAAAAATGCTTAGTTTCCTGGATAAGCAATAAAAAAACATCAGTATCTCTATCAACTTTTGAAGCAGAGTACATTGTTGCAAGACCATTTTTCTCACAAATATTATGGATGAAGTAGACTATGGAATATGTACAAATAAAGAATAACCATCCCATTTCAGTTTTTGTGACAACACGAGTCCTATCAACATTTCAAAAAAACCAGTAATGCACTCAGAAACAAAGCACATACTAATTAAATATAATTTTGTAAGAGAGAAAGTGGTTCAGAATTCAATCAAGTTGGAGTATGTGGATACAAAATAACAAATTGTAGACATATTTACAAAACCTATTCCCAAATAAACATTTGAGCATCTAAGAAGAAAGATAGGAATAATCACCGCCTATCAACTTAAGTCAAAATAAATGGACTAGTAGAGTATATGTGACATGTCCAGCACAAAGTTAGGGGGAGACTGCAATAAAGAAGGACCCTTTTCCATTGATGTCAAAGAGGGAGAAAAATTAGGAGAAGGTGAGAATAAAATAAGATGAATGAAGGACATCATGAGTATGAAGGAGATCCTAATGAAAGGGGGATCCTAATTGTGTTGAACTCAATGACAAAGGGGGATATTGTTGAATATATGTTTTCATTGATGTCAAAGGTAAAATATCAAAGACCCAAGATGAATATATGGAAGATGGACAATATAGATCAAAAGTGTCAAGAGATCAAAATATGGACCATGAATCCAAGACTAAGAGGTCCAAGGACCATCATGACATTGGTCGCATTTGCACACATACTTATGTACATAAAAGAATAATTGTCAACAAACATAAGTATGAGACTTGTAAATTAAGTAAATTGTGTGTGCAAAATTCCCACAAGTGTGTCGGAATTTGTGTGTCTTAAACTACTAAGATGAATTGAAAAAGTGACACGCTGATGCAAACATTAAATTGTTGGAGAAAAAATCTAATGGAATGATATTCAAATTAAAAATACTTTGCAATTGGACACATATCTTGAGTCAAGAAAGTTATAAATAGGAAAGACATTATCGTTGTGAAGTAACCTTGATGAAGATGAATATCTAACTAATTGAAAAATGTGATAAATTCAAACCAAAAAGTGAGTAATTCAAACCATAGGAGAATCTAGGAGCGTTAGTGATATTCACAAATCAAATTTGGGTGCAATATTCAGCAAAAACCATCGAATTACAGATACATTACACACAATGATAGCTGGAAACAAGATAATTTTGGACTGTATAACTATGAAATTGTTATTAATAGGTTTATAAATACATCATAAGAGTTTTGAATGGCTTTGGAATCCAATTGTGAGAAAATAACCCAAAATTGCCAAATTGGCATCAAACCCCCCTAGGTGGGCCAATCTCGGCCCAAATCTCTCCAAATGGCCATGAATTTCTGAATTGGAATGGATGATATCTTATGGGTCAATTATTACACCTTGGAAAGTGCAAGTGTGGAAAACTGTGTGGTTTTGAGTCTCAATGCAACATTAATTGCACCAAATCAAGCCAAATTTGGGCAAAATCCCACTCTAGCGCTCCAAGTCAACTTGCCTGTCCACATTCAATGAATGGGACTGCACTAGAAATGATGGATGTGCATATGTGGCTGGTTGAATATACTATAGTATCCATGTGGTTCATAGAACCTCAAATTGACATGGCATATGTCCACCTAAGCACCCCTAGTCCACCTCATAGTATATTAAAGCTTAAAAATCAATAAAATTGAATAATTAGTGTAACTAAGGTACTAATGATGGATTACTATTCTAACACCCTCCCTTAATCCAACAACTAAGTATTCTCACAAAATGATGAAGGCCTTGGAAACAATGGCTCAAGTCACCTTGTTGAAGGAGCTAGTCGATAAGCCGACTAGAACGATAAGCTGACTAAGTCGATCAACCGACTAATTAGAGATTAGGTCGGCCAAATAGGGTCATGTTGGTTAACCGAACCAACAGTTATTTATTTGTAACTATTTTGTCAATCATATATATTAGGCTGCTGAGCCAGATAAGAACTCGGTTCATTTCTCTGTATTGTATGGACCCTTTCACTATAATATAATCTATTATTCTACCTATGTTCTTGTCTCTTGTCTCTATTGCATTTGTATTCTTTTAATGTGTATTATTGGTAACCCTATGTGATCTGTGAGATTACAACATTGGTTATGTTGCCGGTAGTACATGTCTGAGATGTATGCAAGCAAATGATATCAAAACAAGAGATTAAGGACTGGTGGGAGCATAAAACAGAAAACTACTTGCAGAATTACGCACAGAGAAACAGATTAACGAATCCTCAAGAAAAAGAAAGGTTCTTTACTGAAACCCATGAAACGTTTGTAGAATCAGTACCCCAGCTCTTGAAAAAACTTCTGGATGAAAAAGCCGGAAGCGACTAAAGACCAACAGCTGCTAGAAAAACTAATTCGAGGGGGAAGGACAAACCTGTCAGAGTGGTTTGAAAATATCACCGACGAATTGTGCGAGGAAAAAGCTATAGAAGAAACAACTTTGGTGGAAACCGATCAGAATAAATTCTGTACAGACCTTACCGAGCAATTCTTGTGTTCCTTACTGACCTTGTTGTTCATGTTTCTGATAGAAAAAGGAGTGGGTCATATTGTTGAACCTCGTCCATTACTACACGAACCGCCACAAAATACTAACTGGATGGAGAAACAAATGAAGTGGGAGAAATTCATTGCCGAAAGGGAGTGGGAATATTTCCTAAGCAAGTAAACAGAATTATCCGAGCTTTCTAAAGCGTCGGGTAGGCTATCGAGGGGTAGCTGGTCATATGTTGGGGTAAAGTGGAGAGGATTCTAGTCGACGAAAAAGAGATACCATCACCAGCGATGAAAAGTCGGCCTAAAAAGGAAATCGAATGGACAGTGTCACACAAAGGTACGGTGGATATACAGAAAATATAAAGAGAGAAGAGCCTGCAAAGAAGGGAAGAAAGAAGAGAAAGAGCTATAGCACTGTAGAGAGGAATGAATACTAGGGTGGCAGACCAAGAGAGAAATCCTCCAGAGCCAGGTCATGATCAACAAGAAGAAGGCATGGAAGAAGAAGTGTCACCTATGGAAGAAGTTTGTAGATAGAGCAGCGAGAATCTTTCCAAATAGAAGTTCCCTGGGAGGTAATATCTCTATCTCCAATGAATCTGAGTACTGGGATACAATCCATTGTCGAAGAGGACTTCAGACTAAGAGCTAGTGAGTTTGGTATATGGAGCTGACTAAACGACGAGATAAATAGAGATAATCATCTACTTATTCGTTGACCAGAAGAAGGAAATTGGGTCACGCTTCAAGTGTACCCCTCCAACCGAAGTATCCACTTACTTTACTCGACACATGAAGGAGCACCCCCCTACCAAATAAAGCTTTGGAGAATATAGAAAAATTGGACCTATAGACAAACAATTGTAGTTGGACATTGACAAGAGAAGTCGACCCTGACCGACTGCTTGTCAAAGAAGAAATGAAAAATAAAACAACCAACGGAAATGAGAGTTCTGTTGACAACAGCTCTGCACAAAAGGATTAAAAAAAAATCCCACTACCCCCACCCCCACCATCGTCACCTCCTGAAGAAGACAATGATAGCGAATCCGACATGGGTCACGGGTCAGCACATATTCCTCTATATGAGGGTGCCAGAGGACCCTATACGACATTGGTTTGTCTATGAATTGACATGGGAGGAAAACCAAGTCACAGATGAAGATAGACCGATGGTGCAGTTCATTTGTGCCTTAAGGAAAAGAGCAATAACATGGTATATGACATTTTTTTAAAGAAACCCCTGAGAAACTAAAGAAGAATTCAAAGTGCAATTTTTGTCGTTCTTTAAAAATCCAGATGCAAAACATCTAGCAGCTAAGAAATTGAAGACAACATCACAAAAGTCAGGAGAAACTATCCACAACTACGACAAATGCTGGAAAGACCTTCTCATCCAATTGGATTATGTAATTAATGAGCAACTATTAATCCAGTGGTTTCTTGCAGGTCTGTCACAGAAAATTCACCGACACATAAGTTTGGAGATGTTCAAAACTTATGAAGATGTGCTTACTAAAGCTCTACAAGTAGAGATGGATGAAGATATTCCAGCATAACCCACGGATCATAGACTAGAGGAATAACTCAAGATCATGTAGAAATATTTAAAAGAGCTAAACCTTAAGAGTCAGGATATCTGGTGCACGAAATGCTCAACCACTGGACATTCAAAATACAACTGTTGATAGGATATCAGATGACAAGACATTCGATTTGTGTAAACAAAGTGCTTTTGTGATATTTTCCAAGACCACGGAGACCACATGACAAAATATTGCCCGTTTAACATGAAAAATGGTAAAGCATCTTGGTGTGCTATATGCAAAATGAAGAATCATGCCACGGCCGACTACCATCTAAACCTAAAAAATCTAAAAAACTATCACGCAGTCTACCAGACTAACGCAGTCGCGCAAAACAATGAGCAACGAAACAATGTGAAAAACAATCAGAATAAGCAAAGGTACGAAGGTCATCGATATGAGCACCGATTCAACAACCGACATGGAGGATATGGAGTTCGAGGTCGATTCTCTGGGAATTGTGACAACCAACCACATCAGCCCATCCAATGTTTCACGTCTTACAAAGAAGGACACCAATATGTAGACTGTCCATACAAGGACAAAACTAACTTAAAATTATGTACTAGTTGTGGAGTAGGGGATCACTCATTAGAGGATTTCCCTACTATGCTTGATAAAATAAATAAGAATAAAAATGTTAATGTATTTTCATGTGTGCAAAAACATGATATAAGCAATACAAAGAATCTGCATATAGTAACCTGAAAAGGGACAAAAATTGGGAATGATAACCCACGAATAAGCAAAATAAAAGCAAAGAATGATTATCCTGATCTAGTTAAACAAAAAAAACTGTATAAAGATGCAACAAATGTATTTAAAGAATTTGCTCGACATGAAGAAGAGGACGATAATCGACAAGACACAGTAAAAGAGTTAATACACTTAGTACAAAAAGATAAATCAGTATCTTAATTCATTGACTTATTGTATAAAATAAAACACAACAATAACATCGAAAAACAAACAAAAAATATCTACAGCCTAAACCAAAAATATAAAAGTGATGCCGACTCACTGGTCAACCTAGAAATTGAAGGATACCATGTTCGACAAGTTGTACTCGATTTTGGGTCACGGGTAAATATTATGACTCAAGACAATTGGGAACAATTGGGTAGACCTCGACTATATGAGTTAGGAATATACCTGAAATTAACCGACCAAGGCCTAATTGAACCTATCGGAGTATGGAGAAATGTCAACACAACAATAAAAGGAATATCAACCAAAGTCGACTTTGAAATTATTGACCCTAAGGAAGGATCTAGCTCCTTCCCAGCGTTAGTAGGTTGACCTTAGGGAATAAAATGAAAGCATCGATATCCTTAGACAAACAAAGAATAAAACTAAAAGGAAACAGATAAAAGGTCATTGTACCTATTCATCCCTCCCAAGGAGAACCTTGGACAAAACCTATTGATGAAGAAGTTGACTTCCAACAACTATATAAAATACAGAATAATAAAGATTACACAGAACCTAATGTCTATGGTGAACTTTACTTAGGAAACAAAGATTCAGTAGGATACAATTCAGACGTCGAACTATATGATTGGGAAGACAAGAATTATGAAACATAAGCAAGAAGTTGCTGGACTATTCAAAAAGTGCAGAAAAAACCAGTCCAATAGTGCTTCTTGGTGTCCATCATACCAAAAATATTTGAAAAGAAAACTAGGGAATACCCTACCTTAAAACTAGTAAATATAAATAGTACACAAATACCAAGGTACAAAGAAAGAGAATACTAGTCATGCATATAGAACAAGTATCTAGAAACATTGGTGAACATGGCCAACTACAAAGCTTAGTGGAAACTTTTATAGAACAAGCTGCTAGATGGTGGGATACCCATCAATCAAGACTGCAGACATGGACAATAGCTTCAAATTTCTTCACAAAAAGATTTGGAGGGAAAAAGTTAACCAATCAAGCCCAAATACCTATGTTCATCCAAGGACAGGATCTAGAATACCAGATAAGGACATGTGAAAAAGAATGCAAAAGAGTTGGGTATAAGGATGAACATACATGGCCACACCTGTTTCCATCAATGCTCTCTGACTTACCAAACAAATGGTACAAAATGGAAGAAGCTCGAGGTGAAACATTCCTATGGCATGAACTCAAAGAGAATTTTATCAAAGATTTCAACTTTATACCACAGGATGAGAATTTGGTCGAAATAGCAAAATAGATCAAAGCATTTATACAACCGATAGAAAACAAAACCCTAAAATACAACCAACCGATAATAAACTGTAATAATATACAAACCGGGAGAATACTACAGTCAACAAGATTATAGATGGAAAATGAAAATCCTAAAGGAAAAATATTTAGATTGAAATCAAACCATGTCGAAATAACAAAACCAATTCGCATAGTGTTGAAAGTCGAGACAACCAACAAATAAGATATAGACTGAATGAGTACAACAAACTTTCCTGCCACATTTTCACAGTTGAAAGAAGGGATCCGACCAATCAATAAAGACAAAGCATCAGAATGGCTAGATGCTAAAGTCAAAACTAAAGAATTCAACATCTCAAGTGATGACCGACCAAAAATGGTTAAAATTGGAGACTATTGGAATGAAGAACAAACGACATAAATAGTGAACTTATTAAAGGAGTTTCAGGATGTATTTGTCAGAGATTACAAAGATCTGAAAGGTTTATTCCATGAAATGGGAGAAATGAAGATCGACATTAAACCTGATATATGACCTGTAAAAAAAAGACCATATAAGCTAGCTCATAAATACAAAGAGGTAGTCAAGAAAGAGATTGATAACATGCTTGCAGTAGGTATTATCTACCCTATTGACCAATCAGAATGGGAAATTCCAATGGTTGTTCAACCAAAGAAACATGATCCAACCAAGCTAAGGATTTGTGTCGACTTCAAAGAGCTGAATAAAGTTACATAACAAACCCATTTCCAACTCCTTATGCAGATGAAATCTTAAAAGAGGTTGCAGGACATGAATGCTACTCATTTACAGATGGATTTTCAGGTTATAACCAAGTACCAATAGCCAAAGAAGATTAAAAAAGACAACATTTGTATGTGAATTTGGATCATTTGCTTACAGGGTTATGCCTTTTGGACTAAAAAACGCATCTACAGTATTTTCAAGAATTGTGGTTAAAACATTTCAAGAATATATTTACAAAACAATGGCTGTATACTTTGATCATTGGACAATATACTCTATGTTAAAAGAACACTGTAAATGGATAAAGTTTATGTTGGAACGATGCTGACAAATCCATCTATCTTTGAACATCAAAAAGTGCATATTTTTTACCCCCATAGGGATATTGTTAGGACAAATTGTCTACAAAGAAGGTATTAAGGTTGACTTTAAATAAAAATTATCCTCGACTTAAAACCACCATTGAACCCAAAACAAGTCAGGGTATTACTTGGTCATACAGGATATTATAGAAAATTCATAAGATACTATTCAAACATGATCTGCCCACTAGAAGAACTATTAAGAGAAGATAAGGAGTTCGACTAGACAGAAGAATGCAACATATCATTTGAAAAGCTAAAAAGAAAGCTAGTCGAAGCACCCATCCTAAGATTTCCAAACTGGTCGACTAAATTCCATGTACACATTGATGCATCAGGCCTAGCAATAGGAGCAATCCTAACTCAACCAGGAGATGATGGAATGGACTACCCTATAGTTTACAGTAGCAAAAAATTGAACAAATCCGAAAGAAACTATTCAACGACAGAAAGAGAAGAATTAGGAATGGTCTTCGCACTACAAAAATATTGACACTGCCTACTAGCTAATCCATTTATCTTTTATACCAACCACCAAGCACTAAAATATCTCATAAATAAGCCTTTACACCATGGGAGAATTTGTCAATGGCTAATTCTATTCTAATAATTTGAATTCGAAGTCATTGTCAGACCAAGAAAATTAAATGTCGGTCCCGACCACTTATCCCAAATCGACATAGGAGAGGAACCAACAGGAGTCGAAGACGACTTATCAGATGCACATTTATTTAGAATAGAAGTAGTCCCAGTAGAGTTAGAAGAAATAGCTCAGTTCTTAGAAGATGGACAAGCACCAGAAGGCATGAGTACGAAGAAGAAACAAATCTTAGCCATGAAAGTTGCACCATATAGTCTCATAAATGGGTTCTTATATAAAATGGGTTAGGACGACATCCTCAGAAGGTGTGTACTAGAACATGAAAGAAATAATATTATGTATGAAGCACATTATGGACCTATGGGAGGACATTTTCAAGTAGACACAAGTGCCAAGAAAATCCAACAATCAGGGTTATGGTGGTCGACACTTCATAGAGACTATAAAAAGTTTGTAAGCAAATGTGACAGATGTCAACGGTTGGGTCAACCTCTACCTAGTACAGAAATTCCCTTTATATCAGTAAACCCAAGCTTGACATTTGAAATTTGGGCCATCGACTTCATAGGACCATTTCCCATACCAGCAAAAAGAACAAGTGCAAGGTACATAATAACTATAGTCAAGTATGTAACCAAATGGGCAGAGGCAGAACTAGTCGACACATGTTCTAGTGAGATAGCTGTCAAATTTATCTATGAAAATATCATTACCTGATTTGAATGTCCACTAACCCTAATCCGTGACCAGGGGACACACTTTATTAATAAAACTATTAAAACACTAACATATCAGTTCCAAATCAACCACCATCGGAGTACAGCTTACCACCCTTAGTCGAATGCAGCAATTGAAGCATTTAACAAAACATTGACAAAATGATTAACAAAAATATGTAACACTGAAAAAGACGACTAGAATGAAAATATACCTGTAGTACTATGGGCATACAGAATAGCATACAAATGTTCAACTGACCAAACACCATTTCGACTAGTTTATGGACAAGAAGTAGTAGTCCCACTACACTTTCGACAACATACACCTATTATCACAGAGATATTACATGTCGATGTTGAATAAGGAAGAAAGGACCGACTGCTGCAATTAAGTAAGCTAGAAGAACACGGACTGGTTTCTTTACAACATCAAGAAATCCAAAAACAACAACAAAAAGCATGGCACGATCACAACATCAAGAACAAAAACCTGTCGGTAGGGGACCTGAATTTACTATACAACAGTAGAGTAAAAGGGAAACCCAAAAAGCTACATACAGAGTGGATGAGACCCTATGTTGTCAAAGAGATTCATGCCAATAGATCAGTCCAACTAAGGACGTTACAAGGCATAGTATTTCGGAAACTTGTTAATGGTTCCCGACTAAAGCGGTACAGAAACTAAACAAGTTTTTAAAAAAAAGCATATAATGACCATAACGGTTAAACAAAAGATATAAAAATATGAAAAAAAAAATCCAAAAAGTAAAACAGAACTGATATCCATAAAAAAGTATGACAAGGAATCAACACTTTGACAACTGACATCACGCCCATCGACATAACACCATCGACCGCTCACATGATCGACATCAACCAACGACCTCAAAATTCACATCATTCCTTCATGACTACGAGCACCAAAATCAAATCACCATTAATGCAAACTCAAGTGTTCACATTGAACCATCACATCCACCATTAATACAACCCTCGACAGAAACGTCAAATGCATCAACTATAAATACTATACCGCAAAAGGATCATTTATAGTATTTCAAACAGAGAGAGCAACTTAGCAACCAGAAGACTGAAAGCCAAGAATACGGAAGTAAAGTCAACCAACAAACCAAAAAAATGGTGCCTAAACAAACTAGAGCTGCAGCCAAGTCTAAAGAACTACAAACTGCAGAGACACGATTAATAAGGAGACTAAGAAACATCAAGAATGCTAAGGTTCAGGAGATTTCATGGGTGAAACTATGGGCCGAGATTAAAGAATGGGCTTATGTTGACAAAAATCCTGCTGCAACTGCAGAGAAAATAAATCACAGTACTATTGTGAACTACATAAGCACACCGTTCATGGCCAGTTTTGGAGGCACAAAGGAAATAGCGGTGAAATTCATCATAAGCCGATACCACAACGGCAGATTTTACTTCGACAAACTAGTCGAGATCTCCAACGAAGTGATCTACAAATTGACTGTTTTATCAAACCAAGGTGACCCAGTACCAGTTGGCATAAAATAAGGGCTGGTAGAGGAACTAACTAGATCATCATCGGGAAACAACTCCAAAGGGCTAATGATTAGCCAAATACAAGCCTGAAGACCACAAATCGTGGCTAAAATCATAGCCATTAGGCTTACACCGACAGGTTGAGGAAGCGACCTAAAACTAGATATGTTGGAGGCAGTGGATACTATTGTCGACATAGGGAAAATCTACATATGGGCTGAGTACATCGTCGACATGCTCAAAGGCATTTGTGAAAAATTCCAGGAGTTGAGAGGGATTATAAGTTTCCCATCCCTTATGATATGGATAGTCATGTACTACTTGTGTCCTGTCGGGGACAAGCAGTTTCAAGAACCCACGAAGTTCCATATGTGGAGATTCAAACCATTTTCCCAAACTGGAACAATGAAGGAACTAGCAAAAGGCAAAGTGATGTTGGAAAACTGGTTCCAACAGCTGAAAATCCAAATGAACAGATGGAGCATGCCCTAGAACATCCGATGAAGTCTTCCGAAAACTACCCACATACAGTTAGAACTCGACCATACCACAATGTGGTATATGGAGGGTGCCAAGGCAAAAGCAAGGACTCTCAACTACTACCCAACAGTCGAAGAGATCTTTCAGGAGCTAGCTCAATAGTCAGGTACAAAACTATCGATACCAACAAAGACCAAAGAGACAAACCTATCAATAGAGGAGCCATTAACAGACCAAGAACAAGAAGAATATTATGAGCTCCGATTATACATCAGCACATTTGTGTCAGAGGAGACACCAACAGGAGACACCGGTCGGCTACAAATTACAATCAAACCGCCGACATCCCAAAGGGAAGAGACACAGCCAAAACAACAGGTAACCAATCCATCTAAAGAAAGCATCATCTCGACTCAAGACTAAGGGAGAGAGATAGATACTGAAAACCATGAGTATGCTATAACCAAAGAAAACATCCGCAAATTGTCGAAGGAGATAGCAACCTCGAGGAAAAGGAAAATAAGTCAGGAGCAGGAGCAGGGGAAAGGAAAGTGAAAGATTATCATCATGGAATATTCGAAATATGAATATGAATTAGTAGCCACAGCAGTCAACATCATCGAAGACATCGTTGCGAATAAAATCCCGGTGGAAGCACAGTTCCAGAAATTTGTTGAAGCAGGAGCACAGCAAGGTCAACTGAAAAAGGTAAAAAGCACAAATACCTCAACGGTCAAGAATGTTGTCGATCTTGGGTCTACACCCCCACCATTGTCTCTGACCAAAATAACCTAAGAAACAATTCCAGAGCCTCCTTCCATAAGCCCAATCGACATATGCAAGAATGCTATGACGAAAACCTTTAAGGAAAGGTTCGACCGAGATAGATACTTCCAAGCGTACATCAAAAAATTGCCTAAGTTAATCACCTCAGTATAGAATATCACCATCAATATCCCCTTGTTCTAAGTTGGTGGATCTAGACTGCTCATTCCTTGACCTGGCCAAGTACCCCAGAGGCCGAGGACTGTTGCAATTGTGATTTCAAAATTTCAAAGAAATCCCAACAAACAAGTTGAGGTTGTCGCAAGTTGGACTACATCTCTCATCCCGATCGACCCCAAACCCCCCCACCAACCAGTGAACTGACAAGAAATGAGGAAGAAGAAAACATGGAAGAAATAAATCAAGAAATGGATGAATTGTTCTCTGACCTTCGGGAAGGTTCACCCCCACAAATTCACGACCTGACATCCAACCACATCCCCACCACTCCAACCACAGCCGACCATTCACCATCACCATCCCCCAACCCACAACCTACACTCAAACCAACTACATCAAAGCCACCTCGACCACAACCATCAATCCCAGCAACCTTTGTATCTGGACCCTCTGTACAAAATCAACCAGCTGCAGCACTTGTCCAGCCGACCCAACCAAAAATGCCCCCAACCTCTACAGGCCGACAACGAGACAACCCATTACCAGAAATAATGAATCTCATAGAAACACAAGTACAAAAACAAGCAGAAAAACAGAAGCATAGAAAGAAGAGAGACAGAAAGAAGAAGGACCATCCAGCCCAAACAACAAAGGTCCACATCAGTCAACTTGGGTCGACCACTGAAGTCGATGCAACCAAGCTGAAATATGGAGAGATAGGACAAATTTTGGAAACCCTGGCCATCAAAGAAAAGACAAGGAGCCAGAACAGACATAAGGAGCTTGACGACAATGAAAAAGAACAAGTCGAGTTCCTAAACAAATGCAGAAAACTTACGCAGTCTGTGATACCAGGACCAACAGAGGATGTCACCGACAAGCCACTAGAGAAATCCTACTAGCTATTTGAGAGCGTTGTGTCGGAACTACAGACACATATGCAGAACACTAAAGAGGAGAAAAAAGAAGAAATAGCTTGACTGTTGATGCAGCAGCACACAGCCTTCTCTGAAGCATACAGAGTACTGCAAGATCACATGGAGGAGTCGTTCATTACAGAAGGAGTACTCCGGGACTGGCCTACTTATTATGGGAAAGTTTTCTAGCAGACCTGACAAACCTGACAAGACATCCAAGAACTCGAGAAGAGGAAGAGCATGGAAGAAGCACTCAGGAGCACCATTCAAGAACAAATCGTACTTGAAACAAACAAACTATAGAAGATCGAACGACAAGCACACCAGTGGGTGCAATAGGAAATTCCGAGTTTAGACAAACTAGACATCATCTGCCCACAAATGAAAAGACTTTTTGAGACAGCAGAAGAAAAGGGCCAGTTTATGGGTCCCAAAATGGAAAGGATAGCAGACCTCTCCATTCAAGAAAAGATGTTGACACTATCAAGTCTCACAACATTAACCATCGACATCCAAAATGTACTTCAAATTTCAATAGAATTCCAACATCAGCTGGTAGTGACAGCAGAAGCAATTGTCGAAGTATGTGTACAGAAAAGACCAACTATCAGACTTCACAGCCCATGAAGGTTGAAACATAGAAAATACTACTTAAAGACAAGTAATGCATTTTTTGTACCTCCCTGTTCTTCGAGACAAAAAACAATTTTGTTTGTGGGGGAGATGTTGGAGGAGATAGTCGGTAAGCCGACTAGAATGATAAGCCAACTAGAATGATAAGCCAACTAAGTTGATCAGCTGACTAAGTCAATCAGCTGACTAATTTGATATTAGGTCGGCCACATAGGATCGTGTTGGTTAATCGAACCAACAGGTAGTTATTTGTAACTATTTTGTCAATCATATATATTAGGCTCCTGAGCCAAATAAGAACTTGGTTCAGTTCTCTATATTGTATGGACCCTTTCACTATAATATAATATGTTATTCTACCTGTGTTCTTGTCTCTTGACTCTGTTACATTTGTATGCTTTTAATGTGTATTATTGGTAACCCTATGTGATCTGTGAGATTACAACACACCTCAAGTACATAATCAGAAATTACAATTTTTATTTGTCCATGTGAACCGAGGAAAGAAGGAAAACCTCATGGGAAAAAACTTCCCTCAAGAATAGACATGGGGCTAGACCTGAAATAATATAACAAAAAATTACCATCCCTCACTCACCCCAAGCAAATATCTCAAGTAAGTGAAGGTCTTCTCAGTGAAATCCTTGGTAAAATTGTCAACAGTTTGCTCGATGGATGGGCAATACTGCAGTGAGATCACCCTATCATGCACTAAGCCCCAAATGTAATGCATGTGTATCTCTATGTTCTTTGTCCTCTGCCTCTGTACTGGATCAATAGATATCTTTATGGAACTGTAATTATCCACCCAAATTTTTGTTGGAGAACCAATTGTGACACCAAACTACCGAAAAATTCCCTGCAACCAAACACACTAAGTTGCAGCATTGAGTGCTGCCCTGTATTCGGACTCTGCTGATGAAAGTGAGATGGTGTGTTGTTTCTTACTTGAACAGAAAATTGGACCTTTAGAAAAAATGAAGACAAAACTTGATGTTGACTTTTTGTCAATTGGATCACCAGCCCAATCTGAATTAGAAAATCCAGCTAGTTGAAGTGAGGAACTAGCTGTGTTGTGCACCCTTTAGTTCCCTAGACATACTGAAGAATTATTTTTGCATCCCTCCCATGGAGCTCATGTGGCTGGTGCATATGTATTTCTACAACACTCACAGCATAAGACAAATCAGTTCTTGTATGAGGGAGGTAGAGCAAGCTGCACACTAGTTGCCTATAGAGTGTGATATCCACCATTGGAGAATTTCCAAATTCATGCATTTTAATACCAGAAAGAAAGGGAGACTTGGATTCCATACACTCAGCCGTATTAAACTTCTTTATAAGGTCTGAAGCATACTATGGATGACTCAGAATGATACCCTTTCCATTTTTCTCAATTTCTAAGACCAAAAATTGCCTTAGCATTCCTAGGTCTGTCATAGCAAATTCACTGTGCAAAGAGGTCCGAAATTTGGCCAATTGAATTGGTGAATCTACCTATAATAAGAATATCATAAAAATAAAGAACAATGACCTGAAAATTAACATCATTTTTCTGCAAATACACATTCGGGTCTGATTTTCATCTTGTGAAGCCAATTGAAAGCAAGAAAGCATCCATTTTTGCATACCAAGCCCTGGGGGCTTGCTTGAGTCCATACAGTGTTTTTTTCAGCCTACATACCAATGAAGGATCCTCTTGGAAACCTTTAGGATGCTGCATATAGATATCCTCATGTATCTCACCATGCAATAATGCACTCTTTACGTCGATGTGGTGAAATTCCCAACACTTACTAGCTGCTAGTGCAAGCACTAGTCTAATTAAGTCCATCTTTGCAACCGGTACAAAGGTCTCTGTATAATCAAATCCATTGACTTGAGAATATACCTTATCCAATAATATATCCTTATGTTTTATATCAGAACCATCAGCAGCAAGTTTGGTCTGGAAGACCATTTACATTGAACAACTTTCCTCTTGGGAGGAAGGGGAACCAATTCCCATGTATTGTTCTCTTGGAGGGACCGAAGCTCATATTCCATTACTAACTTTCATCTTGGGTCTGTACAGGATTTCTGATATGTCTAAGGATAATAACTGATCAACATGTAACAGTTCTCAGCAAGAGCACTATCACTTGCAAAAGAAGCCTTACTAGTTTGTGATCTAGTTTTCCTAGGCTCTTTAGGATTTCCTGCCAATTCCCCAGTTGCTTGCACAAATTTTTCAGCCCATTTGGGACTAGATGGTGATTCATCTATATAAATTCCATCTTCAACATTTATATCAGAATTAACAAAAAAATAGAGCATGTTTCATCACTTACAACTTTGAATGGTTGAGGAGAGGAGCAATCCCCCGGTGCAAGTTTGAAATCTGGAATTGGCTCTTCTTTGAATTTGACACTTCTTTCAACAAAGTTTTTTCCATAGGATGTGTAAAAGAGATTGTACCCTTTAGTTTCCTCACCATATCCCACCATGAGACACTCCTTTATTTTTGGTTGCAAGGCTCTCCTTTTCTCTGGAGGGATTCTTGCCCATGCTTTTTTCCCAAATATCCTAAAATTTGAGACATCTGGTGTTTCACCAAACCATGCCTCGTAGGGTGTCATTCCTTTCACTGATTTGTGAAAGGATCTATTTTGAATGTGAGAAGAACAATTGATGGCTTCATCCCATATCTTAGGATTAAGTTCCCTCACTTCTATCATGCAAGTTGCCATCTCTTTGAGAGATCTATTCTTTCTCTCTGCCACACCATCTTGTTGTGGTGTGTAGGGAGTTGAGTGTTGAATTTGCATGCCACACTCCTCAAAAAGTTGTTGTAGATTCTTATTCACATATTCCTTTCCATTATCATTCCAAATGAATTTGATCTTCTTCCCACTCTGATTCTCTACTAGTGCTTTCCAAACCTTGAGTTGCTCAAACACCTTAGATTTGAATTTCAGAAAATACACCCAGCAAAATTGAGAGTAGTCATCAATGAATGTAAGCACATACCTAGAACCACCATATGAGGGAGTGTGTAGTGGACTAATCAAATCAGATTGCACCAAACCAAGTGGTTTTGTTTCTCTCCTTGCCTTCCCCTTCTCATAGCTCTACTCAGGATGCTTCCCAATCACACATCCAATACATGCTCCAGTAGATGGCTGAATTTGTGGAAGTCTTTCCATCATTCCTTCTTTGTGCAATGTTTGGAGATATCTGTAATTCATGTGACCAAAAATCTCATGCCATAGTTTGGAAACCTCATTGGCATGTGATTGAAGTGCTTGATCACAGGAAGTAGGGAGGAAATTAGATGATTTGTACATTCTCTCATCATGATCATCATACCCAACGGAAACAACTTGGTCTATTGAGATTTCAGAAATCTCTACAGAGTCAGGAGTAAAGATTACTCTCTTTGGCTCTCTTGTATGGGTCATCTAGTAGACTGACAACAAATTTGATGCAAGTTCTGGTACATACAGTACATCACTAAATATCCCATGGTCTAAATCAATTCTACCAATCCCTCTGGTCTGGAGTTTAGAATCATCTCCCATTCGAACTGCTAGGCTAGCATTCGAACTCATGGAGGAGAAGAATTATCTTCTGGATACCATATGCCTGGAAGCACCTGGATCAATAATAAAGGATGAAGAGTTATAAGTACCTGCCACCAATGCATGGCATTTCTCCTTGCCTTCACTTGAATTGGAGTTGCCATCTTTCTTCCTTGCACTGTCAAGAACTGGAATGTTGTTCTTTTCCACCAGCTTCACCATGGTGTTTATGATTTTTTTTCATGCATGTGTTGTCTCGATGCCATCCCTTGTGGCAATAAGTGCATTTGGCCTTCTTTTTTCCTTTATTCTCCTTTTCTTTGGGTGGATTTGTAGCTCCCTCACTGGATTTGGGTTTTTCTGATTTATTTTTGTCCGACAACTTCGAATTCTTGGACTTGGACTTTCCCTTTGCTGAATTCGAAACCCCCACTGCTAGTGCTTGATCTTTGGTCTTAATGGAACCCATTTGGACCAATTTTTTCTACTCTTGAGTGAGTGACTCCATGAATTTTTCCAGGCTTGGCATTTTTCGGTTTCGAAGGGTGAGCTTTCCTGAGTGAAATGTGCTCACAAAGACTGAGAACTCTAGCCCCAAATTTGAAAATATAGACAAGATCAGTTGATCTTCCTTCTTCTCAATCCCACATTGTTTTAACTACAATACAAGTGATTTGAACTTGGTGAAGAATTCCTAGATTGTATCATAGTGCGTTGGGCTCAATCTTATCAGTTCATTCTCAAGTTGGTGACCACATAGCTCATCATTTTTTCCAAATAGAGACCCAATCTTCTCCCAAACCTCCTTTGGTGATCTAAAACTATCAAGGTGGAACAACAACTCTCTTGAGATGCTCAGACACAACAAACCATATGCTTCATCCAATTTGTTAAAATACTTGGCTTTTTCTACAGCAGAATTTGGTTCCACTTCAGTTCCCATGGTAAATGTGAAAAGCCCCTTGGCTCTCAATTGAAACACCATATATGCCTTCCATTAAAAGAAGTTGAAAGCTGTTAGCATGATGTGTGTATCCTCCATTATTGCCTACACTGATAGTGGTGAAATTTCTAACTGGTTTACACACAGCAATTCGATTTTATCTGGAATTCACTAACAAGGCAACTCAAATCCACTAAGAATTTGGTCTGCAACTCAAAAATATCCAACTATATCTGATACCATGTGAGAAATTCAAACCAAAAAGTGAGTAATTCGAACCATGGGAGAATATATGAGTGTTAGTGAGGTTCACAAATCAAATTTGGGCGCAATATTCAGCAAAACCCATCAAATTACAGATAAATTACACACAATGAATGCTGGAAACAAGATAATTTTGGATTGTATAACTATGAAATTGTTATTAATAGTGTTGGTCTCTCTGGGCAGACCCAGGTTTACTGTAATGTACCAAAAAAACCCCTAGCTCACTGGCCCTTTCGGCGACAGACCATAGAATGGCCTGAAGTCTCACCCGAAGTGATCCTAGATAGGGTGGCTGAAGACTCACATGTCCTCAACAAGGTTCTGGAGCATCCTACATTATCCTTACTCTACTTAACCAGTTGAGTCTCTCTATAAGCACTGTATCTCTCTTCCAAGAAGACTCTGCTATGAGACTGACTCTTATCGCATCACGGCTCCAAGGACGATGCGCAAACTCTCTCTTCTACTTGACTCTTTACCTGCGATATCCCACACCGCTACTTCTCCGATGGTGTGATCTTTCCTTTCTGTGCTGTGATAGATTTTATAGTAAGGCTCAATAGGACTCTCCAACTCTCAAGGTCCAACAGCTTTCCTTCTGCATATTGTAGCTCAGTTAACCTTCATCAAGGTGTTAAATGACTTCACTTAACCTCTACAGTCTAACATGCTTAACATCTATTGCGCTCAACTTGCTGAACTAAATATACAGAAGTCACTTAACAATGTAACTGTTACTATCTAAATCAAGCACTGATAAACTCATATGCAGAATACTTAACATAACCGACTCGCATTTAACCTTCTATGTTACTGTAAACTGAAGGATAGCATACATACATTCATTAACTGTTAGCTAAGCTCATGTAATAGATAGTAGATGACAAGTAAGTAAACACAATCACATGAACAGTCGTACAACACACAGATTTTACGTGGTTCACTTCCGAGGAGGAAGCTACGTCCATAGGAACTATGTTTATATTATATCTGGAGAGAGTACACATAGTTCTGCTGCAACCTATTATGCAGCTCGAGATCTTCTGGGAAACTTCGCGTTCTCAGCTGGGAGCCCTTCTCTCTTAGATCTCTTCTATTTCTACTCTTCTTTCTTCTTACAGTATATTATTTCTCTCTCTCTCTCAATCCCTATGGATTTTTACATTCATGCTCAAGGATTCGGCTACTGGTTACAGTAAGATAACTATAGACTAAATACAAAACCAGAGCTCGGCTCTTTCTCAATATCTTACAATACAGATGACTAAGCAACTAGCTATTGACCAACTGGCTAATTGTCTATCTGAATGTCTAGCTGGATAACTATCTAACCCTTCATAATAAAAAATGCATGCTTAAATAGGTGGCCTGAAGGTCTCACCCTGATACAAAACTGTGGGCCTTTCCCAACAGTAACCCAAAACCCTAACTGTGACAATCGACCTATCTATACTTTGAACTGTCACTTCCCGTCACACCACAGCTTTCTGCAGTCTTCCACTATGTCCAGCGCTGATCGTGGGTATGGGCACCGCTTCCTTAGTCACTCCCCTTTTGTCCTTTGTCTTCAATACCTTGGTCCGTTGCTCCTTTTCTTTTATGAGGGTAGCTGAGCCCTCCTATCTTCGCCGCTACCTTAAGTGCAGTGGTTGAGCTCTCTCTTCTCAGCCGCTTCAGGTACTATTTCTTTTGACTTTCTTGTCCCGATATAGCAGCTTTTCCTATAGCTGCAGGGCCCTACTCCAACAGTCCCCTAACACTAACTTGTGGTTCATCCCCAAGCCACTAACAGTTGTCTTCTATTATTGTAGCTTATCCTTGGCTTCCTGTGAAGTCCTTGCAAATCTTTCTCGGAGTCCTGCGATTTCTTTGTCCATAGCTTTGACACATTCTTGTGCCACTTCGAGCATAGATTGACTAATGATGGACTCTTCTGTGTCATCAATTTCACTTTTGCTTGTAGTGAACTCCTTGACCTTCTGCTCAACCGCATCGACCAGTTCTATGATTTGTTCCGCATATGGTTGAAGCAGGCTATTGAATTGTATCTCTTTTTCTCTTAACCACTGCACTTCCTGTTGCAAACGGTTCATCTCTGTCATCCTCTTCATATTTGCAAGATCTTCTAAGCTCTTGAATTATTCCTTCATTGCTGCTGTGGCCTTCTCTATGTTCTGGATGCTCTGCTGCAATTCCAGTCTATCTGGGAGCTCGTCTAGCTCTGACCATGTCTTCGTCGCATTGGCTAGTAATGACTCTGCATCATCTATGCAACACTTCATCTATGTTGAAGTGAGTCTAAAGGCCTCTGATCTTGCTTCCTTGTCTTCCTGAGGTGTGCCTGGTGCTCGAGCCTCAAGCTTAGCAATCTGCGCTTTGTGGTCTTCCTCCATCTTGACCACTGTCTCTTCCAGAGCCTTTGCTCTATCTGCAATTCTTCTTACCTTCTGCATTAGAGGTAAGGCAAACTCTATCTTACACTGGGGTAACTCCAATCTGATGTTCTGCAGGGCCTAACTGAGGTCCTGTTCTCTTTCTTCATATACTCTCAACTCCTCCTCCTTTGTCTGAAACCTTGTGGTGAGCTCTGCATTCTGTTGTCTCAGCTGCGTGTTCTGTTTATAAGTCACAAGATCTCTATCCCTAAGCTCTGAGGCTATCTGCTGCTAGATCATATGTAGTTGATCAACAAGGAATTATGCCAGATTAACCTCGACAGGGTGTCTAATCTGTATCTGCACATCAATCATTAAAGCAGGGAATTGAATTCTTCCTGGCGGTATCAGTACTGTATTGATGCGATCCTTTGCAAAGAATTCCTCGCAGGAAATCAATTGTTGTGAACGTTCTCCTACTGTTGCCTTGACTGGCGGAAGCTATGTCATGGTAGTCTTCTCAGTTAGTGCCTTCAACTCTAGAAGTTGCTGATCTACCGTGCTTTGTAGCTTGTCCTGCGATGTCTACATCGCCTAAAATGAGTCCCACAGTGCCTCCTGCAATCTCGTTGCGATGAGCTCATAGTCATCCTCTTTTAGTGCGGTCTCTATAGTTGGCTTTGAGGCTTTGGTATTTTTCCTCTTTGGTGTCTCTAGGGGCGCCTCTTCTGCATCTTTCCTCTTTTGTGCCACTGGTGGCACTTCTACTAGGTCTTTTCTTTTGACACCCACCTGACCTTTTTCTTTGTCTAATGGGCCTAGTGGTGCGGTATCTGTTGGTACATTTCCTACTGTGGCATCTTCTAATGCCTTCTTCCATTCTTCATCAAAGTCTTTGATGACATATTCAACATCCTGTGCTGTCATCCTGAACGAACCAACATCCAAGTTATCCGTTCTAAACCCTTTTGTCCTCAGATAGATTGTGTGGCTGTCTACCATGAAATCAAGCCGATTATCATACATGTCCACAATCTCTGTGCTGATCCGCGGTGTCTCCTAGATGACTCTCTTCAATAGGTTATAGTATTCATAGAATACTATCATATTGATCTTTTTCTTGGCTGGGCTGTTGCTTTCCCATAAGTTTGCATAGCGCGTGCCTCTGCACTCATCGCTTCGTAGCTATAGAAACTAGGTATGGGGTAGCTCTTTCCACCCGACGAATGCGCATAATATAAGCAGCCACGAGAAATGGAAGGGGTGGTTCAGATCATCCTGTGTTGTCAAACAATCTTGAAGAAAAATATTTAATAAAAATAAACACCAATTAAATTGTTCACCTTCTGCGACTTAAATGGCAAGGTGAATTACTGATCCTGTGATTTCTTTTGGGTGAACTTTAGTTAATAGTCTGCCTGCGAGCAGGCTGGCTGTGAATTTGAGTGTATCATCTGCTAGTGCTATGAGGTCATAAGCCCGACCTCCTCTTTGTAGCTTATACTTGTTAAATAGGGTTGCTGGTAGCTTGGAATCCTTTCTCTTCCCTGATATATGCGTCCGAGGGTCCTTACCGATCTTGGATAGCCCAATGATACTGTGTATCAGATCGACGTTCAAGTCAACCCGGTTACCCAACCAGAGGTAACCTCCATGCACATGGGAAAGTAGCATGCACACCATGGCATTAACCTCTGTACCTCATCCAAAATGTGGTATTCTCAACAAATTGAGCAAGCCTGGCCGCTCAAGAATCTAGACATGTTCCATAGGAACAAACTCATCTGCATCAATCCTCGGGTTCCTCTGAACTGTAAGATACTGATCCGGCTGAAACTAAGGATATGTCTTGCTGTCTCCAAGTTTATAGTCTATAAATTTGAGAACAGGGACATATCCTAACAGGTATCCATCTTTCTTTACACGAGGGTCAATCGACGGTAGCGAAATAGGAAACTTAGCACCCTTGGCAATGGTTACCTCTAGTGCATCCTCGACTCACGACACGATGTATACTATTCCCATATGAACTTCTTCTTCCTGCTCTGGGCTAGACTCTTCTACTATCTGAGCTTGACTCCTCATCCTTGGCATCTGTCTAACCTATGGTGCACCTAATTTCACAACCCTGGGCGGCGTCGTCATAACAGACAGGAGGCCAGCACTCTAGAATCATCGCACAACGTCTTCTAAAGGTTCCTTCTCAGACATAAACCAAGAAGTGCAATACTCTGGACTGGCAATGGCTGTGAAAATAGGGAAACTAGCACTCTGTAACTGGAATATCTCTGCACACAGAAAACTCTTACAAATTGCTCTATAACTCTCATAAATCATGAAAGTAACCCTTCTGTGTGAATGATCTATGTACTTATAACGAAGGCGATAGTCTCTGAAGCAATGGTTACTTAGTTTGGACCCATCGGCAGCATTTATTGCATGGACAAGACAACACCCGTCATTTCTATCCTCATTAATTGCTAAAAATCCGATCAAATTTCCTTTGAAAATTGTGCACAGGCGCCGGTCTCGACCAAGATTTACCAAATTTGGGAAAATCACTCTACTATTTCCAAATCTAGGGCAACGGATAGCTATCATATCTGGATTAAATGCTTGGCAGAAGGCGACGTGACTGGCCCTCTGTCCCTTTCCAAAATCATCTATGTGGCACGGGGATCATCGCATTGCTGTGATGTCACACCGCATCGTCCTGAACCAAAATTTTCACGCCAAGTTGTTGAAAATCGGCAACGTTCAAAACTTGCACAAAATAAACACATTTTTTTGTTTGTTTTTAGTGTAGACTAGTTATAGGTGTGATGCCTCCTTTCAACTACACTGGACATCTTCTCAATTAGTTCCCTGCATTAGGATTGGGAGGTGGAGTGTCTATCACTATAAATCTTAAGCCTACTGCCATTAATCAAGGTAGGAACAAGCTCCCCATTCAATTTACTAAGTTGAACGGCACCTCCTTCTGTAACTTGTTGAATCTGATATGGCCCCAACCAATGCATCTTGAACTTCCCTAGAAAATTAACAAACTTGCTGTCATAAAGGAGCACTAGGTCTCCTGTCTGAAAAATATTTCTCTTGATGTGCTTGTCATGCCAAGCGTTTTCTCGTGCCTTCTGCACTTTTTGATGAAATCCTGCGATGAATCTATCTTCTTCTAAGGCAAGCAGCTGCGCTAATATGTGATTCATTGTATCTGCATCAGCCATCTCGGTTATTTGAGCAATTCTTAAACTGGGAATAATATATTCCATAGGAATAATAGCCTCTTGTCCATACACCAAGCTGAAAGGTGTGTGTCCTGTTGGTTAAAATTAATGTTACTTAATTCACCTTGATTTAATTGTCAACCGGAGGACGTAAACTTTGAGCTGCTACACTATATGTGCAGGCAAGGTAGTTTTAATGCTCGTGGTGATAGGAATTCTAGTCTACTTTCAAACGAAAATGAAATAGATGAAACTATCGCTATCCTGGATGACCTATACTAAGGACTCCCAGGTCTGTTATAAAGAAACAGAAATCAATTTGCCTACAGCAACCTATAGCAAGATGTAACTATAGTAATCTTTGAAGCAGCCCTAATCTTTCAAAGAAATCCTAACTACAGAAAGGTTTCAAAACAATATTAAACTATAGTACGATGATAGAACAACCTGCTAAGAAATTAAACAAATCCCTTGAACTACAGCAATCTCTTAAAGTAATTGACAGTCTCTACAGCAATCTTAAGCTATAGTAACTAAGGTTTACTTTCAAAACAATCAGCCTGCTAAGGGAATAATTTATCTGTCAAATGCATATGCTCAATCGATCTCAATTAACCTTGTTTCATATCTAAACTCCAACTATTAACTCTACCAAGTCTAATACTTAAATCCACACAAACACTTCTAGAATCATTGCTGAAGTAAAACCTATGACCTCTTGACTTTGAATTGTCAATACACAGCCTATCAAAAGAAAGCTTGGCTTGCTATTGTTGTCCCAATATACTCTGCTTATGATTTGTGCATACAAATGCACATAAGAGAATGCCAAATTTATTCAGATAATGTTCATCAATAGATGTTAGAACTGTGTAAGAAACATTCACTGGTTCTGGTCGGTATATGCATACTGTGAAATTAACGTTGATTCGAGGAAGCAGTATTATAAACTAGGGTTCCTTTCCAAACTCATTCAATATCAAATAGCACAGTTTCAGCTCCTATTTAATCATTCACTCGAAAGACTATTTAACAAACCCTAGATGCTCTGTGAATATTCGAACTTTCTGCTACTGCAATTCCTTTTGAATCCACACTCTACAATGCAAGAATACCCTATAGTTTTGCAAGTTCAACAATTGAAAGAATGGCGCTATTCACCAGTTACTCTAACACTACAACAAAAGGAGATATAAGGTTCAATCTATTCTCTTCAGCAAATCGATTCTTCAACAACTAAAGTCGAGTTCATTACCCAGTTTGCCAATACCACAATCATCAATAAACGATTCACACTGGAAATCAAAAGGGAAATTTAAATACACACCATTCCTCAATATATTCTATAGTCTAGGTCAAATGCATGTGATATTAACCAATAATCTGCAAACATTCATTCTATTTCCACTCACAGATAAGAAAAACCATCAATATTCCATAAAACACTGTCAAAAGAAGAAAACGTTACATCCACTATTGTAAAATGCACAATACTAAAATACCAAGGATTGGTGTTGAAGGGGGCCCTACCCTCAACGCCTTCCAGTCTTAAGTCAAAACTTTAAAGGAGATAAACTCTGGTTATATTGATGAAATAAAGTGTTACAATCTTCTCTGAGTATCCTCTTTACTTAGGGTTTCAAACATCATTTTATACTGAAAATACAGAGTAAAATCGACCTTGAAACAAGGATCGATATAGCTAAAAACCCTACAACTATCTCGCCATGTCTGATCCAAAGATGGGAGCTCATATCCCTTGAAATCCACACAATACTAAAGAGGGAAAACAACAGCTCCTCAACACAGGACATCCCTTAAAACAGCACCTGAAAAGTCTGCATAGATATCTGGAAGGCGATGGAAGTTCAAGAGACATCCCAAATGTGGACAAAATCCCCAAATCGCAGGTTCAGCTAGCATAAATCGCCCTTGGAGTGTCAAGACCACTGCACGAAGGAAACAACGACCCATAAATTGACCAAATATCTAAATGGAGGTTTAAAAGCCCAATTTTATACATAAAACAAGGTAAATTAAGAAATAAATAATTACAAAATCACTCACCAAAACTTATCAACGTTGGTCTCCACAAAAGCATAACCATGTACAAATCAACATTAATAAAACTAACTATTATGTGGTTTCATAAGATTTAGGCTAGAAAATGTTGTAGTGGACAGTCAAAATAGGAGACCAACATCTCCCCCAACCCAAATATCTTGCAGGTCCCTATGCAAGAAAGTCTCATACAAACAAAATTTGAAACTCAAAGTAAATGATCAATCCAGTCGTTGTTATTCCATTAGAATCAAAAGACATCTTTTACATAGCATCCAATACTATGCAATCAGCAATCAATAGGAAACAGGCAGATCAACACAATAATAGCAGCAAAGATAATAAAAAAACAAAACAATCTGCAACATCCAAGATAGAATTAAAGTCTGATCTTGCAGACTTTACTCATCATTCCTACATTTAGCAAGTCAGATATGCTGATGAACATCTGTGGTGATCAACAATCAAGTGTTCCAGGAGCAAAACTTGCTAACAGAAGGACTCGATCCAAAACAAATCATGAGAAAAAACACATAAAGATGATGGCATAAAGCTGAAAAACTCAGCATCTAAAATAGAACAAAGTGGCCCTCATTAATGGCCTTGCCATCCAAAAGCTCAGAGAAATAACCATGACCCAAATCCAAATTCAGGGCCTTCTTAGAAAGTCCATCTGCTAGAGAATTATGCTCCTGGAAAACATGCTTGAAGATCACCTGAGGGGCCATGTAGATCAAATATCTTATATCTTTGCGCCAATGCATCGGAGAAGGAACATCAAGTGCCAACAATCAATTGAGCCATGAAATAACTATCAAGGAGTCTCCATAAATTAGCTGAATTGTGATAGCTAACCTCATAACACTTAAAAACCCCAATTGCAATAAAACAAGGTTATGATTTTTATTAAAGGTTGCCAATCAATAATAAAGGATAAAATATTGTCCAAGTTAACACCATAAAAGGAAAACTGTGATGTATCAATTAAATGAATGCCAAAGTTATTATGGTAGGTTATAGCTCATCGATATTTGTAGTAATGGAAAAAGCATTTAATTGTAACCATAATCCTTAATATATAACAATTAATACTTACCCAATCATGCTATGTGCATTACCTTTATCAGCGTTTCTTACCTTCTCCATGTAACATGTCAATTTGCAAATTTTTTATTCCGGCACTTCATCCAGTACTTCAGAAAATTTAAAATACAGCAGTGCTTTCAGGTTGATAAAGATAAATAAAAATTACCATCATAGTAGTAATTACCAGCATCTTGAGTAGCAGCTGTGCTATTCAAGTAAATGCACTCACACAGTGATGTTAAACCATTAAATTTCCCAATATGCACCACTCAAATGAGTTAATAAACAAGTAAACTGGATTAAAATTTGTTTGACACCCAATAGTTCATGGCATAATTACCTCATTTCCAGCTTGCTGCTACACCTGATTACACAAGAAACCAAAATGTGTCATGAAATCAATTTCTATTAACAGTACAAAACAAACAATCGGAATGCAAACTTCAATCAATCACCCTTACTCCTATGTAACTACAATGCTCAAACAATCGTAAATACAAACTTCATTCTTGTCATTCATACAGAACTGTTTCCACCAGGACATAGGCCACAAGACAAGAGGAATGCTCACAGAAGCTAATGGGGTGCTGGTCCACGTTGACTCAGCTTCACACAGGACAGTTTGAGTAGTGCAACCAACAATACTAAAATCTCAGCTATGTTCAGGACTCGGAAAATATCAGGCATAAACCCTTTTTTCATAAGAATCAGGTAACCCAAAATGCAAAATAGCTGGAGATGATTATCAACTGGCTATCAATTGACTTTTTCAAGGAGTTTATTTAAATTTTATTTAAGCACCCTTATGGCCTCTCTTTTACCTTTACATAGGTACATTGTTCATACAGACAGGTATAGATGAGGCTATTAAAGGAGATATTAGAGTCAGAACCCACTGCCAGCGAGCCCGTTCAGTACTCTGGTGGGGTAACTGTAACATCTAAGAAGCTTCTTCCCCAGGCAGATACCCCATTGCCAACAGGCATGTTCAGCACCCTAATGGGTTTGCCTGTTTATACCACAGGTCGGTACCTGCTGCCAGCGGACCTGTTCAGTATCCCGGCGGGTTAACCTCTTGCACCTATTTTCTATCAGAGGCCCTTGTCCCAATTTCATCTTAAAGATAAATTTTATGATTTGCTCAAGCATAGATGAGTGGGGGAGCTGCTCTGAAAACCATCTAGGAGTGGGATGGTACCAGAATTGGAAGAGTATTCTTTGTACATGCCTGTAAAAATTTGCCCAGATGAACAACTAACCTTTGCAACTGTAGAAAGTGAGAGTCATAAAGTGGCTGCACAACAATGTATATATATGTATTTGATATTATAGAAGCCAATAGATAATAACCCCCAGACTTCCCAATCTTGGATACCTTTTTCCAAAATAGTGCCTGAAGTAAAAATAATTTAATGCCCATAGCTGTTACTAAAAACAATTCCCTCGCTCTATCTAGTGTGAAACCAAGTCAAATGGTCCTAGTAACCCATAAGTTCATAAGCAAAAACCACTTTGGAAGTTTAATTTACTGATGTAGGCAATGTCTGGTGGATAAGTACTCATATGAATAACAAGGACAGTTCTGAAAAACCTAACAGCACACATATATTTACCTGATACAGACATTCTAATTACCAGTGCAACTCAGAAATTACCAAATTAACACAGTCCTTTGCAAAAACAATCAATGGCTGAAAAATAGAAATAATAACAAAAGACTTCCCTGTTATTTTCAAACATCCTGAGCCTGAAAAGAATATCTGCATCCTTCAAAAAGAAACCTAATAAAACAATCCCTGTACATATATACAAAACAATTTCATTGAATGTTACTGTGAGGAAGTGGGAGATGAAGAAGTCATTCCTTCACCTACCATCTCTAGCTCAGATTGCTGACTCATGGTATGAATGAACTCTTTCTTAGAAATGGGTTTTTGATATACCTTTAACCGATGTCCATTTACCACAAAAGTAGTTTGTTCTTCATCAATTGTCTTTATTTTGACAGAACCATTATCAAAAACAGTCACAATCTCATATGGTCCCATCCATCTGGTGGTAAGCTTACCTTTGAAATGTTTGAATCGTGAGTCAAACAACAGTGCCCAATCACCTTCCTCAAAATTCTTCTTCTTCAAGAATTTATCATGCCACTTGGTCCGCTGATTCTGTATTAAAACAGTTCGTTGGACAGCATCTTGTCTGATTTCATCTAGCTCGTTTAATTGCATCAGCCTCTGCTCCTGCGCTTCATCTAAATCCAGGCTCAACTGTGCAGCAGTACGAAAAGTCTTCACCTGAAATTCTATAGGAAGCAGAACCTGTTTCGCATAAACAAGCTGATATGGGGTATACCCCATGGTATTTCTCCATGTAGTTCTATATGACCACAGTGCCTCTGATAACCTGTCTGCCCAATCTTTGTGATGCAGCTGTACAGTCTTAGTTAGAATGGATTCTAACACCTTATTTGTTGACTCCACCTGCCCATTTGCTTGGGGGTGGTAAGGAGAAGATTTATAGTGCTTAATCCCATACTGTTCTGTAAGTGCCTTCATTTATTTTGAGACAAACTGTGCTCCATTGTCAGTCACAATTTCACGAGGAATGCCAAAGCAAGTAAAGATTTCCTCGTAAATAAACTCTATGACTGATTTCTCAGTGGCCCTCAATAGAGCTTTTGCCTCAACCCATTTAGTCACATAGTCAGTGCAGACTAAAATGTATCGCTTTTTCCTTGACATTGGTGAGATTGGCCCAACAAAGTCCAATCCCCATTTCTCAAAAGGTTCAATTTGTACCTGGGCTTGTAAAGGCATTTGATCTGCAGCAGTGGATCTCCCCATTCTTTGACAGCTGTCACAGCCCTGTACATATTTTTCAGCATCTTTAAAGATTGTAGGCCAATAATACCCTTGATGCAATACCTTATATGATGTGCGTTTATCTAAAAAATGTCCTCCACAGGGCCCATAATGACAGGCTTGAAGGATGTCATACATCTCATCCTCCCTCACACACCTTCTGATAATCAGATCTAGACTGGTTCGAAAGAGATCATTACCTACCCATGAGTAGTTAGCACTTTGCTATATAATTCTTCATTTTTCGTAAGATGACATATGAGCAGGTATTTTCCCTGTAACCAAATAATTAGCTATATCTGCAAACTAGGGTGTTTTAATAGAAACAGCAAATAAATGTTCATCAAGGAATGTATCATCTACAGGGACATTATCATTAGCATGAGTCAATATGGAGAGGAAATCTGCAACCAGATTTTCCTTCCCTGGTTTGTCAACTATGGTAATGTTAAATTCCTGTAGCAGAAGCAACCATCTAGTAATTCTGCCACTAGTGATAGGTTTATTCATTAAAAATCTGATGGCAGAATGATCAGTATGAACAAATACATCATAACCAGTAATATAATGCTGGAATTTATTGATGGCATGCACAACTGCTAGAAACTCTTTTTCAGTTACTGTATAGTTTAGTTCTGCAGGTGTCAAATTTTTAATGATGAAATAAATGGCATAGTAAGACTGGTTTCTTTCTATCCCAGCACTCCCCCTAGGGCAGTGTCTGAAGCATCAGTTTGTATGTGGAAAGGAAAGGACCAATTTGGCCCCCACAAAACTGGTGTTGACGACAATTCTGATTTTAAGGTGTCAAAGGCTGTCTAACAGTGTTGATCCCAGCAAAAGCCACTGTCTTTGGCCAATAATTTGAACAATGGGGCTGCTATCTTTGTAAAATTAGCAATGAACCTACGATAGTACCCCGCATGTCCCAGAAAACTTCTGACTTCTTTTTGTGTAGCTGGTGGAGATAGACTAGTAATGATTTCAATTTTTGCTGGGTCCACCTTAATGCCTTCTGATGAAATGTGGTGCCCTAAAACAATACCCTCAGTTAACATCATCTTACACTTTTCATGGCTTAAAGAAATATTTGTTTCTTGGCACCTAATTAAAACTTTCTCCAGGTTGTCTAAGGCTTCCTTGAAATCATTACCATAGACCGTAAAGTCATCCATATATATTTCCACACAGTCATGGACTAAATCAGCCAGAATACCTAACACTGCCCTCTGGAAAGTGGCAGGAGCGTTACACAGTCCAAATGGTAGTACCTTGTAAGCATAAGTTCCCCATGGGCAGGGGAAAGTGGTTTTTTCTTGATCCTCTGGGGCTATTCTTATCTGGTTATACCCACTGTATCCATCCAGAAAAGAAAAATATTGTTTTCCTGACAAGGTATCCAAAAATTGATCTATGAAAGGAAGAGGGAAGTAATCTCTAAGAGTTGCTTTATTTAATTCACGAAAATCAACACATATTCTCCACTTACCTCCCTTCTTCGGAACAATCAACAATGGAGATACCCATTTGCTATCAGAGATGGGATAGATGAAATATGCATCCAGCAATTTCTGTAATTCATCTTTCACAATGTCTTTAAGCGCAGGATTCATTCTTCTCTGTGGCTGCCTTACTGGTCTAATATTTTCCTGCGTATAGATGTGATGAATGCATGTGTTGGGGTGAATGCCTTTCATGTCTCTATAGATCCAAGCAAATGCCCCAGACTGTGCTTTAAGTAAATTAACTAACTGATTTTGCTAGTCTTGTAACAAATTTGCATTAATAAACAAAGACCTCCCTGGGCTAATATCTATTGGTATAGTTGAGGCTCCAACCTTCTCATCTATGAATAAAACTACTGATGATGAGATGGCTGAAGGGTAGTACTGTTCTTGAAAATCTTCTGTGAAAACATTGTCTAAGTTAGAGAAGGACTGGGGGAACTCAATACTAGTAGTGGCTGAGACAAATTGTTCTAGGATACCGTCCTCAGTCTGGTCTTCCAGCCCCCTAGTCTGACTAATGTACAGTAAGGGTTGTTCCACGTCCTAATCCCCGTAAGGAGTCTCTAGCCATAGCATGTTTTCTGATACAGGCTACGCTGGGGGATAAATAATGAGATTCTGTAGAGAGGTGCCATTAGATATAGTTAGAATGCCTTCTCTACAACCTATAAAGGCATCGGCCGTGGCTAACCAGGGCCTGCCTAATATAACAGGATGTTCCCCCATTGGATGTTTGGTTTGGAGTACCAAAAAATCCACTGGATACTCCCATGATGCTACTATGACAGTAATGTCATCTAGGGCCCCCACAGGTTTGACTGTGCTCCTATCAGCCAACTCCAAAATAGTAGGAGTAGGTCTGAGGAGATTATGTAACTGAAGTCTCTGCATGGTGGTCATAGACATGACATTAATGGAAGCCCCTAGGTCAACTAGAGTGTTTCCTATTGGAATCTTATTAATGCAAATGGTCACCACTGGGTTCCCAGGATTTGCAAATTTTGGAGGTAAGGAACAGTCTGAAATGTAGTTGGACAGCTGGCCTAAAACATGTATTGTGGGTGGGTCTTTCTGTTTTCGACCAGGTTTCTTTAAGCATAGTTCCATTACCAGTTTTGAATAGATAGGGACATCTCTAATAGCCTGCAGTAATGGAATCTTAATACAAACATTTTTCAGCTCATTCTCCAAATCAAACTGTGGACAAACCACAAGCTTCTCAATTAATAACCTTTCTGGGTAAGGAGGGCTGTTATTCACCTGTGGATGAGCAGATAATTGGGAATGAGCTCCCAGTGCTGGAGTGTTTTCTGAGGCAATCTGCACTTCTTCTTCCTCTGTAATCTCTTTTTCAGCGTTTTCTTCTCCAGTCTCCTCATGAATAATCACTGCTGGAGGGGTTTTATTTAATGTCTTCCCAGACCTTAATTGAATTTCCTGTAAAGGAGCTGAATGGATTACGTAAGTTGGGGCCATATGGATTTCAGCATTATGTACAGGCTGGGAAGGTCTGTTATTAGGGTTTGGGATAGGCTGAGCTGGCAACAACATGGGTCTAGGTGGGTTTGGGTTTTGATATTGTTGTGGAATTGGGGGTATGGGAGGAAGTGCAGGTGGTGTAAATCCAGGTAATAGCTGCTGCATATTTGGGGGCATTGGACAGTAACTAGGAGGGGTGTGTAATGGGGTTGTATGTTTTGTTCCTCCATAGGGCTATCCTTGAGGTCCCCCATATGACTGTCCTCGCCAGCCTTGCTGCCATGGTTGGGTCTGAGTTGGCTGAGAGGGCCAATTTTGCCACATTTATGGACCCCATGGCTGCTGAGATTGCTGCATAGGATAGTAATAAGTAGGGTTTGGAAAAACATGTTCTGGGTACATATTTTGGGGTCTAGGCTACCAGGGCCTTTTTGGTGCATATGATGAATCTGTAGGTTCATCATTAAGCTTGTAAAAAGCTTGCAGCTCTGGTAAAGAAGGGAAATTGTCCGTAGGGTGTGGATCAGAGCAAAGAGCATAGACTGCAATGGTATTAAGAGGGCACTCTTTCAAAGGGTGTCTCTTTCTGCATTTAGGGAAGAATATTTGTAATGCTGCCATGTCTTCTTCCTCTTGCCATTTCTTTGTTTTCAATGCATAAAATTGGGAGCTTAGGGTGCCTAAAATGTCAGTTTTGAAATTTTCTAACAAGTTCCCCAATTCAACTCTTGTAATCCCACTAGTTCCTGCTGTCCTAGAAATGCGGGAAGGGGCTTCCCTTGTGCTTTTTCCTGCCTTGGCTCTACTCCTAGAATATTTTCTGCACAGTTCAGTGATCTCCTAAAAATATTTGTGAGATACATCCCCTGATGCCATCAGGTTGAGGATTTCCACATATTCCTCCAGAATCCCTTTCAGAAAAAAAGAGTTCTGACTGCATCCTCTTGTAAGGTATTATACTTGGATTTCTGTAGTACAAAGCAGAAACGTTCTAGGAAATCCTCAAGAATCTCTTCTTCATGCTGTTGCATTTTAAAGATGTCATTTTGAGAATCTCTAGGTCCACAGTAATATCGGTATTTTCTGAGGAAAGCACTCTTCATCTCTTCCCAAGTTCGGATGGTGGACTCCCCCAGACTCATAAACCACCTAAGTGCAGCATCTTTAAGGGTGGTTGGAAATAGTTTTAACTTTTGTGCATCCTGTAAATAATTGTAACTCCTGCACAAGATGTCAAACTCAAAGAGAAAAGTATCTGGATCTTCAGTACTCTTCCCGTAGAAGGTAGGTAATGAATATGCCGGGATATTTTTCATGCTGACATCTCGTGCAAGATCTAGAATAGGGAAGCCAAAAGTCGTTTCAGTTCATCCGTCATGTTCTCCCTCTCCTTCCATCTGATGTCTGGTTTCCTGATCACTCATAAAAAGAGGGTTCCTAAACCAATTGATACCTAACCTGTCTCTTCTTGGGGATGGAATGAAGTCCCAATGGTTTGGCCTAGGCCAAGATTGAAGATTGAAAGGTAGATCTGTGGTAGATTCTACTTGAGAAACTACCAAATTGTGAGCGTGTCTGAAAAGAGAATTCACTCCTTCTATGTGGAGGTGAAGGTTGTTGGGTCTCTACTGAATGTAACTGTTCACTGAGTATGACCTCAGTCCCTGCTGATCTGGTCCATAATTCCACTGAATTTTGAGTGTTATTGTTTTCAGTTTCATTGCTAGTGTTCCTATCCCTAGGGTTAGTGAGGGGGGGTTTCTGTTTCCAACAAGATCAGAATGAACCTTAATGAATCTTCCCTTACTATCTCTGGGTCTCATCAAAACAATCACTGAAAATAACAAGACTTTTAATCAAAATAAATCGAAATACCTATGCCACAAAGGGGTTTGAAGGAACCTGTTATGAAATGCGCAGGTTTGTCTTACCGTCCCTTCTCCTCCAATCTGCAACAACTAGTCACACCTAAAAACTGCTGTGAAATTAGATTGCTGAAATTAAACACACCCAAACTTGCAAAAGGAAAAACACACTTGCATGAAATTAAACTGCGGAAAGTAAACACTCTTTTCAGGAAAAGTAAACACACTTACCAGAAGGAAACAACAATAATTTGGGGCAACCCACTAAAGTGGATGCGGCAGGATGTTACACCATGGGAATCCCATCATGAATTCTTCTTTGCGTCTTAATGTTTCCCCTCCACCTTCTTGTGTACTGTAAAAGGATCCTATCTACCTAAACTTCTCAGTCAACAAAAAAAAAATGAGCAAATTACCAGCTTACCTTGAAGCAACTCCCCGGAAACAGCGCCAAAATGTTGGTTAAAATTAATGTTACTTAATTCACCTTGATTTAATTGTCAACCGGAGGACGTAAACTTTGAGCTGCTACACTATATGTGCAGGCAAGGTAGTTTTAATGCTCGCGGTGATAGGAATTCTAGTCTACTTTCAAACGAAAATGAAATAGATGAAACTATCGCTATCCTGGATGACCTATACTAAGGACTCCCAGGTCTGTTATAAAGAAACATAAATCAATTTTCCTACAGCAACCTATAGCAAGATGTAACTATAGTAATCTTTGAAGCATCCCTAATATTTCAAAGAAATCCTAACTACAGCAAGGTTTCAAAACAATATTAAACTATAGTACGATGATAGAACAACCTGCTAAGAAATTAAACAAATCCCTTGAACTACATCAATCTCTTAAAGTAATTGACAGTCTCTACAGCAATCTTAAGCTATAGTAACTAAGGTTTACTTTCAAAACAATCAGCCTGCTAAGGGAATAATTTATCTGTCAAATGCATATGCTCAATCGATCTCAATTAACCTTGTTTCATATCTAAACTCCAACTATTAACTCTACCAAGTCTAATACTTAAATCCACACAAACACTTCTAGAATCATTGCTGAAGTAAAACCTATGACCTCTTGACTTTGAATTGTCAATACACAGCCTATCAAAAGAAAGCTTGGCTTGCTATTGTTGTCCCAATATACTCTGCTTATGATTTGTGCATACAAATGCACATAAGAGAATGCCAAATTTATTCAGATAATGTTCATCAATAGATGTTAGAACTGTGTAAGAAACATTCACCGGTTCTGGTCGGTATATGCATACTGTGAAATTAATGTTGATTCGAGGAAGCAGTATTATAAACTAGGGTTCCTTTCCAAACTCATTCAATATCAAACAGCACAGTTTCAGCTCCTATTTAATCATTCACTCGAAAGACTATTTAACAAACCCTAGATGCTCTGTGAATATTCGAACTTTCTACTACTGCAATTATTTTTGAATCCACACTCTACAATGCAAGAATACCCTATAGTTTTGCAAGTTCAACAATCGAAAGAATGGCGCTATTCACCAGTTACTCTAACACTACAGCAAAAGGAGATATAAGGTTCAATCTATTCTCTTCAGCAAATCTATTCTTCAACAACTAAAGTCGAGTTCATTACCCAGTTTGCCAATACCACAATCATCAATAAACGATTCACACTGGAAATCAAAAGGGAAATTTAAATACACACCATTCCTCAATCTATTCTATAGTCTAGGTCAAATGCATGTGATATTAACCAATAATCTGTAGACATTCATTCTATTTCCACTCACAGATAAGCAAAACCATCAATATTCCATAAAACACTGTCAAAAAAAGAAAACGTTACATCCACTATTGTAAAATGCACAATACTAAAATACCAAGGATTGGTGTTGAAGGGGGCCCTACCCTCAACGCCTTCCAGTCTTAAGTCAAAACTTTAAAGGAGATAAACGCTGGTTATATTGATGAAATAAAGTGTTACAATATTCTCTGAGTATCCTCCTTACTTAGGGTTTCAAACATCATTTTATACTGAAAATACAGAGTAAAATTGACCTTGAAACAAGGATCGATATAGCTAACAACCCTACAACTATCTCGGCATGTCTGATCCAAAGATGGGAGCTCATATCCCTTGAAATCCACACAATACTAAAGAGGGAAAACAACAGCTCCTCAACACAGGACATCCCATAAAACAGCACCTGAAAAGTCTGCATAGATATCTGGAAGGCGATGGAAGTTCAAGAGACATCCCAAATGTGGACAAAATCCCCAAATCGCAGGTTCAGCTAGCAGAAATCGCCCTTGGAGTGCCGAGACCACTGCACGAAGGAAACAACGACCCATAAATTGACCAAATATCTAAATGGAGGTTTAAAAGCCCAATTTTATACATAAAACAAGGTAAAGTAAGAAATAAATAATTACAAAATCACTCACCAAAACTTATCAACGTTGGTCTCCACAAAAGCATAACCATGTACAAATCAACATTAATAAAACTGACTATTATGTGGTTTCATAAGATTTAGGATAGAAAATGTTGTAGTGGATAGTCAAAATAGGAGACCAACATGTCCTATAAGTTTCTTGCATGTAGTTCTATAAGCCCATAATACAACATTAACCCTGTGTTGCACCTGCAACAATTTCCCAAAATTCTAAAAATTTTGGGACCCTCCTTTACTTTGAATAAGTTGGTTTTCTTCCTGTTTTCAGTCTGGTGACTTTTGGTCTATGGATTTTTGGAATGTTTTTTACAGCACTTTGAATTGATATTAATCGATCTGCTTTGCTCCTTTAATGCTTTAAAATGATCCCATCCTTGATCGAGCTCATCGTCATTTTTGCATATCTTTCGAAACCGTTGTGAATCGGGAGTTAAGTTTTTGACTTTCCGCCGTTGCGAGTGAGTTTCGGTTCTCTGACGTGTCGGATGGTTTTGGATTCTTCATCGGGAGTTGAGTCATTTTTTCTTCCCACCGTTGTGGAGGTTTCCTGCTTTGTATTTCACTGTTCCGGGTGGACTTTTGTTCTGTGTCGGGAGGGGAGGAGTATCTCCTTGGCCGACGTTGCGGACGGGTTATCGTTTGGTCTCCGCCGTTGCGGGCCATTTGGGGTTCTGAGGTTTCGTTTCCTCACCGATCCGTATGTATCAGAGCTCTTTACCTTCTGTTCCCTCCACCGTTGCGGGCAGGTCTGAGTTTCTATTTTCCGATGTAGAGTCTCTAGGTGGCCGATGTGAGTTACGCACGTTGTTTGTTATGCATGCCCGCCGTTGCGGAGGAGTCTGGGCTCTTGGCTTCCGATATAGGTCCCCACCGACACTCGATCTTTGTTTACGCACTCTATTTTCCATTGTAGGTGAATTGATGCCAGGGACTTTCCGCCGTTGCAGAAGGTTCGGGGTTCTAGCCGTCCGACTCAGGTTTGTTTTCGCGGCCGACTTAGAGTTCTCGCACGTGCGGCTCTTTTATATATGTGGGGGCAGGGGTTTTGGATTTTTTTTGTTGTTTTGCGCCCAAGATATCATTATCCTCACCATGCTGTCGACCTTGCGAACCTTGTGGAGCTTCGTGCTTGTACCCGCGTCCAGGTGTCGGTTGGAAGCTCAACCTTTGTCGCCTCATCAGCTGCGCATCACTGCCAGGTAGGATCTTTACCGCCCTGCCTCGTGCTTTTCAAGGTTTTATTGGGTTATTTTTTGCTGCGGTTGGGTTATTGCTAGGATTATGTCCCCGTAGTCCCTTTTTCGCTCACACACAGAGTTTTCACCCGCGGCTAGGGTTTCCATAGTCGTTTCCCCTTGCATGTTGCAACTACATTTTGAAAATTGTCGGTTGGATAGCAGCTTGCGGTTACAGGGGGGGAGTCATTTTTCCTTTATAGAGCCCGCGTAGTATCTTTTGACGTTGATCGTTTTGGTTCGCCCCGTGCACAGTGGATGAAGGCGTGGTGCAGGCGGCCGTTATGCCGCCTGCACCTGGTTTTTCCTTTGTAATAATGAGGCCCATGGAGAGGTTTTACGGTGGTTTTCTTGTGATCAAATGTTTCCTCTGCTGTTGATTTTCCCGTTTACCAGGTTTCGAACCCCAACCTCTGCCCACGCCCTCCCGCGCGGTCCGTCGTTTTTTTGGCTGTCTGAAACCCTAGGGATGTGCCGCTATATTGTTTACGATTTGGAGGTAGCATGGATGTTGGCACTGGTGGGAGCGCCATGTCCAAAAAATTGTTGTTGATGCCCGCAGTATCTAGCTGCACCGATGTAACTACTTTTCCGCGAGCCGCACAGGCTATTGCAGTCTTTATCCTTGATAAAGCCATGTCGTCGAAATATTTGAATTGTGGACAGTAACATTTGCACCTTTCGTTTAAGATTCGTACTTGTGCTTTAAGAGTTATTTTCATGAGAGAAGTGGCGTACTGTGAAATAATGTAGATTTAATGACAGCCCAATGATGATTGATCAAGTTTTAGTATCATACAGCAGAAGGACATTGCTCATTATATTGCCCAGGACTGAGTCTGTTGATGCTAGTAGTTCTGATAATCAGGGCATGCTTGGGTTGTGCATACATGCATTGGTTTCTAGGCCTGCTTTCAGTTTAAATGGCACTCTGCATATGATGTGCATATTTTGCTTCAATGTATTGCTATCTTAGGAAAATGGCATGTCACATAATGGTGTAGATTTAATGTTGTCTCAAACATAGTTGATAAGCTTGATATTATGCAATAGTGGTAGATTGTTCAGAACTGTGTATGCTTCACATAAATCAAGTCATGAAATATTGCATACTAGCTCAATTCTTCAGCCTGAAGGGCTTATGTCTTAATTTCATTACAAGTCATAATACACTTGAGAATGAATAAACTACTGCACAATGTTCGCAAATTCGAATTGCTTAATGTCATAATGTTATACATGGCAGGAAGAACTTACAATGTCCAAAAGGCAGAAAAGAAGGCCCCTATGGTCGAAGAACAATCAGCAATAGAGGTCGTCACACAGACAGAATATATATATGAGGACACCCAATGTGTCTCGGGTGTTGAGCCTAAGTATAAATGGGATGAGATATACAGATTGATTTCCCACAGGTAAGTCCCAGACATGGGTCTCGAAGAGGAGCCCATTTATGCCAACATAGAGAAATCCGCCATCATGAAGGTGGCTACCAGACCAGAGCTGTTCCCATGCTCTGATGTTATGAGATGGATCCTGCCCCACACAAATAGCAACACAATGCTTATAGGGAATGTCGAAGGTCAGGGCTATGCTGCATTTAGCCCAGGTTATGTTGTGCTGGCTTACCACCTGCCAGAGCCTCAAATATTTCTATCAAATGATTGGTTGGATAACCTTAGGATGGACTTAGTGGAAACCCTGAAGAGAATGCTCTTGCCAGGAAAGCTCTATCGACACAGAGCAACCGAGGATTATGATACAACGAGCTTAAGAGCTCCCTACATATTTGTAGCTCTGATGCTAAACAAGATCTTTGGTAGAGCCAGTGGCAGAGTCTTCAAATTTGAATGGGTCCCCATTATGTTCCATGTGGTGACCCAAGGAACAATCTTCAACTGGGCCAGCCTCGTATCAAGTAGTCTCTCTTCTTGCGTAGCTACAGCCTTGGGAGGAGGAGAAGCCCGGAAGAAATCTGAATTCTACATGAGTTCCATTTTGATAGACTACATACTATGTAACCAGCCTTTCCCCAGCCTCAAGTGTGCCTGGGACAGGGAGAGAATGCCCGTATATGCAGCTTACAAACCATTGTGGGATCATTAGTACCACAGTTATTACAGAGAAGTATGTGAGCATTTCATTATGCCACCATACACGCTTATCTTTCGGAAGGAATGTGACTACATGTCAGAAGATGCTATGCAGGTAGTAGAGGAGTATGGAGATTATTTCTTGACTGACAATGGTATGTATCTTAGAATGTATGGAGGCTCGAAGACACCTTATCTGCTGCCAAATTATGCAACGGATTATATAATCCATAAAGAGGCGGTCAGACAAGTGTTCATTGACGGAGTTGGTCATATCCTGTTCCAGCATAAGAAGGCTGCATATCCCCCTTTACCTTTCAAGTTAGGTAGCTGCAGATTCACCAATGTGAAACAAGCTGCCGAATTCATAGAAGAACTAGGGAAGTTCCATTTTGGGGAGATGCCTTTCCGACGCAATGACACTCTTGGTAAAGTGGCTGAGCACTGCAAGAAGCATAAAGTGTTCTTTGAATATTCCCATCATTATGATAAGGATGAATCTATTTTTCGGAGAGCTCCAAACATGATGGCACTCAGCAGAAGATTCAAACCAAAGAACCCCACCAAAGGTGGAAAAGGGGCAGAACAGGCCAAAGCTGAACAAGCCAGCATTGAAGAGGGAGACAAAAGGATAAGGGAGGAAGCTCAGAGGCTGGAAAATGAGGCTGCAGAGTGGCTGCAGAAGGGGGAATAAGAGAAAAGGAAAGCTACCCAGGAAGCAGCTGAACTAGAAAAAGAAGCAGCCAGAGAAACAGAAGAGGTAGCTAGGCAAGCAGCCGAAGAAGCACAGAAAAAACTAAATGAAGAGCTCCAAGGGCAGGAGGCTGAAAAGATAAAGTTAACACAACAGTCAGCCTCCGAAACACCAACAGAGCAGAGTTAGGGAGAGGAAAACCCTGAGGTGCAAATCCTTCAAGTACCTACTGCTAGCACTCATGTAACCCCTATGCTCCAAATAGTGCCTTTCGTTCAGAAGAAGGGGGAAGAAGTCCCTGATTTCAGTACCATGTATTATGACAGGGCCACTAAAAGAATAATGAGGAGGATGAAAAAGAAGGTGGAGGCAAAATATCTATCAGGGAAAATGGTCACAGATACAGCAGTCATGCTAGGGACAGACAAAGATCCTATGCTCATGATAAGAGCTGGGGTTGCACTAATTGATGCCTCCGCTGATAACATGAACAAGGTGATGATTGAATTAGAGTCAGCTAAGAAGACCACTGCTCAGCTAAAAGATAGACTGAGACAAGAAAGAGGAGAGGGTAGCAGACTTAAGAGGAAGTATGAACACGTGCTAAGGGAAATGGAATCCATAAAGGGTGAAATCCATGTCCTTCAGGTGGAGATCCAAGCCAAGGTAACAGCACAAGAGCCTCTAGAAAAGGCGCAACAAGAAGCTCAAGATCTTAAGAATGAGAATGAACAATTGAGGGCAAAGGTGGAGGACCTAGAGGTGCAGCAGACTATCATATATGAGTCCAATACTGAATACACCAAAGATCTGAAAGAGCAGCTTGCTTCTCTGACTGCTGAACTAGAGACAGCAAAGGAACAGCAAGTCGATCTGCAACCATTTAAAGAGTATATCCTAGCGCAAAATTCTAAAATGTTGCAGCTGCAGACTGCTTTGGAAGAAGAAAGATGCAACGTTCTTCAGATGGACAACAGGTTAGAGGAGATCATAGAAACTTCTTCCTATTTCATAGACAGGTCCCAAGAGGTTCTTGAGGTCTTGAACGCCAGAATGGCAAGACCAGAATATGATGCCGAGATTCCAGGAGAATTACTTGTCAAATATCATCAAACCCTCAGGAGAGATCACAGCCTAGTAGAGTTTTCCATCAGCACTGCTGAAGACTTTAAGAAGGCTGTCCGAAGGACACAGGTAGCATGCTCAGAATATTTTAAAAGGTTCCTTAATGCATACAAATACTACCAGACAGAGGCTGAGCTTAGGTTTGAAGAGCTCCCAGATCATGAGACCTTTGTGGACATATTGTAGAAAGGGCATCAAGATGCACAGGCCAGGACGCAGCAGATTCAATCCATTGATGCCATGGTACTGAAGGACGAAGTGGGCCATTCAGCCATTAGCATACAGGTTCTAGAAGACCAGCTTCGGTTGATCCCAGCAAGGATCGAGGCCATCAGGAACCAAGTTGACAAGTTTGAAATTAACATCCAATTCCTAGAACCATGCGCTTTTGAAGGCCTCACTGCTGAAGCAGCAGCGTGGAAAAAATTCTTTGAAAACCAAGCAGGATCCTCCTCATAGAGGACCAGTCAACCTTTTATTAATGTAATATTTTTTGTAAAGGTTTTGAGAAATGAAGCGTTGGGAAAGAAAAAGGTTGGGAATCCCAAAGGTCACTTTGGGCAGCCCAACCATTTTGAATTTTTGTATAAAAGTAGGAAGCATAGAAATAGAGGGGGATTTTTTCCCCAACAAGACTAGAAGGTTGTTGTAAGAAGAACTATTTCCTTTTGCAATAAAAATTACAGTTTTCCTGTTGAAAGAAGATCGGTGGGATTTCAAATGTTTTTCCATGGATAGTGGAAAGATGAACTACTTTGTTTTTCAGCATTGTATCCGTGAATCGTGAGATAATTCTAACTTATGACCTATGTCTTGTTTAAAGGATTTCTGATTTATTTTATGAAATAAACACCATGAGTAATGCATGCTTATTACGAAACAATTGGTTAGCTAGTTGTGGAAATATCTTTCATTGTTCATGCCTATAAAAGTAAATGTCAGCTATCTGTAATTGTTGTTATCATGTATGCACATCCGCATTGCTCATATTTATTAAATATAATTTGGCTCCTCGGGGATAGGTAGATAGAGATAAACATGTAGGCATATAGATAGGTAGTCATTTTAGATCATAGATGCATGTGTGATTCAATGTTGGTGAGCCTAAGACGAGAGGTAAGAGCCAAAATGAAAGTCAAGCCTACATTGGTAGAGACTTATCAAGAGGCTGAGAAGGTAGAGGCTGAAAGTGAGAGTGTAGAAGACTATCCTGACTCACTTGAAGAGAAGAACACTGTAAGAAGAATCTCACTGCTATTTAAATCTGGAGAAGATCAACCACATGATTATCATGAGATGATGAAAGTGCTTCAGAAAATGTGCAACCGAATTGTAGATCTGGAAAAGGAGAGGGACATTCAGAAAACCATTAAGCCACACTATCCAATAAAAGGAATATAACAACCAATGGCAAGTCCCACCTCCTAATTTGGCATCAATAAACATAACAGAAATAGGAGGGGATAATTTCTGTACTTTTCATCAACAACCTCATTCTGAGAAGAAGTGTCCTCAATGGTTACATTCAATGACATTGGTGATGAACAAGTTGTTGGATCCTAAATTGATTAGGGACAGTGGTGAGGAAGAAAAGGAGAAACAGATCATAAGCAAGCCAGAGGATGATACTATGTTTTCATGGAATGGTATATCACTGTTTAACATTGGAGATGACACTCCTAAATCTGAATGCACACCCATAACTAGAAAGGACAAAGTTGTCACAAGCCAAGACAATACAATGATTTCTAAGGTTAACAGTTTGCAGGAGAATGTTAAGAAACTGGACGAGGGCAAAGCGCATCAGAACAATACCCTCAACCCGAGGACAGAACCAACCACTGAGACTGTCGATCCTGTAGAAGAAAAGATAGGATTCAATGGAAAAAACTTTGATGAAACTCAAGAGCTAGCAAAGGACATACCTATTCAAAACCAACTAGGAAAAGAAGACCAAGAACCAGGTTGGAAAGAAAACCTTGACACCCCTCCTTTTCTTTTGACTCTAGAGATGTTGAATTACAATGTGCATAATTGCTTAGTAGACTCTGGAGCAACAGTAAATGTGATGCCCCTTGAGATTTGTAAAAGGATTAATGGACAGCTAGATTCCACACCTCGTGAAGTAACGCAATCAGATCGCACAGGAGTCAAGGTGGTGGGTGAAATGAAGAATGTCCTCATTCGTTTGGCTGCAAACAAAAAAATATGTCAATTTATTGACATTATGGTGGCTGATATACCAAGGGGATATGGGCTCATTCTCAACCGAGATTGGGCTGCCAGGCTGAAAGGATATTTTGCTTTAGATTGGTCTCATATGTGGTTGCCTCTCAAGGGTACCCCAAGTCATATAAAAATTCGGAGAGAACCATATATGAAGTATACTGTCACTAATTTAGGAGAAGGAAATGAGTCTGTTGATTCTATCCTGGGAAACTATCTCACTGAGCTTAAGCTAGAGCATCATACCTCAAAAGGGGCCAGTCCTATGACAGGCACTCAGCCTGAGCTCCTTCAACTCCCTCAGGCTGAAATAAATGACTGCAGGATCTTAGATATGGGTTCCATTTCAATAATAGCACAGTTGGACCATGGTTAGGAAATTCGTATCTAAATCCAGCTCATTCCTCAGTTCTTTTAATTTTATAATTTTTCAGGAATGGGCAAGTTTTTGTTTTCTTTTGTACATAAATAAATTGCTTTGTTGCTTATGTTGCTTTTTATTTTAGTGCTTTGATGTTTTCTTTCTTTCCATTACTTGCTTCGCTGCTGTTTTCTTTATAGCTTCGCTAGTTTTCCTTTTGATTTTGAATAAAGAGGCAAACTTTTGGTTGCAATGGAAGCATCAGGGTTCTTTATTAACTAAAATCTTGACTGAAAGACTGTGCTTAAAAGTATAGAATGTCTTCTAGTAACCGTATTCCTAACTGGCAGAGCATTCATTTGAAGTCTTACTTAATCCCTGTAAATAACTCAGAGGTGGAAAGGGTCTGAAGTACTATTTCGAGGCTCCATCTATTTCACATCTTAAATACCCAAGGGAGTGACAGCAAAAGACCCATGGAAAGGAAGCAGAGTGGAATAGTTTATCATATATAAATGATCCCATGCCATAAAGTACAAGAAAAGGCTGAAAGATATTAAGAGTCAAAACTCCTAAAAGAAGTAAGACATCTCAAAGTGAAACTCGAAAAAGTATTAATCTCAAAGCATTAAGTACCAAATGGCCACAAGATCCTCTCCGTCCGTGAATTGAAGTATGAAATATATCATTCACACAAAAGGACACTATGGGATAGAGGATCCTGAATTAAAATTCAATAAGAAAGGCCTACAGGAAGACTCATATCAAAAGAACTAAAGTCCTAGAAGACACAAAAGTGCAAATTGGCATGGGAATGAGGAGCAAAAGGATAATATTGTTGCCCTCTGTCACAATCCTATGGTGTCTAAGCTATAGCTGCCCAAGGGTAGGGAAAATAAACCTCATCCATTTGGCCTCAAAAGAGTTATTCAGACCTGAAATACTGCTGATGTTACCTTCTCCCGAAAAGATGGGCTTCTTCTAAGTAATTTAATGCATAAGTTGCCTTGCTTAGAAATACAGACATCTAGAAGATTTCAATTTTATTCAGACATTCTTAAGCTAGGAGAGAGAGTTAATTCAGAGATCTGGGGTTCACCAGGTAGTCGCCAATTGTTGCACCTGCAACAATTTCCCAAAATTCTAAAAATTTTGGGACCCTCCTTTACTTTGAATAAGTTGGTTTTCTTCCTGTTTTCAGTCTGGTGACTTTTGGTCTATGGATTTTTGGAATGTTTTTTACAGCACTTTGAATTGATATTAATCGATCTGCTTTGCTCCTTTAATGCTTTAAAAAGATCCCATCCTTGATCGAGCTCATCGTCGTTTTTTCATATCTTTCGAAGCCGTTTTGAATCGGGAGTTAAGTTTTTGACTTTCCGCCGTTGCGGGTGAGTTTCGGTTCTCTGACGTGTCGGATGGTTTTGGATTCTTCATCGGGAGTTGAGTCATTTGTTCTTTCCATCGTTGCGGAGGTTTCATGCTTTGTATTTCACTGTTGCAGGTGGACTTTTGTTCTGCGTTGGGAGGGGAGGAGTATCTCCTTGGCCGACGTTGCAGACGGGTTATCGTTTGGTCTCCGCCATTGCGGGCCATTTGGGGTTCTGAGGTTTCATTTCCTCACCGATCCGTGTGTATCGGAGCTCTTTACCTTCTGTTCCCTCCACCGTTGCGGGCGGGTCTGAGTTTCAGTTTTCCGATGTAGAGTCTCCGGGTGGCCGATGTGAGTTACGCACATTGTTTGTTATGCATGCCCGCCGTTGCAGAGGAGTCCAGGCTCTTGGCTTCCGATATAGGTCCCCGCCGATGCCCGATCTTTATTTATGCGCTCTATTCGCCATTGTGGGTGAATTGATGCTGGGGACTGTCCGCCGTTGCGGAAGGTCCGGGGTTCTAGCCGTCCGACTCAGGTTTGTTTTCGTGGCCGACTTAGAGCTCTCGCACGTGCGGCTCTTTTATATATGCGGGGGCAGGGGTTTTGGATTTTTTTTGTTTTTTTGCGCCCGAGTTGTCGTTATCCTCGCCGCGCTGTCGACCCTGTGAACCTTGTGGAGCTCCATGCTTGTACCCGCATCCAGGTGTCGGTTGGAAGCTCGACCGTTGTCGCCTCATCAGCTGCGCATCACTGCTAGGTAGGATCTTTACCTCCCTACCTCGTGCTTTTCAAGGTTTGATTGGGTGATTTTTGCTGCGGTTGGGGTATTGCTAGGATTATGTACCCGTAGTCCCTTTTTCGCTCGCACACGGAGTTTTCACCCGCGGCTAGGGTTTCCATAGTCGTTTCCCCTTGCATGTTGCGCCTACATTTTGAAAATTTCCGGTTGGATAGCAGTTTGTGGTTAGAGGGGGGGGAGTCGTTTTTCCTTTATAGAGCCCGCATAGTATCTTTTGACCTCGGCCATTTTGGTTCGCCCTGCGCACAGTGGATGAAGGCGCGGTGCAGGTGGTCATTATGCCCCCTGTACCTGGTTGTTCCTTTGTAATAATGAGGCCCATGGAGAGGTTTTACAGTGGTTTGCTTGTGATCGATTTGTTTCCTCTGCTGTTGATTTTCCCGTTTACCAGGTTTTGAACCCCAACCTCTGCCCATATTGTCCTGCACGGTCCGTCGTTGTTTTGGCTGTCTGAAACCCTAGGGCTGTGCCGCTATATTGTTTATGATTTGGAGGTAGCATGGATGTTGGCACTGGTGGGAGCGTCGTGTGCAAAAAATTGTTGTTGATGCCCGCAGTATCTAGCCACACCGATGTAACTACTTTTCCGCGAGCCGCACAGTCTATTGCAGTCTTTATCCTTGATAAAGCCATGTCGTCGAAATATTTGAATTGTGGACAGTTACATTTGCACCTTGCATTTAAGATTCATACTTGTGCTTTATGAGTTATTTTCATGAGAGAAGTGGCATACTGTGAAATAATGTAGATTTAATGATAGCCCAATGATGATTGATCAAGTTTTAGTATCATACAGTAGAAGGACATTGCTCATTATATTTCCCAGGACTGAGTCTGTTGATGCTAGTAGTTCTGATAATCATGACATGCTTGGGTTGTGCATACATGCATTGGTTTCTAGGCATGATTTCACTTTAAATGGCACTCTGCATATGATGTGCATATTTTGCTTCAATGTATTTCTATCTAAGGAAAATGGCATGTCACATAATGGCGTAGATTTAATGCTCTCTCAAACATAGTTAATAAGCTTGATATTATGAAACAGTGGTAGATTGTTCAGAACTGTGTATGCTTCACATAAATCAAGTCATGAAATATTGCATACTAGCTCAATTCTTCAGCCTGAAGGGCTTATGTCTTAATTTCATTACAAGTCATAATACACTTGAGAATTAATAAACTGCTACACAATGTTCGCAAATTCGAATTTCTTAATGTCATAATGTTATACATGGCAGGAAGAACTTACAATGTCCAAAAGGCAGAAAAGAAGGCCCCTATGGTCGAGGAACAATCAGCAATAGAGGTCGTCACATAGACAGAATATATATATGAGGACACCCAATGTGTCTTGGGTGTTGAGCCTGAGTATAAATGGGATGAGATATACAGATTGATTTCCCACAGGGAAGTCCCAGACATGGGTCTGGAAGAGGAGCCCATTTATGCCAACATAGAGAAATCCACCATCATGAAGGTGGCTACCAGACCAGAGTTGTTCCCATGCTATGATGTTATGAGATGGATCCTGCCCCACACAAACAGCAACACAATGCTTATAGGGAATGTCGAAGGTTAGGGCTATGCTACATTTAGCCCAGGTTATGTGGCCCTGGCTTACCACCTACCAGAGCCTCAAATCTTCCTGTCAAATGATTGGTTGGATAACCTCAGGATGGACTTAGTGAAAACCTTGAAGAGAATGCTCTTACCAGGAAAGCTCTATCAACACAGAGCAACCGAGGATTATGATACAGCGAGCTTAAGAGCTCCCTACAGATTTGTAGCTCTGATGCTAAACAGGATCTTTGGTAGAGCCAGTGGAAGACTCTTCAAATTTGAATGGGTCCCCATTATGTTCCATGTGGCGACCCAAAGAACAATCTTCAACTGGGCCAGCCTCATATCAAGTAGTCTCTCTTCTTGCGTAGTTGTAGCCTTGGGAGGAGGAGAAGCCCGGAAGAAATCTGAATTCTATATGAGTTCCATTTTGATAGACTGCATACTATGTAACCAGCCTTTCCATGGCCTCAAGTGTGCCTGGGACAGGGAGAGAATGCCCGTATATGCAGCTTACAAACCATTGTGGGATCATCAGTACCACTGTTATTACAGAGAAGCACGTGAGCTTTTCATTATGCCACTATACATGCTTATCTTCCGGAAGGAATGTGACTGCATGTCGAAAGATGCTATGCAGGTAGTAGAGGAGTATGGAGATTATTTCTTGACCGATAATGGTATGTATCTTAGAATGTATGGAGGCTCGAAGACACCTTATCTGCTGCCAAAGTATGCAACGAATTATATAATCCATAAAGAGGCGGTCAGACAAGTGTTCATTGACGGAGTTGGTCATTTCCTGTTCCAGCATAAGAAGGCTACATATGCTTCTTTACCTTTCAATTTAGGTAGCTGCAGATTCGCCAATGTGAAACAAGCTGCCGAATTCATAGAAGAACTAGGGAAGTTCCATTTTGGGGAGATGCATTTCCGACGCAATGACACTCTTGGTAAAGTGGCTGAGCACTGCAAGAAGCATAAAGTGTTCTTTGAATATTCCCATCATTATGATAAGGATGAATCTGTTTTTCGGAGAGCTCCAAACATGACGGCACTTAGCAGAAGATTCAAACCAAAGAACCCCACCAAAGGTGGAAAAGGGGCAGAGCAGGCCAAAGCTGAACAAGCCAGTGTTGAAGAGGGAGCCAAAAGGATAAGGGACGAAGCTCAGAGGCTGGAAAATGAGGCTGCAGAGTGGCTACAGACGGGGGAAGAAGAGAAAAGGAAAGCTTCCCAGGAAGAAGCTGAACTAGCAAAAGAAGCAGCCAGAGAAACAGAAGAGGCAGCTAGGCAAGCAGCCGAAGAAGCACAGAAAAAACTAAATGAAGAGCTCCAAGGGCAGGAGGCTGAAAAGATAAAGTTAGCACAACAGTCAGCCTCCGAAACACCAACAGAGCAGATTCAGGGAGAGGAAAACCCTGAGGTGAAAATCCTTCAAGTACCTACTGCTAGCACTCCTGTAACCCCTATGCTCCAAATAGTGCCTTTCGTCCAGAAGAAGGGGGAAGAAGTCCCTGATTTCAGTACCGTATATTATGACAGGGCCACTAAAATAATAATGAGGAGGACAGATAAGAAGGTGGAGGCGAAAGATCTATCAGGGAAAATGGTCACAGATACAGCAGTCATGCTAGGGACAGACAAAGATCCTATGCTCACGATAAGAGCTGGGGTTGCACTAATTGATGCCTCCATTGATAACATGAACAAGGTGATGATTGAATTAGAGTCAGCTAAGAAGACCATTGCTCAGCTAAAAGACACACGGAGACAAGAAAGAGGAGAGGGTAGCAGACTTAAGAGGAAGTATGAACACGTGCTAAGGGAAATGGAATCCACAAAGGGTGAAATCCATGTCCTTCAGGTGGAGATCCAAGCCAAGGGAATAGCACAAGAGGCTCTAGAAAAGGTGCAATAGGAAGCTCAAGATCTGAAGAATGAGAATGAACAATTGAGGGCAAACGTGGAGGACCTAGAGGCGCAGCAGACTATCATCTATGAGTCCAATACTGAATACACCAAAGATCTAAAAGAGCAGCTGGCTTCTCTGACTACTGAACTGGAGACAGCAAAGGAACAGCAAGTCAATCTGCAACCATTTAAAGAGTATATCCTAGTGCAAAAGGCTAAAATGCTACAGCTGCAGACTGCTTTGGAAGAAGAAAGATGCAACGTTCTTCAGATGGACAGCAGGTTAGAGGAGATCATAGAAAATTATTCCTATTTCGTAGACAGGTCCCAAGAGGTTCTTGAGTTCTTGAACACTAGAATGGAAAGACCAAAAGATGATGCTGAGATTCTAGGAGAACTACCAGTCAAAGATCATCAAACCCTCAGGAGATATCACAGCCTAGTAGAGTTTGCCATCAGCACCGCTGAAGACTTTAAGAAGGTTGTCCGAAGGACACAGGTAGCATGCTCAGAATATTTTAAAAGGTTCCTTAATGCATACAACCGCTGCCAGACAGAGGCTGAGCTTAGGTTTGAAGAGCTCCTAGATCATGAGACCTTTGTGGACATATTGCAGAAAGGGCATCAAGATGCAGAGGCCATGACGCAGCAGATTCAATCCATTGATGCCATGGTACTGAAGGATGAAGTGGGCCATTCAGCCATTAGCATACAGGTTCTAGAAGACCAACTTCGGTTGAGCCCAGCAAGGATCGAGGCCATTAGGAACCAAATTGACAAGTTTGAAATTAACATCCAGTTCCTAGAGCCATGCGCTTTTGAAGGCCTCGCTGCTGAAGCAGCAGCGTGGAAACAATTCTTTGAAAACCAAGCAGGATCCTCCTCATAGAGGACCGGTCAACCTTTTATTAATGTAATATTTTTTGTAAAGGTTTTGAGAAATGAAGCGTTGGGAAAGAAAAAGGTTGGGAAGCCCAAAGGTCACTTTGGGCAGCCCAACCATTTTGAATTTTTGTATAAAAGTAGGAAGCGTAGAAATAGAGGGGGCTTTTTTCCCCAGTAAGACTGGAAGGTTGTTGTAAGAAGAACTATTTCCTTTTGAAATAAAAAAATACAGTTTTCCTATTGAAAGAAGATCGGTGGGATTTCAAATGTTTTGCCATGGATAGTCAAAAGATGAACTACTTTGTTTTTCAGCATTGTATCCGTGAATCGTGAGATCGTTCTAACTTATGACCTATGTCTTGTTTAAAGGATTTCTGATTTATTTTATGAAATAACCACCATCAGTAATGCATGCTTATTACGAAACAATTGGTTAGCTAGTTGTGGAAATATCTTTCATTGTTCATGCCTGTAAAAGTAAATGTCAGCTATCTGTAATTGTTGTTATCATGTATGCACATCCGCATTGCTCATATTTATTAAATATAATTTGGCTCCCCAGGGATAGGTAGATAGAGATAAACAGGTAGGCATATAGATAGGTAGGCATTTTAGATCATAGATGCATGTGTGATTTAATGTTGGTGAGCCTAAGACGAGAGGTAAGAACCTGCGCACCACATTGTGGTTGCTCCCTGCATTCTTCACCACCCTGCATGGTTAGTTAGATTCTTACATATCATTCTTAAGTCAAAAATACAAATTCCGGTGGACCGGGCCGCAACCGGTAAATCCTTGTTGTTACTTTGACCTACGGTAGCCGGACCGTAAAAACGGACGGATTCCCTATACCAAATAGTCAACGGGCTAGTTGGGAACGTTGATTGGGGAGAATCCCTTACTGTTGTCACCTGCAAATTTCCAGGCCCCAACACCCTGAGGTCCCAATCATTTCTTTGGCTGTTACAGATCTTAGTAAGAGCATTTTCTAGAATCTTGTTAAAATCCTCCACTATACCATTAGCTTGTAGGTGGTAGGGAGTGCTCTTATGGTGTCGTATCTGAAATTCCTCCGTCAAGGCCTCAATAGTGCGATTCATAAAATGTGTGCCTTGATCACTCATCAAAATTGCTAGACATCCAAATCTACTAATGATGTTTTCAAAAATGAACTGTGCAGCTGTAGAAGCATCACAATTCCTTACGGCTTTGGCCTCTGCCGATCTGGTGAGGTATTCTGTTCCTGTGATGATGTATCTCGCACCAGATCATTTTCCTGGTGGGTTAATAGGACCCACCAAAACTATAGCCCACTTTTCAAATTCCTGCAGCGTAATCTGTGGTCGCAGCTACATTTCATCTCTCCGCGAAGGTTTTCCTACCCTCTGGCATATATCACAGCATCTGCAAAACTCCTTAGTGTCTTTGGGCAAGGTAGGCCACCATAACCCTGTAGCTAGAATTTTCTGCGCAGTCAACTTTCCTGCGAAATGAGCTCCTACGGTACCTGAATGTGCTTCTCTGATAATGGCCTCTTTCTCGTGTGGCATCACGCATCTGCACAGGACTTCATCTGGACCTAACTTATATAAATTTCCTGTGATCAAAGTGAAATCTATTGCTTTCACAACTAACTGTTTCTTCTGCTGCTTAGTAAACTCAACTGGTGCCCACCCTGTAGTGAGAAAGTGGATAATATCTTCGTAATACTCATCTACGATCTGGATAGAAAACAATTGCGTATCTGGCAAATTATCTTCTAAATTACTTGGTTCTTCTCCTGATTCTATTCGCGATAGATGGTCAGGTCCGGCATTTAATTTTCCTAGTTTTACAATAATTTCAAAATCATACTCCTGAAATAAGAGTAACCATCTACAAATCCTTCCTCCTAACATTGGCTTATTGACCAAATACTTTAAAGCAGAATGGTCAGTGAACATCTTGAATGAGGCACCCAACAGATAGTGCCTGAACTTCTGTAGAGCATACACCATAGCTAATCCTTCTCTTTCTGTAGTGGTGTAGTTATTTTCTGCAGTAGATAACTTTCTGCTGGAGTACGCGATAGGGTGATCAATACCCCCTTCTCCTGGTTGTGTTAAGACAATCCCCAGTGTGATGCCAAATGCATCCACATGTACATGAAATGGATTGTTCCAATCTGGGAATACTAAGATAGGTGTTGTAACCATCTTCTCTTTAAGCGTGTCTAAACTTTGCTGGCATTCCTCATTCCATAGGAATTTCACGTCTTTCTTTAACAGCTTTTCCATAGGTGCTGTGATCTTTGCATAGCCTTTGATGAATTTTCTATAGTAGCCGATATGACCAAGCACTGTCCTCAATTGCTTGACTGAGTTGGGTGCTGGAAGATTTACAATGATGGCAATCTTTGTAGGATCTACCATCAAGCCTTGTCTACAAACAATATGATCCAACAAAATACCAAATGGTGCATAGAATATACATTTCTTCAAGTTAAGAGAAATATGATATTGCCTACATTTCTCTAACATGAGCCTTAAGTCTCCTATATGCTTTTCGATTAATCCAAATACAGTCCAATCATCAAAATAGACTTCTAAGAATTTATGGATGTACTCCTCAAATACAGTAACTACTACTCTAGAAAAGATAGCTGGTGCATTTTTAAGACCAAAGGGCATTACCGTATACTAGAATGAGCCCCATTCTGTCGCAAAGGTGGTCTTATGTCGATCCTTTGGATGGATTATTATCTGGTGATAGCCTGAAAAGCCATCAGTGAATGAATAGATCTCTTGTCCTCCCACATTGTCTAAAAATTCATCAGTGAAAGGTGTCGGAAATGGGTCATGAAGTGATGCATCGTTGAGTTTGCGCAAATCGACACAAATCCTGATTTCTCCTTTAGTTTTCTTTTCCTGCACAACCATGGGACTAACCCATTCGCTCTCTTATACTGGTTCAATAATGCCTACTGCTAGCATCTTATCAATCTCATCTTTAACTTTTTATTTATAACGAGGATTTAATCTGTATGGAAGCTGCTTAACCGACCTAGAATCCTCTTTCAAAGGTATCCGCATGACTCCCAAATCTCCTACTATTCCCTTCATCTCTATGAACTTAGTGGGAAATAAGTCCTGATAGTCATGTAATAGATCTGTGATGTGTCCTACTATTCTCCCAATAGTCTCCAATAGAGGCAAACTTTGGTTCTATTTCTGTGCCAATATTGATCTTTTTAATCTTAATAGCCTCTGTGATAGATGGAATCTCTAGATTTGGTCCATCAAATTCATGAGTCCGTTCAGACTCTGGAATGTTGATACTACGAGGATTCTCATCCTCGTCACCTGGCTCTTCTGCGAAGTTGTAACACTCTAGCGCATGTTCTAACTGGATGGCCCAATTAGGCTGAGTATACATTGGTAGGGTACAATATTCAAATATATTAGTATTTATAATATCTAGAGCCTGATCAATGCTTGGCTACTCAGATTCAAAAGTGAAAGTGAGTAGAAAGCTATCTATCATAACTGGCCACGTAATCGTTCCTCTGTGCAACTCCATCTCAGTGTACCAGTTCCTTGGGACTTTGTCTAAAGTGTGAATGAATAGGTGAACCCATTCATCCTCTGGAATGTCCAACCAACTTTGTTCACAAATATTAATATGTGACCTGGGGTCACTTTCTCCTGTATATTTATGCTGTAAAGGCTCCTTGTTATTAGAGAATCTGATCGCCATCAGTCTCTTAAAATCATCCCATGATGCGATATTTTCTTTATGTGCATGCCACCATCTTGCAGGTGTGGCTTTGAATGCAAGGTATATAGCTGCCATCCTCTTCTCATGAGGAATTTCCTGCTCAAACTATTGTAAAAATTCATTGACATCTGCTAATCCATGAAATGAAGGAATATCCTTAACCTCTGCGCCAATCCATCACAGTGACTTAGTCATAAATGCACATCTGCGAGCTGAGACTTCGTAAAGTCTATTCTGCCAATTTTCTAAGCCAACATCTGAATCTGATGCGCATGAGCTTTCGTGTCACCAACTAATATTTCCTTCTGCGGTGGGGTTGATATAATCACTATGGTTAGCATTCATCTGATAGAGGCTTTCCATATTACACACCTCTTCCTCTGCTCTGATAGGTTCAATATAACGAGGACCCTGGAAAGGATCCAACGGTGCAATGACTCGAATCTGATTATCCTCAAAGGTCATTTGTATTTTCTTTAAATCGATAACAGCCATGTTATCAATTGCCCAATAAATACCTAGTAAAGTTGGATATGGTATGTTATCGCCAATGATTTCTATGACTTCAAAGTCTGCAAAGCTACGAACTCCATCAATATCAACTGGTACTTGCGGTAATCGACCCAGTGGTGATACCCTCTACTGATTGGCTAGTCGCAGATGGATAGGTGATCTGGATAACTTAGGGCTACCCATCTGTTCCCATCTCTGCTTAGTCAGAACATTTACCTCTGATCCTAAATCTAGGATTACCTCATCCATTTCAAACTCTCCAATTTGCGCTGTGATTCTCATTTCTCTTCTTGTTCTTGTATGGGTCATAATATTATGAACAACACGCTATGTACTGCTCATGGAAGAAGGCTGCTGATACTGGTCTATGATGCGCTAAAGCTCTCCGATAGCTTTCTCATTTCTGACGAGTTTCAAACAGCTCTGCAGGAAGGATTGGACACTTCCTGTCAACTCATCTTCTTCGCACCTTCCCGATGTGGTAGCCTGCGATGTTTGCACAGGACTAACGCCACAATGTTGTTACTGCGGTACGCCCCTACAAGGCAATACCTGCGATCCTGATGGTGTAGGTTCGGTAAATAAATTTTTAGCTTGCTGAAACGTTTCTTTGTTCTTCTGCAGGTCAAGTGGTGTTGATTTATCAGTGGCTTTACGCACCCACTCCAGACCTGTATTCTTTTCGGCATCCTGTGATGTCCTACTAGTAGAAGCACCGCTGTGAGTCACAATATTGAATCTTGGTTCTGGTTCTTTCTGCTCAGTAGCAATAAGATGAATATTCTGGTTTACTACTGGCTTCGGGTCCCTAATCTTGGCTATCAAGATAGGACATTCTTCTATAGTATGATCATAGGACTTGCAATATTTACATTTCATAGTAGGGTTCTGACAATCCCTAGCATAATTTCCTATGGCTCCACAGTTGTAAAAAATAATCGGTCCATGGCCACGGCCAAAGCCTCCACCACGGCCTCGTCCTATGAATCCTCCACCACAGCCATCATGAGATGGTTCATGCTGTAGTCCTGCTGCTGGACCTGATGTCCTTGACTGGACTCTGTAGAGTTTATGTTTTCTCTCTATCATGAGATCATAAGCTCTGCAATTATTTTTTTCATGTCCTACTGACTTACAGAAGTTACAGTATAAGTTCTTAGGAGTTTGTACATACTTCTAAAGTAAAGGGCATTCCTGTGGTCTATGTCCTCTTGTTCTACAGATTTCACACCATGGCCCTTCATTCTATACTAAGGGCTTAGGAGCTCCACTTGCTAGATACTCAACAAATAATGGACAGTTATATTTAGTATGGCCATGTCCTTTGCACTTTGTACACCATAATTCTTGTGCAACCTCTTTTCCTTTCTTAATCTCGTGTAGCTGTAAAGTGAGATTGGCTAACTGATTATGTAAGTTTGTCATACATGTACTAGTCTCAGCTAGAGGTGAAGCCTCTAGTTTCATTTCCATCTCCAATGCTTCATCCTGCATATAGATTCTCCGTTGTATTAGTGGAAGTCTGATGTGAGGGAGCAGTGTTGCGATGAACCATTCCTTATGCTGCTCCGGCGCAAACTCAAAGCTAACTTGGTCTATAAGAGCTTTAAATTTCTGATCAAAATCCCATACTGACTCTGTGGGTAATTGTTTGATGTCTTTAAGTTCTATAATACATTGTGACTCAGACTTAGGTTTCTTAAATTCCTTAATCATGGTGGTCCTTATCTGTACGAGTGTTCTGGGCTGTGCTGATGTATACTTCATATACCATGTTAAAGCTCTTTCTCTAAATGTAGTGGCCAACTAGACAAGTTTAGTATTATTATCTTGGATCTGTTTAATGGTCCATACAACTTCACATAGGAACTAATGTTGTTCTAGGTCTTTTTCCCCTGTACCCTTAAAGGTAGGTAATTTCATATCATCCCCCATTCTGTTTCTACGTGGTGGATTCTGATTTGCTGTGTTACTACCACCTGGCGGTGTAAATGTAGTTGGTGTAGAGGTAGTATATACTGTGTGTGAACTACTAGATGGAGTTTCTGTGGGATTACTCTAAGTCCCAGCTGCTTTCTATGGATTATAATGGTGGTAAGGGATACCCCCTACTATTCTTTCTCTATTACTTTGACTCTGTTCTCTAGTACTGTCTGAACTATCTTCAAAGAAGGAAGATCTGAAATCTACTTTATATTTCTTACCGCTACGTGTACATCCAATTTCTTCAAAATCACTCTCAAACTCTTGTGACATTACACTTACTTAATTTATTCATCTAATAATATATCCAATACTCCTTTTTCATGTAATAACATCTTAAGGGACAAATTTAAAGAGTTCAAGTACTTACCACGATATCCTTTGAAGAAGTACCTCTCCACTTCGTTGAAACTCTTTCTTTGATCAACTGCAAACTCTGTAATGAAACCTTCCAACAAACTCGCAAGCCATATGTCTACTACTCGTGAAATGGGATTATCAACGCTCTTCACGGTGTGAATCAGCTCCGGTGTCTAGACAATGTTCCTTTTCTTTTTGAATATGTGCTTATCATTCAACTTTGATAACCAATCGTACAACTCATTTGCATAGGTTACAAAAAATATCATATGCAGGTCTGTGAAGATATGTTTTTGTAACCAGTCCTCTGTATTCAGTCTAGGACTCTTGTTTTCTTTTTCAGCAAATCCTCTCTCCTTAGACTCAACCCAGTGGTTAATTTATTCTTTAGTAGGATGCCAACAGAACATTAGCTCTTCAATTTTTTCAAAACCGGCAACGAAACCATTTGTTGGTCTTTCTGGGCAAACCTGGGTTTATTGTAATGTACAACAAAACCCCTAGCTCACTGGCCCTTTCGGTGACAGACTGCAGAATGGCCTGAAGTCTCACCCAAAGTGATCCTAGATGGGGTGGCTAAAGACTCACGTGTCCTCAACCAAGTTCTAGAGCATCCTACATTCTCCTTACTCTACTTAACTAGTTGAGTCTCTCTATAAGCGCTATATCTCTCTTTCGAGTAGACTCTGCTATGAGACTGACTCTTATCGCATTGTGGCTCCAAGGACGATGCGTAAACTCTCTCTTCTACTTGACTCTTTACCTGCGATATCCCACACCGCGGCTTCTCTGATGGTGTGATCTCGCCTTTCTGTGCTGCGATAGCTTTTATAGTAAGGCTCAATAGGACTCTCCAACTCCCAAGGTCCAACGAATTTCCTTCTGTTTATAGTAGCTCAGTTAACCTTCATCAAGGTGTTAAACGACTTCACTTAACCTCTACAGTATAACATGCTTAACATATATTGCACTCAACTTGCTGAACTAAATATACAGAAGTCACTTAACACTCTAACTGTTACGGTCTAAATCAAGCACCGATAAACTCATATGCAGAATACTTAACACATCCGACTCACATTTAACCTTCTACATTACTGTAAACTGAAGGATAGCATACATACATTCATTAACTGTTCACTAAGCTCATGTAATAGATAGCATATGACAAGTAAGTAAACACAATCACATGAACAGTCGCACAACACATGGATTTTACGTGGTTCACTTCCAGGGAGGAAGCTACGTCCACAGGAACTGTGTTTATATTATATCTGGAGAGAGTACACACAGTTCTGTTGCAACCTATTATGTAGCTCGAGATCTTCTGGAAAACTCTGCGTTCTCAGCTGGGATCCCTTCTCTCTTAGATCTCTTCTCTTTCTACTCTGATTTCTTCTTACAGTATATTCTTTCTCTCTCTCTCTCTCTCAATCCCTACGGATTGTTACATTCATGCTCAAGGAGTCAGCTACTGGTTACAATAAGATAACTACAGACTGAATACAGAACTAGAGCTCAACTCTTTCTCAATATCTTACAATATAGATGACTAAACAACTACCTACTGGCCAACTGGCTAATTGTCTATCTGAATTTCTGTCTAGCTAACTATCTAACCCTTCATAATACAAAATACATGCTTAAATAGGTGGCCCGAAGGTCTCACCCTGATACAAAACTGTGGGCCTTTCCCAACAGTAACCCAAAACCCTAACTGTGACAGTCAACATATATGTACTTTGAACTACCGCTTCCTATCACACCATAGCTTTCTGCAGTCTTCCATGATGTCCGACGCTGATCGTGGGTATGGGCGCCGCTTCCTCGATCGCTCCCCTTTTGTCCTTTGTCTTCAATACCTTGGACCGTTGCTCCCTTTCCTTTATGAGGGTAGCTAAGCCCTCCTGTCTTCGCCACTGCCTTAAGTACAGTGGTTGAGCTCTCTCTTCTTGGCCGTTTTAGGTACTATTTCTTAGGTAAGTGAAGGTCTTCTCAGTGAAATCCTTGGTAAAAATGTCAGCAATTTGTTCAGTGAATGGGTAATACTGCAGTGAGATCACCCTATCATGCACTAAGTCATGAATGTAATGCATGTGTATCTCTATGTGCTTTGTCCTCTACCTCTATACTGGATCAGTACATACATTGATGGCACTCTGATTATCCACCCAAATGTTGGTTGTAGAATCAATTGTGACAACAAACTACCGAAGAATTCCCTGCAATCAAACACACTCAGTTGCAGCATTGACTGTTGCCCTGTATTCGGCCTCTGCTGATGAAAGTGAGATGGTGTGTTGTTTCTTACTTGAATAGAAAATGGGACCTTCAAAAAACATGAAGACAAATCCTGATGTTTACTTTATGTCAATTGGATCACCAGCCCAATCTGAATCAGAAAATCCAGCCAGTTGAAGTGAGGAACTAGCTGTGTAGTGCACCCCGAATTTCTTAATTCCCTGCAAATACTGAGGAATTCTTTTTGCATCCCTCCAATGGAGCTCATGTGGTTGGTGCATATGTATTGCTACAGCACTCATAGCATAAGACAAATCAGTTCTTGTATGAGTGAGGTAGAGCAAGCTGCCCACTAGTTGCATGTAGAGTGTGATATCCACCATTGGGGAATTGCCAAATTTGTTCATTTTAATACCAAAAAGAAAGGGATACTTGGATGCCTTACACCCAGCCATATTAAACTTATTTATAAGGTCTGAAGCATACTGTGTCTGAATCAGCATGATTTCCTTACCATTTTTCTCAATTTCTAAGCCCAAAAATTGCCTTATCAATTCTAGGTCTCTCATAGCAAATTCACTATGCAAAGAGTTCTTAATTTGGCCAATTGAATTGGTGTAGTTACCTATAATAAGAATATCATCAAAATAAAGAACAATGACCTGAAAATTAGCATCATTTTTCTTCAAATACACATTAGGGTCTGATTTTCATCTTGTGAAGCCAATTGAAAGCAAGAAAGCGTCCATTTTTGCATACCAAGCCCTGGGGGCTTGCTTAAGTCCATATAGTGATTTTTTTCATCCTACATACCAATGAAGGATCCTCTTGGAAACCTTCATGCTGATTCATATATATCTCTTCCTATAGATCACCATGCAAGAATGCACTCTTTACATCCATGTGGTGAACTTCCCAACACTTACTAGCTGCTAGTGCAAGAACTAGTCCAATTGAGTCCATCTTTGCAACCGGTGCAAAGGTCTCTGTATAATCAAATCCATGGACTTGATAATATCCCTTAGCCACTAATATAGCCTTATTTTTTATATCATAACTATCAGCAGCAATTTTGGTCCGAAAGACCCATTCACATTGAACAACTTTCCTCCTGGGAGGAAGGGGAGCTAATTCTCATGTATTGTTCTCTTGGAGGGACTGAAGCTCATCTTCCATTGCTGGATTCCATCTTGGGTCTGTAAAATATTTCTGATATGTCTGAGGATCATAACTTATCAGCATGTAACAGTGCTCAGCAAGAGCACTATCACTTGCAAAATAATCCTTACTAGTTTGTGATCTAGTTTTCCTAGCCTCTTGAGGATTGCCTACCAATTCCCCAGCTACTTGCACAATTTTTTCATCCCATTTGGGCCTATATGGTGAGTCATATACAAAAATATCATCTTCAAAAACATTTATATCAGAATTATCATAAAAAATAGAGAATTTTTCATCACTTACATATTCGAATGGTTGAGGGGAGGAGCAATCCCCCGGTGCAAGTTCGAAATATGGAATTTGCTCTTCTTTGAATTTGACACTTCTTTCAAAAAAGGTTTTTCCAGTGGATGTGTCAAAGATATTGTACCCTTTAGTTTCCTCACCATATCCCACCATGATACACTCCTTTCTTTGTGGTTGCAAGGCTTTCCTTTTCTCTGAAGGGATTCTTGCCCATGCTTTTGTCCCGAATATCCTGAAATTTGAGACATCTGTTTGTTCACCAAACCATGCCTTGTAGGGTGTCATTCCTTTCACTGATTTGTGGAAGGATCTATTTTGAATGTGAGCATCACAACTGATGGATTTATCCCATACATTGGAATTATTTTTCCTCACTTCTATCATGCAATTTGTGATCTCTTTGAGAGATCTATTCTTCCTCTCTACCACACCATTTTGTTGTGGTGTGTAGGGAGTCGAGTGTTGCATTTGGATGCCACACCCCTCACAAATTTGTTGTAAATTCTTATTCACATATTCCTTTCCATTATCAGTCCTAAGGACTTTGATCTTCTTCCCACTCTAATTCTCTACTAGTGCTTTCCAAACCTTGAGTTGCTCAAACACCTGAGATTTCAATTTCAGAAAATACACCCAGCAAAATCGAGAGTAGTCATCAATGAATGTAAGCACATACCTAGATCCACCATATAAGAGTGTGGGTCATGGAACAATCAAATCTTACTGCACCAACCCAAGTGGTTTTTTTTCTCTCCTTGCCTTCCCCTTCTTGTAGCTCTGCTCAGGTTGCTTCCCAATCACACGTCCAATACATGCTCCAGTAGATGGCTAAATTTGTGAAACACCTTCCACCATTCCTTCTTTGTGCATTGTTTGGATATATCTGTAATTAATGTGGCCAAATATCTCATGCCATAGTTTGGAAACCTCATTGGCATGTGAGTGAAGTGCTTGATCACGGGAAGTATGGAGGAAATTAGAGAATTTGTACATTCTCTCATGATGATCAGCATACCCAACTGTAACAACTTGGTCTGTTGAGATTTCAGAAATCTCTACAGATTCAGGAGTAAATATTACCCTCTTTGGCTCTCCTATATGGGTCATCTCATAGACTAACAACAAAATTGCTGCAAGGTATGGTACATACAGTAAATCACTGAAGAACCCATGGTCTAAATCAATTCTACCAATCCCTCTAGTCTGGAGTTCAGAATCATCTCCCATTCGAACTGCTGGGCTAACATTTGAACTCATGGAGGAGAAGAATTATGTCCTATATACCATATGCCAAGAAGTAGCTGAATCAGTAATAAAGGATGAATAGTTAGAAGTACTTCCTAGCAATGCATGACATTTCTCCTTTCCTTCACTTGAACTGGAGTTGCCATCTTTCTTCCTTGCACTGTCAGGAACTGGAATGTTGTTCTTTTCCAACAGCTGCACCATGATTTCTATGGTTTTTTTCATGCATGAGCTCTCTAGATGCCATCCCTTGTGGCAATAAGTGCATTTGACCTTCTCTTTTCCTTTATTCTTCCTTTATTTGGGTGGATTCATACCTCCCTCACTAGATTTGGATTTTTCTGATTTCTTTTTGTCTGGTAACTTCGAATTCTTGGACTTGGGCATACCCTTTGCTGAATTAAAAACCCCCACTGCTAGTGCTTAATCTTTGGTCTTTATGGAACCCATTTGGACCAATTTGTACTGCTCTTGAGTGAGTGAATCCATGAAGTTTTCTAGGCTTTTCATTTGTCGGTTTTGAAGGGTGAGTTTTCCTGAGTGAATGTGCTCACAAAGACTGAGAACTCTTGCCCAAACTTCGAAAGTATAGACAAGATTAGTTGATATTCCTTCTTCTCGATCCCACATTGTTTTAACTACAATACAAGTGATTTGAACTTGTTGAAGAAGTACTATTTGTATCATAGTGCACTGGGCTCAATCTTATCATCTCATTCTCAAGATGGTGAACACATAGCTCGTTAGTTTTTTCCAAATAGAGACTAAAGCTTCTCCCAAACCTCCTTTGGTGATGTAAAACTGTCAAGGTGGAACAACAACTCTCTTGAGATACTAGGACACAGCAAACCATATTCTTCATCCAATTTGTTAAAATACTTGGCTTTTTCTACATCAGAATTTGGTTCCACTTCAGTGCCCATGGTAACTCTGAAAAGCCCCTTGGCTCTTAATTGAAACACCATCTCTACCTTCCATTCAAATAAGTTGAAAGCTATTAGTATGATGTGGGTAGCCTCCATTACTGGCTGCACTGATGGTGGTGAAATTGCTAACTGGTTTACACACATCAATTTGATTTTATCTGGAATTCCCTAACAAAGAAGCTCAAATCCACTAGGAAATTTGGTCTACAACTCAAAAATATCCAACCATATTTGATACCATGTGAGAAATTCGAACTATAAAGTGAGTAATTCAAACCACAGGAGAATCTAGGAGTGTTATTCAGGTTCACAAATCAAATTTGGGTGTAAGATTCAGCAAAAACCATCAAATTACAGATAAATTACAAACAATGATAGCTGGAAACAAGATAATTTTGGAATGTATAACTAGAAATTGTTATTAATAGGTTTATAAATACATAATAATAGTTTTTAATGGTTTTGGAAGCTAATTCTAAGCAAATAACCAAAAATTGACAAATTGGCATCAAACCCCCCTAGGTGAGCCAATCTCCTTCCAAATCCCTCCAAATGGCCATGAATTGCTGAAGTGGCATGGATGATGTGTTGTGGGTCAATTATTACACCTTGGAGAGTGTGACTATGGAAACGTAGGTGGTTTAGAGTCTCAATGCAACATTAATTGCACCAAATCAAGCCAAATTTGGGCAAAATCCCACTCTAGCACTCCAAGTCAACTTGTCTGTCCACATTCAATGAATGGGAGCACACTAGAAATTATGGATGTGAATATGTGGCTGTTTTACTATTCTAGAGTACCCACGTGGGTCATAGAACCTCAAATTGACATGGCATATTTCAACCTAAGCACCCCTAGTCCACCTCATAGTGTATTAAAGATTAAAAAGCAATAAAATTGACTAATTAATGTAACTAAGGTACTAATGATGCATTACTGTTCTAAAACCCTCCCTTAATCTAACAACTAATTATGCTGACAAAATTATGAAGTCCTTGGCAACAATGGCTCAAGTCACCTCAAGTACATAATCACAAATTACAATTTTTATTTGTCCATGTGAACTAAGGAAAGAAGAAAAAACTCATAAAAAAAACCTTCCCTCAAGAATGGACATGGGGCTGGACCTGAAATAATATAACAGAAAATTACCATCCCTCACTCACCTCAATCAAATATTTGAGGTAAGTGAAGGTATTCTTAGTGAAAGCCTTGGTAAAAATGTCATCAGTTTGCTCGGTGGACGGGCAATACTGCAGTGAGATCACCCTGTCATGCACTAAGCCCTGAATGTAATGCATGTGTATCTCTATGTGCTTTTTCCTCTGCCTCTGTACTGGATCAGTAGATATCTTGATGGCACTCTGATTATCCACCCAAATGTTGGTTGGAGAATCAATTGTGACACCAAACTCCTGGAGAATTCCCTGCAACCAAACACATTGAGTTGCACCATTGAGTGCTGCCCTGTATTCGGCCTCCGCTGATGAAAGTGAGATGGTGTGTTGTTTCTTACTTGAACAGAAAATTAGACCTTCAGAAAACATGAAGATAAAACCTGATGTTGACTTTATGTTAATTGGATCACTGGCCCAATCTGAATCAGAAAATCCAGCTAGATGAACTGAGGAAATAGCTGTGTAGTGTACCCCGAATTTCTTAGTTCCCTGGGCATACTGAAGAATTATTCTTGCAGCCCTCCAATGGAGCTCATGTGGCTGGTGCATATGTATTTCTACAGAACTCACAGCATAAGACAAATCAGGTCTTGTATGAGTGAGGTAGAGCAAGCTTCCCACTAGTTTCCTGTAGAGTGTGATATCCACCATTGGGGAATTGCGAAATTCATGCATTTTAATACCAGAAAGAAAGGGAGACTTGGCTTGCTTACACCCATCCATATTAAACTTCATCAGAATGTATGAATAATATTGTGGCTGACTCAACATTATGCCCTTACCATTTTTCTCAATTTCTAAGCCCAAAAATTGCCTTATCAATCCTAGGTCTGTCATAGCAAATTCACTGTGCAAAGAGTTCTTAATTTGGCCAATTGAATAGGTGCAGATACCTGTAATATGAAGATATTCAAAATAAAGAACAATGACCTACAAATTAGCATCATTTTTCTGCAAATACACATTAGGGTCTGATTTTCATCTGGTGAAGCCAATTGAAAGCAAGAAAGCATCCATTTTTCCATACCAAGCCCTGGGGGCTTGCTTGAGTCCATACAGTGATTTTTTCAGCCTACATACCAATGAAGGATCCTATTGGGAACCATTAGGCTTCTGCATATATATCTCCTCTTGTATATCACCATGCAAGAATGCACTCTTTACATCCATGTGGTGAACTTCTCAACACCTACTAGCTGCTAGTGCAAGAACTAGTCTAATTGAGTTCATCTTTGCAACTGATGTAAAGGTATATGTATAATCAAATACATGGAATTGTGAATAGCCATTAACCACTAATATAGCATTATATTTTGTATCATAACTATCAGCAGCAATTTTGGTCCAGATTACCCATTTACATTGAACAACTTTCCTCTTGGTAGGAAGGGGAACCAATTCCCGTCTATTTTTCTCTTTGAGGGACTGAAGCTCATCTTCCATTGTTGAATTCCATCTTGGTTATGTACAATATTTCTGATATTTCTAAGGATAATAACTTATCAGCATGTAATAGTTCTTAGCAAGATCACTATCACTTGCAAAAGAAGCCTTACTAGTTTGTGATCTGGTTTTCCTAGCCTCTTGAGGATTGCCTAACAATTCCCTAGTTGCTTGCACAATATTTTCATCCCATTTGGGCCTAGATGGTGAGTCATCTACATAAATATCATATTCATCAAAATTTATATCATAATTATCAGAAAAAATATAGCATGTGTCATTACTTACATATTCGAATGGTTGAGGAGACGAGCAATCCCTCGGTGCAAGTTCGAAATCTGGAATTGGCTCTTCTTCGAATTTGACACTTCTTTCAACAAAGGTTTTTCCAGAGGATGTGTCAAATATCTTGGACCCTTTAGTTTCCTCACCCTATCCCACCATGAGACACTCCTTTCTTTTTGGTTGCAATTATTTCCTTTTCTCTGAAGGGATTCTTGCCCATGCTTTTGTCCCGAATATCCTAAAATTTGAGACATCTGTTTTTTCACCAAACCATGCCTTGTAGGGTGTCATTCCTTTCACTGATTTGTGGAAGGCTCTATTTTGAATGTGAGAAGCATAGCTGATGGATTCATCCCATATCTTGGGATTAATTTTCCTCACTTCTATCATGCAAGTTGCCATCTCTTTGAGATATCTATTCTTCCTCTCTGCCACACCATTTTGTTGTGGTGTATAGGGAGTCAAGTGTTGCATTTGGATGCCACACTCCTCACAAAGTTGTTGTAGATTATTATTCACATATTCCTTTCCATTACAAGTCCTAATTACTTCGATCTTCTTCCCACTCTGATTCTCTACTAGTGCTTTCCAAACCCTGATTTGCTCAAACACCTCTGATTTCAATTTCAAAAAATACACCCAGTAAAATCGAGAGTAGTCATCAATTAATGTAAGCACATACCTAGATCCACCATATAAGGGAGTGGGTAGTGTACCAATCAAATCATATTGCACCAACCCAAGTGGTTGTATTTCTCTCCTTTCCTTCCCCTTCTCATAGCTCTGCGCAAGATGCTTCCCAATCACACATCCAATACATGCTCCAATAAATGGTTGAATTTGTGGAAGACCTTCCACCATTCCTTCTTTGTGCAATGTTTGGAGATATCTATAATTGATGTGTCCAAACCTCTCATTCCATAGTTTGGAAACCTCATTGGCATGTGAGTGAAGTGCTTGATCACAGGAATTAGGGAGGAAATTAGAGATTTTGTACATTCTCTCATGATGATCAACATACCCAACTGCAACAACTTGGTCTGTTGAGATTTCAGAAATCTCTACAGAGTCAGGAGTAAAGATTACTCTCTTTGGCTCTCCTATATGGGTCATCTGGTAGACTAACAGCAAATTTGTTCCAAGTTCTGGTACATACAGTACATCACTGAAGAACCCATGGTCTAAATCAATTCTCCCAATCCTTCTAGTCTGGAGTTCAGAATCATCTCCCATTCGAACTACTGGGATAGCATTCGAACTCATGAAGGAGAAGAATTCTCTCTTGGATACCATATTCCCAGAAGCACCTGAATCAATAATAAAGGATGAAGAGTTAGAAGCACCTACCACCAATGCATGACATTTCTCCTTGCCTTCACTTGAACTGGAGTTGCCATCTTTATTCCTTGCACTGTAAGGAACTGGAATGTTGTTCTTTTCTAGCAGCTGCCCATGGTGTCTATGGTTTTTTTCATGGATGAGATCTCTGGATGCCATCCATTGTGGCAATAAGTGCATTTGGCCTTCTCTTTTCCTTTCTTCTCCTTTTATTTGGGTTGATTCATATCTCCCTCATTGGATTTGTGTTTTTCTGATTGTTTTTTGTCTGGCAACTTCGAATTCTTCGCCTTGGGCTTGCCCTTTGCTGAATTTGAAACCCCCATTTCTAGTGCTTGATCTTTGGTCTTGATGGAACCCATTTGGACCAATTTTCCCTGCTCTTGATTGAGTGACTCCATAAATTTTTATAGGCTTGGCATTTTCCGGTTTCGAAGGATGAGTTTTCCTGAGTGAAATGTTCTCACAAAGACTGAGAGCTATGGCCCCAACTTCGAAAGTATAGACAATATCAGTTGATCCTCCTTCTTCTCAATCCCACATTGTTTTAACTACAATACAAGTGATTTGAACTTGGTGAATAAGTCTTGGATTGTATCATAGTGCACTGGGCTCAAGCTTATCATCTCATTCTCAAGCTGGTGACCACGTAGCTCATCAGTTTTGCCAAATAGAGACTTAAGATTCTTCGAAACCTCATTTGGTGATGTCAAACTGTTAAGGTGGAAAAAAAACTCTCTTGAGATGCTCAGACATAGAAAACCATATGCTTCATCCAATTTGTTAAAATACTTGTATTTTTCTACAGTAGAATTTGGTTCCACTTCAGTGCCCATGGTAACTTTGAAAAGCCCCTTGGATCTCAATTGAAACACCATCTCTTCCTTCCATTCAAATAATTTGAAAGGTGTTAGAATGATGTGGGTAGCCTCCATTACTACCTGTGCTGATGGTGGTGAAATTTTTAACTGGTTTACACACAGCAATTCGATTTTATCTGGAATTCACTAACAAAGCAGCTCAAATCCACTAGGAATTTGGTCTACAACTCAAAAATATCCAACCATCTCTGATACCATGTGAGAAATTTAAAGCATAAAGTGAGTAATTCAAACCATGGGAGAATCTAGGAGTGTTAGTGAGGTTCACAAATCAAATTTTGGTGCAAGATTCAACAAAAACCATCAAATTGCAGATAAATTACACACAATGATAGCTGGAAATAAGATAAATTTGGACTGTCTAACTATGAAATTTTTATTAATAGGTTTATAAATACATCATAATAATTTCTAATGGATTTGGAAGCCAATTGTTAGCAAATAACCCAAAATTTCCCAATTGGCATCAAACCCCCCTAGGTGGGCCAATCTCATCCCAAATATCTCCAAATGGCCATGAATTGCTGAAGTGGAATCGATGATGTGTTTTTGGTCAATTATTACACCTTATATAGTGCGGGTATAGAAAAATGGTTGGTTTAGAGTCTCAATGCAACATTAATTGCATCAAATCAAGCCAAATTTGGGCAAAATCCCACTCTAGCGCTCCAAGTCAACTTGCTTGTCCACATTCAATGAATGGGAGTGCACTATAAATTATGGATGTGCATATTTGGCTGGTTGAATATGCTGGAGTAACCATGTGGGTCGTATAACCTCAAATTGACATGTCATATGTCCACCTAAGCACCCCTAGTCCACCTCATAGTGTATTAAAGCTTAAAAAGCAATAAATTGACTAATTAGTGTAAATAAGGTACTAATGATGGATTATTGTTCTAACAAAAACCTTCAAAGTCTTTGTTTCTTGGGGTATTAATGGATTGTTGATTGAAGATGAATACTCTTTTTTATAGGAGCCACATCGCAAGATGAGCAACATTGGTTGATAAAATACCTGAAGTTTGAATGTGCAAATAACAAGTATAACTGTCAAAATCATTGTTATATTCACACGTCGTATTTTGAAGAAATTTCTAATGTTGAAAGACACAGAAGTATTTTGAATAAATGTCTGACATTGAAAGACACATGTGTATGTTGAAGGAAAGGTTTGACAATGAAAGACACAAATGTATTTTGAAGGAAAGGTCTAATATAAGATGTCAACGTATTTTGGAAGGAAGTTCTGACACAGATGTTTAAGCATAGACTCACAGACATAGATCTGATTTGTTTTGGGAAACTATTGAATGAAAATACAAAGACACAGATCAATGATTGCAACAGTTTGTGTAAATTGAAGAGAAAGACATAGATAAGAATTGTTTCAAGAAATTAGCTGACGCATATACACAAACATAAATAAGAAGAATTTAGCAGTTGTGGAATTTGAAGGAAGAACATTTTACTACACTCACATTTATTTCAGGGATGCAGGACGAAGCAAGGATCAGGGGGCTCAAAACTCCTTGCAGTGGGTTTTGGAGACCTATTAAGGTGTAGAAATATCCTTTCTGTGGGTGCAAATAACTTCATTGGATCACAATATCCTTCTAGTTGGTGTTGGAGAACAAAAGAAAGTTGTCACTTCCACATCTGGAGAGCGGAGTTCTTCTGCATATCCTATATTGAAGCTACAAATCATAGTTTACATGACAATATTTATATATGTTCAGGTTAGTGATTGGAGGTCATAATTTGGATCTTACATAGATAGAAGTTGTTGTAGGTTGGTTCCAGCAGACCGCAAGTTGTACTTGATATCAAGTGAACATATGAATGAGTGGGTTCTCATGATTAAAGACTATAATATCCCATTGATGTAACTTTTCATATACATATAGCTATACATTTGTTCTCATATATTTGTGCGGTGTTTTTTTATTGGTTGTAATTGTTTTAAATATAAAAATGCACATATTTTGGACATGGATATGCTATTATCTATTCACCCCACTTCTCTGTAATAAATTAATACCAACACCTAAGACTAAGAAACATCCTCATAGGCCTTTTCACATTAGGCCTCAACTAGCTGTATTTCTTGGATAACCTCCTGAACTTAATCATGTCATTGTTCAATTACTTTAGAGGCGTGTTTGGAAATAGCTTATCCTCCATCTCTTCAATCTTCAATCAAAAGCCAGTGATGAATTCACAAAGATGTAGTTTTTTGTCCTTTGTAACCATATCGACCACAACTACTTCTTTTAGGACTTTATTACAAGTAACTTCAATAGAATTTTCCAACATCTACTTGTCCTATCATAGCTAATCCTTTTGTTGTCAAAGCTGCATTGACTCAATTTCTAGAGCAAGAGCTTGATTTATGAATTGTTTCATTTGATCATACATGAACTGCACCCGTGCCTTAATTTATCATGGTTCCTTGTGTTGAATGTTGTACAACATGAACATCAACAAAATAGACATGTCCAAGTCAACAAATCCCATATCATGTATTGCAACATTCATTTTTTCATTTCCAAGGTTGTAAAAAACATCAAGGATCGTAGTGTAGATCTACATGAAAAAATGAGACAGTGAGGATTGACTCCAAGGTATAATAGATAATCGTGAAAATAAAATTGACATAAATTCTAACCATAAAATAAATAACTCCTAACAGTTGTAGACTAGCTTTTGGTAGCTGACAGAACTGTTAAAAAGTGCAGTCAACTCCATGCTTCAATAACAGCATGAGGTGATATTTCCTACCAACCTCACACATGTTGTTGGCACTAAGGTATTTTGGATAAATTTTGAACAATTTTTGGAAACATTTTGGTATGAACGGGGGTGTGCAATGAAATTTCCAAAGAGGGAGTGCACTCGCAAAAGAAGGAAGAACCCTGATGTAGTGGCAGAAAAGAAGGGAAGAGATAGTGGTTTCTCACATCAACCAAGGAATTGGTTAAAATATAGTTAAAGTTTTGTTTCCACTTAGTATACCACGTGGGTCATGGGATTGAATTTAAATATGTAATTGGTTGGGTAGAATATATTTATGATGGTTTTGATAATATTTTGGTGAAATAGTAATGTATTGTTGTACTACAGTGATGACCTTGTTTGTAACTAAAAGAGTTATATTTCCAGGTTGTGTGCATAGGTTTGTGATGCACTAAAAGAGGAAGAGAGATATATCAAGATGAGTGTGAAGATCTATCTGAAGTGTTTGATGTAAAAATATCAATAAATACCAAACACTTCCATGGTTTTCTCTTGTTTTGGGTTTACATGTAAAATCCATGGTGTCTTATGGTGCATTGTGAATGTTTATTGTGTGATTGTTATATTTATCTCCATAATAATGTTCAATAATAATACTAATGAACCAAGTTTGAACTAGTAACATGCTACTCCAAAATTGATGTATATGTTATGTAATATGATATTTGAATGGTGTATTTTGGAGCTCTGTTGATGGATTATTTTGCATAATAATTTCCTGTCCCATTTGCTACTGTAGAAACATGGTTCCTGCAGTACCCATAGGTACTTCAAGTGAGACTTCATTTTCTTGTAGGTGACGCTAAAAGGTCCAATATCTTGGAATTTGTTGGTTTATTGTAGTGAACCTAGGCCTATCAAAGTTTAAGCCAAGGCTTGTTGGACCTAAGGTACTTTGGTTAAATTTTGAACAAGTTTTGAAATTTTTTGATATGAACATGAGCGTGCAACAAAATGGATAAAGAGGTAGTGTGCCTACAAAAGTAGGAAGGAACCTAACGCAATTCCAAAAACAAATGAAAGAGATAGTGGTTGATCATGTTAACCAAGGAATTGGTCAGAAGATAGTTATAATTTTGTGTCCACTTAGTGGACCGCTTAGGTCATGGGATCGAATATAAATATGTAATATTTTTGGTACAATAGATTGATGATGGTTTTCATAAGATTTTGGTGAAATAGTGATGTATTGTTGTACTATGGTGATGATATTGTTTGTCACTAAAAGAGTTAGATCTACAGGCTATGTGCACAACTTTGTGATGTACTGAAAGAGGAAGAGCGATAGATCTACGAGATGAGTCCATAGATCTATCTGATGTGCTTGATTTAAAAATATCAACACTAGTACAAAATGAGAGAAAAATGACCCAAAAAAAACCAAAATTAGCATATAAAATACCTCTTTTGAGATGGCGACCACTGGTAGAAAATTAATGGCCATTTATTACGCGACAAAAAATGTGGTCATTTTTATCTTAGTCGTTAATGGATTATCTTGTGTTCATATATTTGGTTGTATACTTGATCGTTAATTTGGTCATTAATTATTGAATATTTGGTCATTAATTAACCAAATATATGACCAAATTAATAACCAAATATGGGACCACAAGATAATCTATAAATGACGAAGCTAAATATGACCCCATTTTTTGTTGTGTGATAAATGGATGCTAATTTTCCACTAGTGGTCGTTATTTTTTATATGCAAATTTTGGTTGATTTTTGGTCACTTATATCTTATTTTTGTGGTTCTCATTTATCTCCTTTTAGTGGTCATTTATATCTTTTTGGTCATTTGTAGTCATTTTATATATATATATATATAGGGAATGGAGGAATTGAACCACCTACCTCCTACATATAAGATAGGTTCTATTCCATTGAACTAGCACCCTTAAATAGAATACATTATATAATTTTACATCAATAGTTTCAGAATTTTTAACTCCTAAACTTCTTGGGTAAACATACTTGTTCTCGTTAAATATGTTCTAGAATCCATTCCAGTCTACTCGATGTCATCAGATTGGATTCCAAGAGGAATTATAGATAAGGTAAGAAGGTTGTGCTTCACTTTTCTATGAAGTGGCCATAAGGAACACTATGTAATTCCTTGGGTCATGTGGGAGAAGATAGAAATTCCAAAATCGCTCGGGGATTAGGGCTTAAAAAAATTCTTCCTTTTTTGCCTAAATCCATAGCCACTAAATGTGTATCGAGAATCCCGACTACTAGAATTTTGTTAGAATCTGTGATAATAAAAAACTATATAGTGCCAAATTCCATTTTGGATTGGGGTCACTCCCTAATTAAGAAGTTGAGTAATGCATCAACTATATGGAAAGTCATGGTAAAATCCTTTGATCTTATCAGGAATGGTCTGGCACACTGAATAGGAAATGGAAGTAGTATTCGAATTGGACTATACCCATGTCCTAGGAGCAAAGGTCATCAATATCTCTTGTTGGAAATTGTTGAAAGTATTCAGAAAATAGGGTGTATTACTCAAAACCAAGTGGTTGATCCACTTTACTACCCTATAGAGTTATGGGTGGCTATCAGCTAGGAGAATTGGACTAGAAAATGAATATACTGCATTGTGGAAAAATTATATAAACTCTCCCAAGGAAGACCATGTTCATATAAGATATAAGAGAGTCAAAGGACGAACTAGTTTGGGATAATGCTTTGAATGGAATCTAGTTTAACATGGATATTTTCAATAGGGAATTTATTTTGTGGTGGAATAAATTGTGGAAGTTGAAATTCCCTGCTAAATATCAACTACTTATGTGGTGTATTTTTCTAAGAATAATTACTACCTGGAACAACATACTAAAACATAGAACTGAAGGCCTGGGGTGTATTTCACTTTCTAAATTGGTGTTACTTGTGGATCTTGATCTTTCTGATTCAGAGATATTATTTTTTAGTCATGTTTATATCCCTTTTTTACTGTACACCCATCCCAGTGGGGGGGGGGGGGGGGGTGCATGGGGTACCTTCCCCCCTAGTTGGGGTTTTTGGGGGCATGCAAGCTCGTAGCAAGGATTCAAGGTAAAAGCCCCTGAAAGAAATATTTTGGGTTATTTTTTGGCCAACAATTTACGATCCTATGGTAGTGGGTGTCATTTCATATTTTCCCAAGAAAACTCTCGTATAAAAGGAAAGCATTGTAATATGAATGTGTATTGTATTATAGCATTGTAATATGAATGTGTATTGTATTATAGCATTGTGGAAATCATCTCTGTGATTGCGAGAGAGAGAGAGACTGTCAGAGAGTGAAGAGGAATTTTCAACAATTTTGTTGTGGGTTATGTCCCTTCATTTGCTAGATATTATAATAGTAAAAGGACTTACAATTTATGTGTGGACGTAGCCCATTTTGGCTGAACCACATTGTATTGGTGTCTCTCTTGTAATTTGTTTGTGTTTTATATTTGCATCTTATTTATTGTTATTTATATGTGGTTCTTTTTTTTTAATAATTGATATCAGATCCAAAGGTCTATGTGGTTGGTAAACTGGCAGGAAAGAAGAGTTCTCGGTTCGAGTAGGAGAAATGATGGAAGAAGGAAAGTTTAGGGTTGAGAAATATAACAAACTGAACTACTAGTAATGGAAGACGAAAATGAATGACTAGTTGTACCATATGGATCTATTACTACCATTGGGTGGAAAAGAAAAAAAATCGATGACTATGAAGGATGAACAATGGGAGGTTCTTGACAGAATGACACTTAGAACAATATGATTGTGCACGGTTTCATTAACGAATTTTAATATTTCAAAATAAAATATAAGAAAGGTCTGATGAAAGCATTGGCTAAATTATATGAAACCCCCTTGGATTCCAACAAGGTATTTCTAATGAAGAGTTTACTTAATATGAATATGTCAGAACATGGGTCTGTTGCTGACCGTTTAAAGGAATTTAATATGGTTACAAATCAACTAAGTTATGTAGGAGTGAACTTTGATGATGAGGTTAGGGCTCTTATAATCTTGTTCTCATTACCAAAAAGATGGAATGAATTGGTCATGGTTGTAAGAAACTTGGTATTTGGCTTAAAAACTCTAAAATTTGATGATGTTGTTGGTGTTATTCTTAGTGAGGAATTGTGAAGAAAAATCATATGTGAGACATTAAGTAATGCATTGACCATGGAAAGAAGAGGAAGAGAAAGGGAGAGAGGAAAGAGCCTAGGTAATCATATCAAGTATAGAAAAGGAAGATCCAAGTCCAAAATGGGAAATATAGAGTGATGGAAGTGTGGAAATAAAGTACATATGAAGAAAGACTATAGATATCCAAAGAAGAAAGGAGATGGGAAGCAGAAGACTACATAGGAATCTAATGTAGTAGGTGAGGTGTTACAAGATGCTTTGATTATTGCATTAGATAATACTAGTGATTACTGGGTAGTAGATTCAAGGGATTCATTTCATGCAACACCCCATAGGAAATATTCTCATGATTATGTTCAAGATGATTTTTGGACATGTTTTATTGGGTGATGATGAACCATGTAAAATTGTTGGACTGGATAAGGTATGGATAAAGTTAAAGAATGGAAATGAATGGTTGCTAAAATATGTAAGGTATATTCCTACTATGAAAATAAACATGATTTCAACAAGGGAGTTGGGAGATAGTGGATGTTTATCTACGTTTGGAGAAACATGGTGGAATATCACTAAAGGATCAATGGTAATAGCAAAAGGACATAATATAGGTACGTTGTATTTATTTCATCATAATATTGATTCTTCTATCTCATAGAAATAGGTATAGTGTTGTGGAATCATAGGATTGGCCACATGAGTGAGAAGGGGATGCAAATTCTCCACTCAATGAAGCTGCTTTGGGATCTTAAGCAGGTAAGAATGGAATCTGTGTGAACTGTGTTTATGGAAATAAAAAGAGAGACAAATTTCTCATGGTTAGGAAACAAAAGAGGAGTGAAAAGTTAGAGCTTGTGCATACATATGTGTGGGGACTGGATCAGGCACAATATCTTGGTGGCTCTCATTATTATGTTACTTTTATTGATGATGCAAATAGAAAAACTTGAGTTTATTGCATTAGATAGAAATATGAAGTGTTTGCTACTTTTAATAAATGGATATATTTGGTTGAGAATGAGGCGGGGAAAATATTGAAGTGTCTTAGGTCTCATAATGGAGGTGAATATTGTAGCAAGGATTTTGATAGTTACTGTTCTTACCATGGGATTCGTAGAGAGAAGATAGTCCCAGGGACAACACAAAAAAATGGTGTGCCAGAGAGGAAGAATATAACAATCATGGAGCATGCAAACTGTATGACATTGCATTCAAAGTTTCCCTTATAGTTTTGGGTTGATGTTGTAGATATTGTTTTTTACTTAATAATCACAGGGCCTTCAAGTTCTTTCGATCATGGGATTCCAGAAGAGGCACGGATAGATAAAAAGGTAAACTACTCATTTCTAATAAATTTTGGTTGTGAAGCATTTGTCCATATTAATAAATAAAATAGAACAAATATTGAGGATAAATCCAAGAATTGTACCTTTATTGGATACAAGGTCATATGATTTTGCTTGTCGTTTATGGAATTATGAAAATAACAAAATAATTATGAGTAGACATGTGGTATTCAATGAAATGGTTATGTATAAAGATAATTTGCACGGAAAGAAACGGGAAAAATAAAACACATAGTACACAATGCTTGATAAAATCAAAGAAAATGAAGTTCCAAAGGTTCCAGAAAATCAACAACAATAATAGGTACCTCAAACACCTACAAGTGTTAGAAGATATGCCAGGTTAAGTAGGCCCCCTGGACGATAATATACTTCAATGTATTATTTATTTATTAGTGATTATGGTGAACTAGAATGTTATGAAGAAGTAATGCAGGTGGAAACTAGTGAGAAGTGAGAGAAAAGTATGAATGAGGAGATGGACTCATTGGTAATAAACTAGATTTGGGATTTGATTGAGCTACCTGCAAGTAGAAGAGAATTGTACACTAAATGGGATTAGATATTGAACGAAGAAGATGTAAGAAAGAAGTGATACAAGGCTATACTTGTTGTAAAGGGGTTTAAACAAAAGAAAGGGATAGATTTTGATTAAATATTTTCTCTTTTTGTTAAAATGAATTCAATTAGAACTATTTTGAGTCTAATAGTGGTAGAATATTTTCATCTTGAATAGTTAGATGTAAAAACAACCGTTCTTCATGGGGTTTTGGGAAAAGATATTTACATGCAGCAGCCACATGGGTATGAGGTCAAAGCAAAGGATAATTTGGTTTACAAGTTGAAGAATATCTTGTATGGCTTGAAGCAAGATCCAAGGTAGTGATATTTCAAATTTGATAGGTTTATGACAGAACAAGGCTATAGTATATTTCATTATGACTACTGTGTTTATTTCAGGAGGATATATAATGGAAGATATATTATCTTCCTATTATGTGTGGATGACATGCTTGTTGCAGAGCCTGACATGCAAGATATAATTGTGCTCAAGAGGAAATTATCTAATTCATTTGCGATGAAGGATTTGGTGTTGCAAAGAAAATCTTTGGTATGAGAATAACAAAAGACATTGAAATTGCAAATTGACATTGTCTTAGGGTGAGTACATAGAAAAGGTATTGGAAATGTTTAGAATGCATAATGAAAAACCATTTAGTATAAATTTGTGTTGGGCACATGGGCAGACCCGGGTTAACGCTTTATACGTCGCACCAACAAAAGACCCACTGTGTTGGCCCTTTCGGCAACAACCTGCGCGCAGGTTGCAGTCTCACCCGAAACAGCAATGGGGTGCCGCAGAATCAGGTTTCTGCATGCAGAGAGGGGGATTACTGTACCTTAGCCTTTCTAAAACAATTATTATTCAACTTCCTGTTAACTTATCATTCATTCACATATAACTTCACAGCATAATAAACAAACCAAACTTGCATAACCCACTACAGGGAATCCACAGCGAAGCTCAGTATTAGCAGAGATCTTATATTATCAGATATATTCAGTTTAGTGCATGAAAATGACAGAAACAGAAACAACACAACAAAACCACAACACCACATATAACGTGGTTCACCCCCAGTGTAGGGGCTACGTCCACAAACTGCGTTTTATTCCTCTTTTCCTCAAAACCACAGTTTATCTGCGCACTCAGCTGCAGATTCCTTCAGCTCTTAACAGCCGCGCACACAGCAGCAGGCTTTTGTGCACACAGCTGCAGATCTTTCTTTCTTCCTTACAAAAACCCTCTGCGCACACAGCTGCAGAGGTCGTCCACACACACAGCTGGGACTTGTCCTTTCCTTACAAAACCCATCTTACTTGCCTTATCTTTCCTTACATCAAAAAGCCTAACCTATCCATTTTACATAAGCGCTTATTTATACTGTGCAGTTTCACAAAACCCTGGTCTTAAACCATGGGCACCCACAAACCCTAAACCCTGAATTTAAACCATGGGTTTATTACAAAAAGGGAGGGTTTTGACTTACCCTGACACCCCTAAGACTATTTTGACCCATAGCTCCGCTTACAAATTTCCTAACTAACCGCGGAGTTACCCAATATGGAGTATGCGCCCCAACAGGCCCCTAAGACTCACTAGTGGCCCGTCCCGGGACACTTCTGCAGCTTCTCTGATGGCCTAATTTCGCTGAGGAGACATATTATACTGCTTAATGAAGCTCTCCATGCTGCTTCCGGCTGCATACTTCTGTCCTTTGTAGCAGGGTTACTGATGAAAGCCGTCGCGACTACTTGCATCAACATCCGGCTCTCGGATGGCCGATACTTGACCATCCACGACTTTGGGGTCCCCTGGAATTGCGTGTCCCACCACATGAGGAACCTACTTGGCGTGGATCCGCGACACCAACAGTCGGCACAGGGGGATTTCTCAGAGTCATTCTGCGAGGCCTCACGCCCTTGGCTGCTCTATGTTAGAGCAGACTCCTGGCCGTCTGTGCAAATTTAGAGCAAACTCCTGCCTGTCCTTGTACTTAGCCAAGTAGAACTGTGTAAATGGAATAGTTAGAAGGTGTTGCAGACCTCTGTCCCTTACGTCCCGTACCAACATCTGAACATTACTGTTGTTCGACATAGTTCAGGATGAAATGTCACAGATGTGCTTCAGATAGAAATTACAAGTCGAAATAGCCCCTTATAAAATCCTAATGCGGAGAGTGGTATCATGGTTTAGACATGATACTAAATCTGACGACGTTCTGGGAATCTGCTCCTCAGGGCACCAGATTTTCCCCAAAATCTCATGATGATCAGTAATGAGAGCAACGCTCGTGCTAGCGCCGCCGAATTGCGGTATGTCCCATCCACCCCAGTTGTGGCACACCCTGAGACTTCGACACAACCTGACCCTGCGACCTACGACCAGCTTGTTACTTCGCATGCTGTAGACAGACTACATAGTGAAATAAGCATGTTACCTATTTAATTGGCTCTATCCCCTGTGCTGAACACCTGGCCTGTCTATGTACTTTTTTAAACGGCTCCCGTTTATCATAGAGGGGAAAAGCTCGCCATTTAACTTGGCTAACTGAACTGCACCCCCATCAGTAACTCTCTGTACTACATACGGTCCTTTCCAATGTGTTTTAAACTTTCCGGGGAACTTCATGAATCTGCTGTCATAGAGGAGCACAAGATCTCCCTGTTGAAAATGTTTCCTCTTGATGTGCCTATCGTGCCACGCTTTTTCTCGAGCTTTCTGCACCTGTTGCTGGAAGCCTGCGACAAGTCTATCCTCCTCAAGTTGTAATATCTGCTTCAGCCTTTCTGTGATTATGGCAGGGTCATCCATCTTGGTGAAAGCAGAGATCCGGAGGCTGGGAACAATATATTCCATGGGCATGATAGCTTCTTGTCCATAAACTAGTCGAAAGGGTGTATGGCCTGTCAATTTCTTGCAAGTAGTTCTGTAAGCCCTTAGTACCGCTGGAATTCGAAGATCCCAATCATTCCTGTTAGCATTACAGACCTTTGTCAATGCATGCTCAAGGATTTTGTTAAAAGCTTCGACAGTCCCATTTGCTTGTGGGTGATAGGCAGTACTCTTTTGATGATAAACTTGAAATTCTTCGGTTAATACTTCAATAGTCTTGTTCAGGAAATGCGACCCTTGATCACTCATAAGAATTTTGGGACACCCAAATCTGGATAAGATGTTGTCGAAGATAAAATTCGCAGCAGTAGCAGCGCTGCAGGTCTTGACAGGTTGAGCCTCGGCCCAACGGGTAAGATAATCAGTTGCTGTAATGATAAAGCGAGCACCTGACTTTTTCACAGGTG